>MEHQ01004553.1:34654-52492 GCA_008828725.1 Saccharina japonica | reverse complement strand
TAAGGTCGAAACTAACTTTTATTTTTGTTGAGCATCGAAATTGACTTGATTTTTGTTCGGGGGGTCCAACTTGACTTGATTTTTTGTGTGCGGGCCGAAAATTAAATGTTTTCAGCGGGGGCATCGAAGTTCACTTGTTCTTTGTGTGCGGGCCGGAAATATTTTGGTTTTGGTGTGCGGGGGCTAAAAAGTGCGCCGCGCACCGCTTGCCCCTAAAGCAGCAATCATTGTTGTACCTGTGGGGGCAATGCCGTATAGATAATTACGTAGTTATACCTGGAATTCACGTCACCGTAAAATATAAAATGTGCTGTGCTGTTGTTGTACCATACCACCTCGTGTTCTATTAGTACGCTAATAGTGGCTCGGAATCCACATACACAGCAGTATGTACTGGATGCATACCGCTAGGTTCAATGGTTTGGAGGCTTTTCATGTTGACATCCGGTTTAAACCGGTTTTCGGTTAACCGGTTTAAACCGGCTGAAAAAAACCGGTTTAAACCGGTTTTTGGTTTTGAGAATAACGCCTCCTTGGCCAGTTTTCGGTTTTTTGTTTTTCCCTCTAGGTGCCCACCTCTAGTTGGGTTGGGTTGGGTTGGGTTGGGTTCGGTTGGGTTCGGTTCGGTTGGGTTCGGTTGGGTTCGGTTGGGTTCGGTTGGGTTCGGTTCGGTTCGGATCCGTTCGGTTCGGTTCGCCTTCGGTTCCGTTTGATTCGGTTCGGTTCGGTTCGGTTCGGTTCGGTTCGGTTCGGTTCGGTTCGGTTCCGTTTGATTCGGTTCGGTTCGGTTCGGTTCGGTTCGGTTCGGTTCGGTTCGGTTCGGTTCGGTTCGGTTTGGTTCGGTTCGGTTTTCACAAATCCGCCTTGAAAGCCTCACCCTCCCTGCTGACGAAATTATCGCAAAAAAACGCTGCAAAAAAAAAAAAACGCCTTCCGGGCCGAAAATTTTCTCCAAACCTCCCTTTCAAAACGACGAAAGTATGTACCAGGTATCGCAATAGGCGCCGCACAAAAAATACGCCTTGAACGCCCCCATCTCCCTAACAAGGACGACAGGTGTTTTTCTCTTACCTCACAAGTAACGACGAAATTATCGCAGGCGCTGCAGAAGACGTCTCCGCATTTGGTACAGTCCCGTATGCACTTATCGCAGAGCACCGCACTGCACAAGTTGCAGGCATCGCTGCAGTTGTTGCAAATCGGCTTTGGTCACAGTCAAAGCCCAGCCCAGAATGCCGTACCGTACCATCCCATCCCATTCCATGTAATGTCCGTTCCGGTCCGTTCCGGTGCGTTCCGTTCCGTTCCGTTTCGTCCCATCCCATTCGATGACATGCCGTGCAGTTCGGGTTGGAGGTAAGCGGGGGGAAAGAGGAAACCCGAGGCCATTCCATGCAGAAAGGGTTGGAGGTTAGCCATCCCGTTCCATTCCATTCCGTTCCATTCCGTTCCATTCCGTTCCATTCCATTCCGTTCCATTCCATTCCATTCCGTTCCATCCCATTACACATGCCGTGCAGCAAGGGTTAGAAGTTGGGGGGAGAGAGAGAGAGAAGATAACACATGTGACAAGATAAGAAACAGGCAACAGGGGGGGTGGGGGGAGAAAATAAAGCCTCCTCGACCAGCCAACCGGAGACCCTACCCGGAAAAACGCGAAAACTCTAGGAAAACCAACCTCCAAACCTACCGAGAAAACCTACTGACGTATTTACCATAGAACCAGACCCTACTGACCCACCCGCCGGCGTCGCAGCCTGGTGCAACCTGCCTAGACCTCTGTTCGGAAATGCAGGGCGCGTTGAGACAATCACCCCTATAAGCACAACGCCCACTTATTTTCGGCAAAAGTGGTATATCTACCGCGTACATATTAAAATATGAATAAGTCTAGGCTTACACCCCCCCTCCCCCTCTCACACCTTGTTGAAGTTGCACCGCACGGCGAGTTCTATCTCGTCTCCGCTTTTTCTACTGGACAGCATCAGTCCAACACTAAACGGGCTAATAACCTCCTATTTTTGACTTGAAAGACTCGCGGCTTATTGTGATGCCAACGTTTAGCTTAGGCTCTTGAAAAGGCTGCTTAATGTATCAGGTATACAATACCTGTAAGGATTTAGGGCGTTCCGCGCTGAACACAAATGCTTATTTAAAGCTCATTAGCTGTAAACGCTTGAATGAAACGAAAAAAAAAAACTCCAGCCTGATTTTTTCAACTCCTAAATTATCAACACGTTGTCGCGTACTTGTGTGCACCCCCAAAATCTCAGACGCGTTCCTAAAGGTGGTATACGAGTATACACATATCTACTATTTTGATGATGATTTTCTCATTTTAGCTAATTTCCCTGAAATCCTGCCTGCGGCCACAAAAACAGGCTTGAGACAAAAAAAGTGCATATCGATGGGAGAAAGCAAACAAGTACGAAATAGTGTGCACGGCAGCAGTACCGGTACGTGCAGGCAACGGTACTGAACGACCTGTGGCATGCCATCCCCGTTTATCACTTGCAATCAAGTAAATATCTGGATACGGCTAGGTAGTCTTACTTTAACCCATTCGGTACTGAACAAAAATGTCCCACACAAATTCCAAGTAGTTTGTCCCCAAATTTGTGGGACCAGTTATTAACCCATTCAGAACCGAAAAAAGTCCCACACAAATTCCAAGTAGTTTGTCCCCAAATTCGTTGCACCAGTTCTTAAGGGGTTAAAATACGATATAAACCTTCACCTTATCGCAGTTGCATCGCACGGCGCATTCTATCTCGTCTCCGCTTGTTTCCTCCATGCAAAACAGTTCGGAGCACTCAATACACTGCGTCATGGTGGAGCACGCCTTGCAATGGACGGCCTTCGCGTAAGCGAGCAAGCGAGCGAGCGCAAGCAGACAGAAGACATAAAAGAGAGAGGGGGGGGGGTACTTCATTTTCATGCATGGCCGTAGTTGTATGACCATAGACCCTCGCATCCCTACAATGCCGGGACAGGGGGGGGGGGGTACAATAACCGTAAAACGCGAATCAAGCACATGTGTACTACGCTTGTGTCATATATATGTACATGCAAATGCTTGGATATTCATAAAACGCACCAGGCATACATCCAGCACAAGCACAAGCACGTTCTATACCAGGTATATGATATGTTATCATGCGCATATACGAGTATTGACAGCGCTTTACACCGAATACCACACGCACGAAACACAAAAACACCAACAAAAAACACCACCACCAACAACAACAAAATATCAGCAGCATGGCCAACGCCAACGCCAACATCAAGAACACCAACAGCCAAAACATGCGAGGAAAGAAAAAAAAAAAAAAAAAAAAACAGAGAGACGAACACACGCACGCACCTGACAGTCAACGTCGTGACACAAATCCCGACAACTCCCGCAACAAGTTTTATGGCACGTGTCACACTGTCGCATCTTTGCCTCGTCGGCTCCCCCATCCGCGGCGGAGCAAGACCCGCAAACTTGGGACTGGCAGGCAGGACGGACGGAAGGAAGGGGGTGAAAAAAAAAACAGGAAAAAAAGAAGGGCTGTATGTAAGTTGGCTGACTAGTATTGCGGGGGACAATAGGCTGCCCGGTATAGTGCCCGTGAAATCGCTTGGCATAGATGGGATGAACCAGTGCGGCAGTGTGAGGGAATAGTGCCGGTTTCCGCTATAATAGTGCCGGTATTGTTGCCTGGCGCATATATACCGGCACTATAGAGGGACCATTGCTGTCAGGACGCGAGGAAGGAAGGAAGGAAGGGGTTGAAAAGTTGGAGATTGAGCTAAAAGGCAAAAGTGAAAGATAGCTTAATCTGAGGTTTGTGGAAGGGCGGAAGAACTGTTGAGAAGAGGGTTGTGGTTCCAGTCTTCTGGTTTAGCACCAATCGGGGATGCTCAGCAAGCAGTGCTTTCAGGGTCGAGCAGCGACACAGAAAGAGCAGCTTGGCGGGGCAAGAGTATCAACACCACCGCAGAGATAAGTGGCGCTAGATTGATACACAGCCAGAACACCGGCAAGCGCTTATCCCGTGGAATGGGTTGAAAAGAAAAAAAGAAAAAAGGTAGGGGCTCGAAAGTGCGGCTCAGTATTCAACTTGAGTATAAAATAAAATCAATTTGGAAAAAATATAATTCAAATTCGCTTTTCATTGGTCAACACACGCACCAGCACCAAATATTAGGATCTTGGGGTCTAATCAATTTGAATTGGACGAAAACCCCAAGAAGGTCCCAGGACCTTTTTCTGTGTAGAATTCAAATCAAATTTGGGAGTTGGGACGACTTGTACCGGCATGTCCACGGTGGGCAAACGCCCCCGCTACAACCTGGCGATTTCTTGATCGCATCGATGACCACGACCGAGGCGACAACGCGTGAACCACGACGCGAGGTCACCGGGACAACAGCCGCGCCCACGCCTACAGACCATAGCACATCGCACCTCGGCGGTGGCGCCTCAAAACCAATCATGGCGGTCGCAATCCCAATTTTTCAACCAGCTCGATGTGCCAACCCGACCAAAAACCGAGTGATAGACGCAACAACAGCAGGATACGTTCAAGGCTTTGATAGCACCGTCGCCGTCCCTGTCTCGCCCGTGGCGTTCCAGGGATCCCAACGCCCAGCCAGGAGACCCTGAGAGAGATAACTTTCTAGCCTGGGCGGTCAAAAGCAAGAGTATGCTTGCGTCGGCGCGCACGCGGCGACGCATGCCTTCGCTCTCGTCTACTCTCGTCGGATTTTTTCACCCGGGCGTTGTGAGGCATGCTGCGTTTTTTTTTATTTCAGAAATATTTGAACATGCAATTCACTATTCCCCATAGAACCCAAACCTGTTTTTTTTTGCGAAATGACATTCAAATTGGATTTTATTTTCCAAATTGATTTTTTGCTCTGCGATAATGCCAGCATTTCAAATAGGTGATTTGTGAACTCTTTTGGTCCGACCAAATGTTGGAAATATTGTTGCCTGTCTACATGTCGTTAGAACTGGAGATCCCGTTTCTAAATGTCGTCGGCAGTCACTGCTCGGTACTCATGTGAGGCATAGAAAGCTATTACGGGGGAACATAGTAAACTGTGCACCTACGTTAAAAGTAGAGCGACCTATACGGGCTGGATACACCACAAAAACCTGTAAAGAATTTACGCAGTCTTAATTTTTTACTTACGGCATGTATATTTGGTCCTATTTACGGAGGACTCGTACCCAGTATAAATACCAGGGCCTTCCTCGGGAAAATTCCCGAAGATTTCGGGAATCGAGTAAATCAACCATATCAAACTAACCAATGCCGAATAAACAATGTTAAAAGCACCACAAGAAAGACAAAACCACGGCGAATCGAATGACGGTGTTTTTTTTTTTTTTACCCAGTAGGAACCGCGGTATGGTCCATGGTAATTTACCACGGGAATTGGCATTTTTATTCGGCATTGGTTAGTTTGATATGGTTGATTTACTCGATTCCCGAAATCTTCGGGAATTTTCCCGAGGAAGGCCCTGCTATTTACTACTGTACGCATGTCCTCCGTAAATAACCATTTTCGTCTTTCAGTAACAGTGTAGTGTACAGAAACCTAAAATATTGACTCGAACTCCAATTGTTTTGTATCCACGCCGGCGAGTATGGTCTTGAACAGCGTTTTTTTTTTTTTTTGATGTACATATAATACTACTTGGAATAATTGTGGGGCCCTTTTGTTTCAGTGTACCTAATATAGCGCCGAGGGGAGGGGGGAGAAGTAGCGCGCAAACCACAGTACCCAAAATCAGTAACTCAGATCCGGGGGCACAAAGCAGGCTCCTCTCCCTCCTCCCCACGACGGTTCGTGCCTTGATTTTTATCGCGCAGAGGGTTCAGCATTCCCAACGCTCGTCGATTTTCATCGAACTTTGCTAACTAACGCTCTCGCTCTCCGCTGCGTAGTCAAGATATTTTGTTTTTGCAAGAAAAAGTCCCTACGAGCATGCACTCGGGGGGGCTCGAACCCACGACCTTGACTCAAACAGGGACGACATTCACCTGTCATTCCACCGAGAACGCCGGCTACGGTGTATGTATGCGGGTAATTATATTCGAGTCAACTATTAATAGTTGCGTGGGACCGGAGTTCGGTGTCTGTTGTATCTGACTGGGCGCGTCTGTGGCTCGATGTGTGTGTTTACAGCAGTATCGAACTCAAGCCAGTTAGTCGGCTTACTTCGCCACAAAAAACACAAGTTTTAATCAGCGACGTATCTAATACACATACGTACGCTCGTTCGCAAATCCACGCGCGATTCGCAAAAGTTCTTGCCCGTTCGCGGAAATATATATATATATATATATATGAATACCCCCTGATGGGAAATGCCTCTTTACAAACTGGAAACCCGTATTTTTCCTTGCAAGGGGATGATACTGTTCCATACCCTGTATTGCCAACCGCCTTCCAAGGTTTGCGTTCATTGACGTTCGCGGGCGCCGTTTGCACGTTTTTTAACGTAACTTGTATCCCTTCTGCTGGTAACTACTACTCTGCCCGAAATAAAAAGACAGTTTGTTTACGAATAAATATTGGATCAAAACGGTCCGTATACATACATATGTCCGTACAGAGTGGGTAGCCGTCAAGTCCGGAAAACTCAATGGCCCTACATAGAAAGTTATAACTACTACTCTGCCCGAAATGTTCAAAGACTGTTTATAAATACTGGATCAAGTCGGTCCTTATAATATACAGATGTCGGGACAGGGTGTGAGCCGTCAAGTGCAGCAAACTCGATATAGCCCTGCGTGGAAAAAACAAAAAAAGACGAAAAATAATAGCAACATGAACGGTCCCACGACGACACAGGACGAACAGCGCAGGTTCGACGGGGAATGTATGTAACCAATCAGCATTCTGCTCGCCCCGGGTGTACCGGTCGGTGGTTGAGGTCGTTACCGGTTGCCGGTACGACTCACTCGGTGCAGGCCAAGGAGGCCAAGCGGGAGCGGGGTGGGGGTGTGCAAAGTACTATTTGCACACCCGGTTTGCAATGTACTATTCGCACACCCGGTGTGCAACTAGGTGGGTATACAATTAGCCGTCGGCAGGACCCACCCAAGGGCACCCTGATGACCCGCCACGTTTTTGTCCGCCATAGGCGGGGTTTCCACCCGAACGGCTACACGTCCATCACGAACGGCAACAACGCTGAATCCACCCGTAGTATATACTTGTTACAAGTGCAGTAGTGTCCGATCTGTGGTTTTGTGTCTACAAATAGTTGCGCCTCTAGCAGGGAGCAGGGAGAGGGTGGGGAAAACCCTTCGTACACCAGAGACCCCTGGATACTACAGCAGTAGGGTTGCACCCCGTCTGACTGAGAACCGGGTACCCGGTGGCGGGTACCCGGAACCGTCGGGAACCGGAACCGGACCGGGACAAATAATTTACCCCGGGTAGTTTGGACCCCGGGTACCCGGGTACCCGGGTATCCGGGTACCCGTTGATTGTGATTCATTTTTTCTCCCTTCTCTCCTACAGCCTTCGCACAACACTAGGGTTGCACCCCGTCTGACTGAGAACCGGGTACCCGGTGGCGGGTATACCAGGAACCGTCGGAACCGGAACCGGACCGGAACAAATAAATTTACCCCGGGTATTTGGACCCCCACCCGGGTACCCGAGTACCCGTTGATTGTGCTTTACGGGGCGGGATATACGTTGATTTATACATACACTGTGCCCCTAGACTCTCATTTTTCCTTTTCTCCTACAGCCTTCGCATAACACGCGACTAGGGTTGCATCCCGTCTGACTGAGAACCGGGTACCCGGTGGCGGGTACCCGGAACCGTCGGAACCGGAATCGGACCGGAACAAATAAATTTACCCCGGGTATTTGGAGAGGTAGCCTTCTGCCTTCCATCTTATTTTTTTGGCATGATTAATCGAGAGAATAGACGAAATGAAGTAATTCCCTCCCACCGTCCGCCTTACCACGCCGCCTGCGGACCGTTCAGGCCCGCTGAAACGCTAAAAGGGGAGAAAATAGTGCATGGTAACCCGGGTACCCGGGCTGAAAGTAGGCCGGGTACCCGGTTCCGGTTCCGTCTGAACCCCCCACAATCCGGTCCGGTTACCGGTTCCAAAGTTCGAGGCCGGGGTGCAACCCTATACAGCAGCAGTCGATACCAGGTATCCAGCAGTTACACTACCATGCATGTACATATAGACCAACTGTTGTAACTACAGTAGAAACTCGTATGGGCTGGTCGGTGATAAGGATGAATAACCGGCACGAGGCACTGGGTGTGCTGGATGCTGGATGTCGACGGGTAGAAACAACGGATTAATGTGAAGACCACACACACTTGCCCGGTGGCTCGTACAAATCCTGTCTTAGGCTTTTCATAGCTGGTTCGAGGAGCGAACGCCCCTGCTGTGTTCTCCCTGTTCAGCGTGCAACACCGCAACACCCCCGGGATTAATAATAGAAGTCAACCACAATCCCGAAGGGGAGCCTTGTAACGAGGAAACATATCATATCGATACAGCAGCAGTATCGAATACTACTGTATACGGTATATAATATCAGGAGTAAAGACAAGAAGATACGAGCCAAGACCCAAGGGATTCGTAAAAGGGATGGCCAGAACGGAACATGAGGAATTACTTTGTCGTCGGAATACTGCTGCTGTCGTAGACCTATAGCAACACTATTTACTACTAATACACGTATGATATTCATAATAGTACACCAGGCAGGAGTGTGTGTGTGTGTTCTTCACATTAAACCTTCCTTTCTACCCGTCGACATCCAGCACACCCAGTGTCCGTGCCGATTCTTCATCCTAAAAAGGTACCAGTTCTGTGGTCACAAAACTACGACACAGGATACTACACTCAGTGCCAGTAAAGCAGGCAGACAATTTGCAACCGCAATTACGACAGGCAGACCTACCCTGCTAGCAATCCAGTGTGCATGCAGAGAAAAAGAGAAAAAAAAAAAGCGAAAGAAATATGATAAAAGTAAATATACTTGAAGCATCAGACAATCAAGCAACCAAATAAAAAGCAGTGCACAAAAAAGAAAGAAAGAGTGTCGTGCTTCTTCCCAGAGGAGATTGCGATCTCAATAAAAACCAAATGAAATGAAAGAAAATGAATTGGACCGAAACAGCGCCAACAGAGCAAGATGAGCAACGACCAGGCATAGTGAAGCCAGCCGGGCCACACAAAGGCCAGCCGAGGCAGGTTCCTGTGCCTAGTACAGGCAGTTCTACAGCTTAGGTCGCGTCTGGCACCTACTCTGTTTGCCGTCTTTTGCTGCTTTCGTCCGTCCTGGTTTCCTATGATCCCCACTCCGTCTCCCTTCCCTTGGCGCCCCCAACAACGGTACCGTGGCACTTCCACTCAATTCCGTTCGTTTCTCGTGAACAGCACGAGAATCCGGAAAGAGAACGGGGAATGACAAAACAAAATGAATACGTACGTAGCTAAGCCACCAAAGAAAGTCCTAGGACAAATACGGAAGGCGGAGAAACAAAGGCAAAAGCGATCACGGTAACATAAATAAGTGAAACAAAGTAAACGAAGCAAATGATGCGAGGGGTTGTAGCATCGCTGTCGTGCCCCCCTTGAGAGGCAACAACAGGCAATACAACAAGCAAAAAAGAAAAAAAGAAAAAAAGAAAAAATAAGAAAAAAACAAACAAACAAACAAACAAAGGGAAAAGAAAGACCACCAGAAACAGTGCCGCGTTCGAAGCGGCTACAGAGGTGCGCGGCACGGGTAGTCTAGGTGGGACTTACTAGTCAGCCTGGTACCTTGCTATCCTGTCGGCTGTTTCCCTCCTGCTCTCATCAGCCGCGGTTTCCGTACGACTGTTGCCCCCCCCCCTTCCCATTCCCTTTTGCACCCCCCGCAACGGATGCGTGGCGCTGTCTACTCAGTTCCGCCTCTACCTTGTGCCACCGGATCATGAACTGTTCAGCCGCTTCGAGGACCCCCCTGTGCCACTTGCCCACTGGAGTAGAGCTCACCAACCTCCTTCAACGCTATGGTTGACGAACATGACTTCCCCCATACATTGGTTGATAATAGGGTTGGGTTAGATGATACTGTAGATAACCTCGATGATAGGTGGGTCGACACGTCGACACTCAACAACAGAACGCACGACTAGCTACACACGACACGCCAGACGCCAGACCCACTCTAAATGAGCAGCAGTTGAAAGTACAACACGGCCAGCTACTGAAAGTAAGACACAAGACACAAGACACGGCAAGATCTCTCGGCTCGGGCCGGCTAAGCGTGCTCAAGGCTAATGGTTGTACTTCTTAGAACAACATGTTCACATTTTCATGTTCATATATACGACATGGTCAACGATTTTTATTTTTATTTTTATTTTTTTCCATCCCATTTAAAACCTTCGCCCTTTTTTTTCTCTTTCCCTAATATTATTACGGGAGACCATAGTAAATAGCACCTACGGCACACGTAAAAACCTATATATTTACCTATCTTTTCAAACAACATTTGGTCCTGTTTACTATTAATAGTGTTTATATGGTCCCCCGTAACAGTCGTAACTTAGATCTGGGGTCATTATACAGGTTCTTCTCCCTCCCCACTACGGTACGTGTCTTGCTTTTTAGTCGCGAGAAGACCCCAGCGCTTAGTTCCCTCGTCGACTCGCGTCGAATTCCACTGCAATACGTAGAGCTTACCAATGTATCAATTACTACTGGTACTATTTAACACTGTTGTTGTTGTTGTTGTTGTTATCTTCACATTAAACTCGTTTCAGTTGCTAATCCCTATAGTCTGATCTAGCAAGATCACGGCCCGTGGTCACAAAAGTGCTAGAGCCATCAGAGAATCCTAAAGAACACGTACACTTAGCAGGGAAAGGATACACAAGTCCGAAGAGGTACACCTAAAATCCCTACAGCATGTTATGCGTGTCCAAAACTGAACTACACGCCCGCAATCTCCATTCGACTACAGCAGCATCGTCCCCCCCCCCCCCCTCCCACTCTTTACCAATGAATTTGCCGACTACAGCGTAACTACTGTCTGAAGTGCTGTCTGTACAAAAACACACGGTAGGCGTGGGAACAAGATGGAGCACGCAGCTGCTGTCTGAAGTGCTGCCGGAATGACAGTCCGCGGGCACACATTAATAATAGGACTACTGTTGTAATTATTATTGATATTGACCAATAAGCAGTGGGGTATTCGATAAAATGGTTGGTCCCACCCTGTGAAACGAGACGGGCAGCTACCACCCGTCACTATTTTGTGTGCTGGTGACGTATACGTAAAAAAACACATGATACTCGTAAGATAATAAGCCGCCCCGGTTGTCTACGTATCAATAATGGTTAACCTCGAATACTATTGAGGTTGAGGTCGAGGGTTCGAGACTTCGTACGCTTACTGCACTGAGCGTAGTATCTCTGTGTCGTAGTTTTGTGACCACAGAACTGGTACCTTTTTAGGATGAAGAATCGGCACGGACACTGGGTGTGCTGGATGTCGACGGGTAGAAAGGAAGGTTTCATGTGAAGAACACACACACGTTTTGTGACCACATAACTGGTACCTTTTTAGGATGAAGAATCAGCACGGACACTGGGTGTGCTGGATGTCGACGGGTGTGTGTGAGTATTCTTCACATTAAACCGCTGGATGTCGACGGGTAGAAAGGACGGTTTAATGCGAAAAACACACACGTATAGTCCGTGCAGCTTTTTTTTTCTAATATTTTCCACACCACCTAGGTACATGTTTCTCCGGGTATACATCACCGATCGAATTTTCAAAAGTACCTCTGTAACGCTTACTCTTCCGCGCATGTGTTTCTGGAAGAAAAAAAAAAAACGAACATTCTCTGCATCTTTACTTCTACAAAAACAAAAAAATATTTACATATTTTTATTTCAATAATACGAAGAGTGTAATTATGACTGGACTATTTAGCTATTTAGACAACGGATTTCATTAGCTCTCAGCGTTGTGCAGGTGATCTGACCTTCCGATTTTATAGAAAACGAAAAGTCGAGAAGAAACAAGACAAAAACTGAACCCGGAACCTCATTTATATTTCAATCTTACAAGGTTTCCATCCAACAGATGTGGAAATAGAGGTCGCCAAACGATTCCTTTCATCGAGTTACAGGTCATCTGATTTTTTTTTTCTCATCGCAACGATATTTCTCGAAATATTCACTGTTTTGTTAAAAATAGTTGATTTGGCTATATGATTATGCACTCGACAACCTGGAACTTACTTGATTTTAGAGTGGCCGAAAAAAAAAAACTGAAAAAACAATATTTGTTCGCTCAGCCCTGGTGATTACGACTGGGTTCAGCGTTACTTGCAACTCGTCGTATTTCAAAAGTTATTAGACGAAAACAGATTGGACAAACTGTACTGCACGGACCATATCATACATAACCGCCCTTGGCAGAGTAGGCAGAGCAGGGGTCGGCGAGCACGATGAGGGAGTTGCGTGTCGCCGGGTGGACGTCATCGCCAGTTATCGCGAAAAGGGCAAAAATCTACGTCTAAGAAAAGCTGTCGAGCTCTCTCCGAGCAGCAGCTGCAATTTTGTACATGTATTTATACTGCTGTATGGAGTTATATTTTCTCAAATGTCACCAACTTGCTATCGAGAGCGCCTATTGAAGGGTGGTTTATCAACAACTCGACGCAAGTCGACGAGTGAAGAAAAGCGCCGTGAACTCTTCTCGCGAAAAAAAAAATGCAAGGCACGCACCGTAGTGGGGAGGGGGGGAGAAGAGAGCCTACTTCGTGACCCCGGATCTGATACACCACTATACAGCAGTAGTAAATAGTAGAGGAGGCAGGAGCAAGAAGAGACGAGATAATAAATGGGATGGAAAACAAATTACAAAAAAAAAAAAGTGAGGATCGTGGTTTGCTGTTGGCTGCAACACAGCAGCAGTACAGAGTCCCTCGATGTTGTCGGCGTAGGAGCAGGGTGCTTAGCGGGCCCTGCCTTGCCGGCGGCGAATTGTTGTACATCCAGGGTCAATTTGAAGGGCTCACCACTAGGGAGGGGTGTGATCAGGTCGGGATGGGATCTGGGTGTCAAGCAGGAACCGGGTGTAGTTACGCCCATTACGGGGGACCCTGGTAAATAAGGCCTACAGCACACACAAAACCTATATAATTACCTATTTTTACTAACAATATTATATTTAGTCCTGTTTACGGTCCTCCGTGATACCAGTATATACAGCAGTAGTAGGCAGAGGCCCCTTTTAAGGGACCCTTCGTATTAACAGTGCGTTCGAGACTGGAGGTCCCTTATAATACCATCGTCCCTTTATCGGAGTGAGTACCGGCCCCTTATTATACAGCCAGTAGTAGTGGGCACAAATGGTGGGCAGAAATTTGAGGGGTCCCAAACCATAATACGTGTTGACCAATGAAACGCCCCGAAATAACAGCGTTTAGGTTTTTGACCAATGAACGGACAGCAGTGTCGAACACGTGGCAAAGCTCCACCTACTGCGCTTGGCATACTCATCCCACCACGACCTAAGCGCTACAAACTGACCACTAAAACCAGCTGCGTACACTGAAGGGTATGCCGAGTTGTATTTGCACATGCGGTGTGCAAATAACGTTCCCCCCTCAAAGACGGTGCTTGTGGCTTGGCAAAATAAAAAACAGAGAAAAGCAAAAAAAAAAAAACATGCGGATAAACGGAGAAATACAAACGGAGAAATACCAAAAACGGTCGAGCCTGCTTGAAAACCGAAAACGACCCGAGGTTACGGATGGCTTGCAATCAGGCCACAACAGCAACCAACAGTATGGATGGCGTAAAAACGGGGGATGGGACACTATCATCCCCTTCCGGGGCAAGAACAGGGATTTCCCAGCATTCGGAGGAAGTCTGAAACACGCCGCAAGCCTTACAACGAACGATCCCGTGCTTCGTCCCGAAGCCATAATTTGAAGTGCGCTTTGGGTAGGTTTGTACAGGGGTGATGTTTAGTTATGTTACTCCGGGATCGTTCCTGCCCCCGTTCCTTGATCCGGAAAATCCACACACCCACCCGTCGATCCACCGCAAAAATACGCAAAAAAATCGTACGAGTATACAGAGTGAGTATCAACTATTCAACCAGTCGAACTCACAGCTGACGTACATACTTATAATAATTTTATCAAGAGCAGTGGGGTTCCGGATTCAATATTTAAGAGCGTCCATAACAAGAGAAAACGGGTTTGTTTACCCTTTCGCTACTGCACAGAGCACTCACGCTGATTCCAAGTAGATTTGTCCCAAAATAAAACGTGGCAACTTCTAAAGACAAATTCAGCTTAGGGCGGAAATTGTACCGACAGATATAATAAGAGCGATTTTTACACTTGGTGGTGCCCCCCCCGTCCACCCCCTCTCACGTACGAGTACACCGGGTATGTAACGCCTCTGCAACAGTGAGGAGACCCCGGTTGCGAAGACGCGCCCTATGCGCAGGAGCAACCTGCAAACAGTTTTGTGCAGGATGCCGTTTTTAATGGGTGAGGCTGGCCTTTTGGGCCGCATGTTTTTTTTTGGAAAAACGCCATCAAAACACGCGGCGGAGCCGCGTGGGCTGCCCCTGCCAACCTCGTGCCCCCCACAGGGTTGGGGTTCGGGTTCGGGTTCGGGTTATGTCTGGGGTTGGCTCGGTCTGGGTCGACGGGCGAGGTAGAAATTGACCACACACAGCCTGCACAAAACTTTTTGCAGGATGCTCCTGCACATAGGGCGCGCCGGTTGCAAATAATGGCGACAGGGCGGTGCTGCGACAAGGCGGTGCTGCGCCATGGCTTGCGCAGCGGGTGAACCGGTGACAATACTTACCTGAACTCGGTCTTACCTGACAAGAGTGGCAAACAGTATGAGGAGGAGGGCCCCCTACTATATCGCAAGACAGGCACTTCTTCTTCTTCGACCCGTTGCCCGCCATCCTGTTAAGGAAGCCTCCTTGGAAGCCCACGGACGTCATGCACTCGTATCGGAGGTCGTACAAGTAGTGCAGGTAGCGGTCAGGGGAATGAGACCCCGAGCGCGCTGCGCGTGTGCTACGAGAAAGCGTTGGGGGAAGAAATCGGCACAGAGGGTTATTGAGCAACAGCAGCAACAGGCAGTACCAGTGGGTTTTTGATAAGAGCAGCAGGTTCTTGATACGCGGGAGTAAAGCAGTAAATACAGGACACCTACTACTGTACGAAAACGAGCATGCAAGGTAGACTGAGGTTTCCACGAAAAAAGGAAATGCGGGAGTCGTTATACTGAAGTTACTGTAGAGCGCACGCATTCTCGAATAAGAAATCCAGCCTGGACCAGATTTCCTGATTTTCATGATCAATAGGTTGTCCTGTACTGCTGTACACGTACAGGCAGATTTTTTATAGAGCAGGTTTTTGGTACTCTGGTACGAGAGCAAAAGCTCGTATTGGTAACATAAGAGCCGTTGCAAAGCATTCATATTCATAACTCTGTACGTCGACAACTACCGGTACTGCCTGTACGAACTATTGAAGAGCAGCAGCAGGCTATTGATAACAAACGGCAGTATGCATATAAAGAGTAGTTTTTCGTTCGACGAAAGGGGTCGATGGCGGTGCCACTTCTGTCTCATTATTAACAAAAAAAAACACACACCACACATTTTCCGAGATGATACTGTACAACAACAGTCAGTATAATTAACCCCTTAAGAAATGGCCCCACATACTTAGGTACAAACTACTTGGAATGAGTGTGGTATTTTTTACAGTTCTGAATGGGTTAACCCCTTAAGAAACGGTCTCACATTTTTGGGGAAAAACTACTTGGAACAACGTAGGGTGGGATTTTTTTTTTTCAGTTATGAATGGGTCAAGAGTCCGCTCTTCTCTACAGTACTTTGGGGGAAACAACAAGGCCTCACCTCCCGCAGGGCTGGTGGGGCCGCCCGTCGCGATAAGGGGGCGAGCGATCATACTTATTCGGCCTTGGTGGATATGATCATACCTCTCTTCTGCGACGTGGGTTCGTGAGAAGAACTAACTAGCACCGTTGTTGGGGTGGGTGGGTGGGTGGGTGGTGTCTTCCCAGCTTCTTCCCCCTTCTCTCCGTTTTCTTTTCGGTGAAGCTGATAGTAAAAAAATGTGAGAGAGCAAGGCGCAAGTCCACACTCCTTGTACTACTTGTAATACTACTGCCTCTTTTCATAGAACAGGGGGGCTGGGGGATTGATTGATTCTGAGATAATTCCCCGCATCGGTTCTAGTAATACAACAATAGTACTCGTATAATTACTAAGAACAAGAGTCCGTTCTTTTTCTCTTCAGTAGTTTGGGAAATTCAACCACGTGGCCTCACCTCCCGCAGCTGGTGATTCCACCCTCCCCTTACTTATGTTGGCCTTCTGTTAATAGGTCTAAAGCCTGGATCCCTCTCCGTCGCCTCGTAAGCGAAATTAAAACCATTCAGAACTGAAACAAGTACCCACACTAATTTCAAGTGTTTGTCCCAAACACGTGGCACCAGTTTCCAAGGTTTTAGGCCTTAATCATCCCATTACTACTTCGCACACGATAATCCAAACTTATCTTCAAGCGTACCCACGTTGTTTCGGCGGAGCCATTCTGACCCATCAAATACAAAACACACAACATTTTTCCGGGTTTATTAATTCGTTTCGTATCATACATACATACGTATAAATTACATCGCCCCGGTGGTCAAGCAATCCGCCACGGAGACTGCTAAGGTTTATGTCAGGGGCTCGAAAGCCTTCTTATGCATGGAGATTATTTTATCATTAGAGTGTTTGCGCAAAAGTCTCTTCAGAAAATATTTTTCTCGACCCTAAAAAAAGTGGAATTTCCTTTCCCTCACGATTTCTTAGTGTTTGCGCAAAAGCAAATAAAAAAAAAGACTTTGCAAACCCTTCATGCCGTATGAAACAGCGAAGCGGGTGAGCACGGGGAGACAAAAACGAAGAAACAAAAAGGAATTCTTAGACCAGCACAGTACGAACGTACGTATGTACGTAAGACTCGTGGTACCAGGTACCAGGTGCATCCTATTTTAAAGCAAAAACAGCAACGAATACAAGCCAGCGTATATATCAACAGCAACAGCAACCCAGCATCGGCGGCAGCCGCTGTATACCCAGATAGCAAGCAGAAGCAGCAGCAGCACAGTTAGCAGCAGCTACTCGTATTGTCTTAGGGGTGGCTAGGGTCAGCAGCAGCGGCAGCAACTCAACAGCAGTAGTAGCTCAGCAGCAGCAGCAGCTCAGCAGCAAGCGGCTTCTGTTTTTGCAACTTTCAAAGCATGGGATCAGCTGTTTTTTCTTATTATTGTGCTGCTGCTGAGCTTCGCTGTTCCAGCCTACGCGTGCCAATGCTACGATTCAAGCACGCCCGATCCCCTCCCACATCGGCGCAGTCGCCTCCGCGCCCGCCGCCGCCGCGCCGCCGCCGCTGCTGCTGCTGCTGCTGTAGCTGTAGCTGCTGTGCTGCCACCACCACGGTCGTGTTACGGAGATGGTACACAAGACTTTTCATGCTGTATCATAGGGAGGTATACAGGCAGCACGTACGAGTACCAATTTCTGAACGAGGCACCTTTCACGACGACACTAAGTGGGCGGGTGCCGCAGCAGCGGCCCGCCGTGACAGCCGAACGCCACTCGTCCGTGCCATACCCCAGCCTACACCTTTTGAGCCTCGGTGCGCTCCGCGGTTAGTTGCCGTGTTGTGAGTAGCAGCGCTTTTGTCGGGTGTGCAAGGTACGGCTCCCGGTGGTGTCGATGAGACCC
>MEHQ01004553.1:11621-28084 GCA_008828725.1 Saccharina japonica | reverse complement strand
GGTGGGTGGTGTCTTCCCAGCTTCTTCCCCCTTCTCTCCGTTTTCTTTTCGGTGAAGCTGATAGTAAAAAAATGTGAGAGAGCAAGGCGCAAGTCCACACTCCTTGTACTACTTGTAATACTACTGCCTCTTTTCATAGAACAGGGGGGCTGGGGGATTGATTGATTCTGAGATAATTCCCCGCATCGGTTCTAGTAATACAACAATAGTACTCGTATAATTACTAAGAACAAGAGTCCGTTCTTTTTCTCTTCAGTAGTTTGGGAAATTCAACCACGTGGCCTCACCTCCCGCAGCTGGTGATTCCACCCTCCCCTTACTTATGTTGGCCTTCTGTTAATAGGTCTAAAGGCTGCTGCTGCTGCTGCTGCTGCTGTAGCTGCAGCTGCTGTGCTGCCGCCACCACGGTCGTGTTACGGAGATGGTACACAAGACTTTTCATGCTGTATCATAGGGAGGTATACAGGCAGCACGTACGAGTACCAATTTCTGATCGAGGCACCTTTCACGACGACACCAAGTGGGCGGGTGCCGCAGCAGCGGCCCGCCGTGACAGCCCAACGCCACTCGTCCGTGCCATACCCCAGCCTACACCTTCTGAGCCTCGGTGCGCTCCGCGGTTAGTTGCCGTGTTGTGAGTAGCAGCGCTTTTGTCGGGTGTGCAAGGTACGGCTCCCGGTGGTGTCGATGAGACCCAGTGCATCGGGTGAAATATCGGTACGTTGTACGCCAATGAACAGAGAGCACAAAAAGTACCGCAAATTTTGGCCAAATCGTTACTTGTGAAAAGTATTTTCAGGTCGTTTTTTCAGAAAAATCGTACCGCTAATTTTTACCGCGGGTCAATTTTTGGAAAAGTATTTTTCTAAAAAGTCTTTTGCGCAAACACTCTAATGACACCAACTTACTGTCGAGATGCTGGCTGTCGATAGAGCCTACTATATAGCGTGGGTTCGACGAGAGTCGACGGGGGAAGAAAGTGCTGAAACTTTCTCGCGAAAAAAGCGCAGGGTACGTATGATATGTACCTTAGTTGGGAGGGGGGGGGGGAAGCCTACTATTAATATGTGACTCTGGTTCTGAGTTACCACTATTAATAACATGAATACTCGTAAGTAAAGGAGAGAGAAAAGACGGGCGGGGATCGTACGTACAATATAAAACCAGGTAAGGGCCCGTATTAACGAGGATATATATTTTTTCAATCAAAAACATATTATTTTTTTTTAATTTAATTTGCATCTGATTGATCGAAAAGTGAATCACCAGGAACAAGGCATTTTTAATTGAAATTCGAAAAAAACGAATTCAACAAGTGTGTTATTTGCCTCATTTTATTATTAAATTTGGGGAGTTTGTCCACCTCGACATGGCATGTTCCATGAAACCGCAGCAACCCACTAAACTGAGCCGTGTCGTCGACTGATTCAGAGGCGAGATCCATCATTCCCAGCAGCTGCAGCGCGAGGTCCGAAGGCCCCTAGCACAGGGCAGACCGGCCTCGGCGCCTCAAAAACAATCAAAGCCGTCGCAAACCCAGTTTGTCACCCGTCTTTGCCTGTCCAGCCACACGAGCACCGACCGACCAGGTCGCCACTTCGCACAGAAGTTCGATCGCTGCATCCCCGTCGCTGCTGCCCGCGTGGGGCTTCGGGGTTGCGCCAGCCCACCCAAGCCATCCCTCGTAGGGCGATTGCCTCCTAACCGGGGCCGGCAAAACAAATCTGCCGCTATTGATAGTCGCGGCGCTCCAGGGATGACGCGTACCGTCGTTTGCCTCGTTGGTTGCCAACGGGTGTTCTCCACACTATTTGTGCGTTATTCGAATTTTGGATCACAATAAGCCAATCCTCGATAGGGGACCCGTTTTTTTCACGAAGATCTATTCAATTACGAAGATTTTTTTTTTAAATACGATTTTTTTTGTTGTTCATTAATACGGGCCCTACGGCTAGTTCTTATGCAGTCGGATACGTGGACCGAAAAGGCCGGTTTCCGATTGCAGACACAATCGGGCTTTCGTATGCTGCGAGCACAGCAGCAGTAGAGAGCAGCAGCAGCAGCGGTAGAGCAGTCAACCCAGCATCGGAGAGGTGTTTAGGCTGCTGCTGGGTGTTGTGACCGTGTGGTTGGAGGGGTGGAGAGTGGAGAGAGATGCGGTGATTTCTCAATAGACAAAAAAAAAACGAAAAATCAATCCGATTGACGATATAGGGAAGGCATGAAGGCATCCATCCAGACACATCCCGTCGAATTTAGAGTGGATCGGATCAAAAGTCCGACCCACGTGGGGTTTGAACTCCGTAAATCAACTCTTAGAAACGTTCGAGGGTACCACTAGACCATCGGGACGACCGACTTTCCTACATAGCAACAAATGGGATCGAGGTGCCAGGTGGGCCTCGGGCGGCTCCTGCGGAGGGCTGACCATATTTCTGCACCTTGTGGGTGGAAGCAAGGTGGCAAATGGGATGGGCCCACTGCGGAGTCAAAGTACCAAATGGGAACAGGGTGCCAGATGGTGCAAAGTGCAAAAGTACGTGTGCAGATCCGAACAGCCCAGCACGTACGTGCCATTATACGCAGTAGTGGACGAAGCATGATAGTAGATCTTCCTAAGGTAGCTATTTAGGCACTCTGGTTGGCCAAGGGTATGTTTTACGCGGCGCAATCAACTTGGACTCTTTCCCAGCCACAGCATCCCGAGCAAACCTAGAGGCTTTCCAAGCTCACCATCCACGCCGGCCGAGTCAACCTAGAGTCTTACCAAGCACAGCATCCCAGCACTGACCACTGGCATAGGGCTCGGGTTAAGGTTAGGGTTAGGGTTCGGGTCGGAGGGTCGGCTTTAGGCGTCAAGCACAAAACCACCGTAAAGATCTACTATCAACGTATGTCCACCCCTCCATTATACGGCTGCTGACTTGAACCACTATGCAAATGCATGCACAAATTACGTACGAGTATCATACGTACGTACAGCAAAATATAGGGCTGGGCACTGGGCACATTATGTACTGGCAGTATAAATCTACTGAATGACCCGGCCAGTATATTCCCAGTGACTTTAGTTACTGGGCTCTGTCGCGGAAATTATTTAATTTCCCAAATCCCCTGCCTTTCAACTCTGTTTCGAGGTCTAATTCCATCTTTTTTTAGTAATCCCCTCCCCTACTTAGTTCAACTCCAAACACGATTTGGCTCTGTAGCCCATCAATCCATCTACGCCATGTTGTACCTGGTA
This sequence comes from Saccharina japonica, assembly GCA_008828725.1. Lineage (NCBI taxonomy): Eukaryota > Phaeophyceae > Laminariales > Laminariaceae > Saccharina > Saccharina japonica. The sequence goes on along the minus strand of MEHQ01004553.1, from coordinate 24,840 downwards.
TAAAAATCTGGATCTGACATTTGGCTAGATAAAGTTATACCGATTCGATACTGAACCTGGCAAGATAATATCAGCTCTGGGTCGAATCAATGATTGTGTCGAGAACGTGCTGAACGTACTCGTACTGCAGCGTTACATGGGAAGTGCACCTACTTGTGCAAAACGACCGCGCAGCCACCTGCCGATAACGTGGAAGACTGCTGCAGCAGCGTGCTGCTGTGCTTCTGCTGCTGCTGCTGCTGCTGCTGCTGCTGAGCCGAGGTGATATACGCTGCGTTGTGCGCTAGCAGCCGACAAAAAGGTGGAGGCCGCTGATTTACGCTGCGTTGTGCGCTAGCACCTGACGACGTACGTACATACATACATACATGGAGGACGCCTTGAGGACGCTGCTAATTAACGCCAGGCAGCAATACAAAAGCTGCTGTATGTATGTACATGATGAATACCAGGCATAGCTACGTACAGGATACAACAATACATAATACTTCACAGGCGAGGCGGCGGGAAGCGGGTCGGGGCGCAGCCCCGACTCCCGTGCCCCGCCCAGCTGGCAACCCTGTGTATGCGCGTACGTGGATTATTGTTTGAATGGAATTGCCAGGGAGCGGAGTGGGTAAAGACGGACGTTCGTGTGTGTGATGCGAAGCACACAATCAGTCGTGGTGATCTCTATGGCCCATGGCCCATGCCTTGAGAGAGAGTCCAAGTCGATCCACGATTTCATGATCCATGGTCCATGATCCATGATCCATGATCCATGATGTTCGTGCGAAATGTAACGCCAAATGAAACGACACAACAAGTTACGCCGCTCGAAATCACATACTTGACATCTTGACCTGCTGTACTCGTACTAGTACGTACACACACGGCATATTTGCGATTGATTTGATTGACAGAGTATGGAATGCGGTACGTATTATTCGTCAGCCGTACAAGAGCAAGAAGATCTTAGAGTATTACTCTTGTCGGGGCGCAGCCCCGACCCCCGTGCCCCGCCCAGCTGGCAACCCTGTGTATGCGCGTACGTGGAATATTGTTTGAATGGAATTGCCAGGAAGCGGAGTGGGTCAGACGGCGTTCGGGTGTGTGATCCGAAACACACAATCAATCGTCATGATTTCTACGAGTATGGCCCATAGGGCCCATGCCTTGGGAGAGAGTCCGAGTCGATCCACGATTTCATGATCCATGATCCATGGTCCATGGTCCATGATCCATGATGTTCGTGCGAAATGTAACGCCACATGAAACGACACAACAAGTTACGCCGCTCGACATCACATGCGCTTCGACGAAATCCTCGAGCTCACAGCTGTTGTTTTTTTTACTTGACATCTTGACCTGCTGTACTCGTACTCGTACGTACACACACGGAATATTTACGATTGATGCGATTGACGGCGAAGTGAATGCAGTACGTACGTATTATTCGTCAGCCGTACAAGCGCAAGAAGAGTATTATTTTTGTCGCCACACATCACAGGCTTTGCGGCGGGGAGCGGGTCGGGGCAGCGCCTCGACCCGCTCCCCGCCCAGCGGACAAACCCCGTGTGCGAGTCAAGGATTGCCTTTCTCTCTACTAAATATATGGATTATATCGATGCGATAGAAGCAGCAGCGTCAAAATGATTCGGCACAGTGCAGACAGGCTCAGCAAGCAGTAGTAGTAGTTCTTGTTCTTCGAGTACAAATCATTGCAGCGGGATGGAGGGGGTAGACCCACTGACACACAGACGACATACAATAGTGCAGTACGTCGTAGGAGCATCATCCAGCAGCAGTACATAGAGAGAGTTCATACTACGATTATTGATTGCGGATCGAATGTCACATACGTATGAATGCTACTTCATCACCAAACTTCATAGACAGGCGGGGCGGCGGGGAGTGGGTCGGCGCTTCAGACCGTTCACGCTGTGACCGTTGATCGTGGAAAGTACGGATACGTAAGGGCCGTTCCTAACGAACAAAAAATAATCACGATTCGTGACGTTTTGGCATGACAAAATATCACGATTCGTGATGTTTCTTTCCTAACGAAAATAGATGCTTTTTCGTCACGTTTCGAGATATTTTCAAATGATCAACAACCGATATTTTCAAATCCAACGGTATTTGAGGGTGGGGCCAACTCTCGCAGGTAGGTCACGGCCAGGCCGCGCCGGGCCGACCGCGCCCGACCCGGTCCGTGATCCAAACCATGGGCAGAGGCCCGACACGGTCTGTGATATTTCAACCTCACGCGCCGTCGGTCAGGCCAGGTCCGCGCGAGGTTCCTATCTCCGCTGACATGTCGTCTGCTATGCCTGGCCCATGAGATTTTCAGATTATTTTTGCTTTTTCTTCACGCTGTGTCTCCTCCTCCTCGAGATTTCGAGGTCACAGCGTGCTCGTTAGCCCGCACCCAGCAGCGTATTTAGGCAGCCGCTCGCTGCCCATAACCGGCGTACGAAGCAGGGCCTGACATGCCCCTATACCGGCCATCGGATACCGTTGGTGTCGGGTGGGTTACGTAGTGCCTTGATCAGGCGTATTTTGAGCCACGACAAATGTCGTGAATCGTGATTTTGTTTTTTTTAAGGAAATTGTAAAAAAGTCGGCGTCATGAATCGTGAGGTTTTTGTCGTGAATCATGACAAAAAAAATCACGATTCACGACAAAAACCTCACGAATCGTGATTTTTTTCGTTCGTTAGGAATGGCCCTAATAATATATTATGCAGGGTACTCGAACTACACAATAGCATTGATAGTACGTACTCGTACTGCTGTAGTAGGACCGCATCAAACGATCACGATATCAATGGTGGCGAAGTGTCACTGGGACCCGCGTGCAGAGCAACCCCTCTGCGCGCTATAAGGCCGATTCTTATGGGATCGGAATCCAGAAACCAAAACAGCCTTTCCCCTTTGTGGTGGTGAAACGCGCACAAGGCTCCGCTTCTTTTTTTCTGTCCCAAAACCTGCCCGGCGCAGCAAAAAAAAACGAGTTTTTTGCGCACAGCAACCACCGATGCCACGAGTTCTCGCCTCACAGAGCACGAGTCGCGCTAAAACTTCGAAGGCTGTATGCTCCTCTTCTCTGAGCGTCCTCGCTGCCAAGTATGAGTCCCGTAGGTGGCCTGTGGCTAGAGGTATCGCACATAACGTGAGGCCTGGTCCATTGCTGTCTCAACTTTTTGCTGATCGAAACACGGTCCCTGTTTCGATCAGCAAAAAGTTGAGACAGAAATGGACCAGGCCTCACGTTATGTGGCGAGACCTCTACGAGTAGCCACAGCGCTACCTACGGCCCAAGGGCGGTGAAAAAAAAGGACGGAGACCCCCACTCACATTTTTGCATTTGGGGCCGATTGGGGGGGGGGGGGGGGGGTATTGTTCAGTTCCTTATACTAAATCCTATATAACCAATTTAATTTTCCAGTTTCTATACTAAATCCTAATACTAACCAATGACTTTTCCAGTTCCTATACTAAATCCTATATAACAATATGACTCAACCCTTGACTCAACCACAAGTTACCTGGTTTTAGAATGGGCATTGTCAGCCACTGCGGGTATTTGTACAGTTTCCTATACTAAATCCTATAATAACCAATGAATTTTCCAGTTCCTATACTAATCCTATATAACCAATGACTTTTCCAGTTCCTATACTAATCCTATATAACCAATGACTCACCCTTGACTCACCACAATTACTTGGTTTTAGAATGGGGACTTGTCAGCCACTGCGCCTAAAAGTAGCAGGGGTCGGACACTGACAAAGAAGCGGACGTGGAAGAAACGAATTAAGTTGGGGCAGCGCAGGCGCGGGGGGGGGGGCAGTTGCGACGAACCACAAACCCATGTTCCGTCTCTGACCGCAAGTGCCCATTGCAACGGCGCCACGAGTGTGGTTGAGGGAGGGTAGCGGATGATTCTGCGTAGTAGTCATTCTTATGGGTTCTTGCTCTCACTTCAATAATAGTAGACGGTGGGATTCCGGGAGCGCGAGAACGCTAAGAACAGTTGCGATCAGAAATGACGTGGCGCGTCGTTATTTTGTCAAGCACGCGAGTATCTCTAAAGGAACTACAGTAGTTCGCTCAAGTTGGCACGAGAAAATTTGCGCGAGTTCACTATGCACCTCGCGGGCTGCAACGGACAAAGTGTTCCAATGTCTTTATCTGACTATCCAACTCATCCGATTTTTCAGCACTTCGTTTGTTCGCCTCTCCTCGACTCGACTATTATTGCAGATAAATTAAACCAAACCCACTTTCACACTGCTCACATCCAAATTATTTCATGAACACACAAACAACCCACGTAGGCTCGTGGCACTGTTTAAACAAGTTCTTGCTGAGCAGCTGAGCCAAGGCTGACAAATAGGATGCTTTAGTTGATGCGGAAAAATTTAAATGAAAAAAAGGGTGGGGGCCGGGGTGGGGTTGCGGGGTCTTTCGGCGTCGCCTTCTTTTCTCACCCGGCCTTGACGCGCCCTCTACCTTGGCGAGCTGGGACGGCTAGAGAAGAGGGAGCATTACAGCTTGGAAGTTTTTAGTTTGCGACCCGCTGCTCTGTGGGCGATTTGAAAAAATGCGTTGGCATCGAAGTGCGTTGCTGTGCGCAAAGCACTCGTTTTTTCTTGCTGCGCTCGGGCAGGTTTGGCGACAGAAAACAAAGTAGCGGAGCTTGTGCGGGTTTCACACACGAAGGCGGAAGGCTGTTTTGGTATTCTGGATTGCGGTCCCATAAGAGTCGGCCTAATGGGCATTTCTAAACAAAAACGAAAACGAAAAACGAAAAACGAAATGACAAAAAACAGGCCGCTGATTGGTCCCTGGTACAAACGTGTTCCCCTTCGTTTTTATTGTTCTGAGAAAACCAACGATTTACAACCTATTGCCAAAAACATAAAAGTTGACAGCTGAAAAACGAAAAGGAAAACGAAAGCACGAGCAGCAACAATTCAGCGTGTCCTACTGGTCAGCGCAGCCACGTCAAAATATCAAAATATCACATCAGGACTGCCGCACGCAGCACGCAACCCACAGCTAGCACGGCAACACAGCCGCACAGATCCCCCGTAAATAGCCAGGAGGCCAACCACAACACCAGCCCCGACGCTCTAGGGCCTTTGTTTGCGGCGTTCGAGCCAAAGCAAAGATAATTTGAGTAGAGTTCAGCATCAGCCCTCGAAAATGAGGTTGGAAGTTTGCTCTCAGTATAACTTGAGTTTTGATCCCGGGGCGTCAAAGTTGGACACGCGACCACCTCCATGGGAGACCCAATGACCTCCCGGTATCGAATTGTCGTCGCTTCTGCCTGCTCCTCTGGTGTGCGTGTGGTGCCGAGCGCTAGATTGTCGGCATGTGTACATAGTTGTGAACAGCCCATGGCTTGCGCTCTCAGTTTTTTTTCGCCTGGATCTTGCTGTTCCCAATTCGTTTCTGTTTGGACACGTCGGCTAAAATGATGCCGAAAACGAAATGATTTCGTTTTTCGTTTTTCGTTTTCGTTTCTGTTTATTAGACATGTAACTATTCGTCAGTAGTTTTTCTCTCTTACGTACGTCCAATAAATACGCCATATTATAGTTCGGAAACCCATCACATGCGATCATGCGTTTCGGGAGGACAGAGGACAGAGGAGAGATAAGAGAGTGTTTGCGTTTTTTTTTTTTACTTTTACTTCTCTAAAAATTCTGCCGAAGGGAGGATTTGAGGTAAATTTTTGAAAAAACGGCAAAAAAATACTTTAGAGAAGTATGTTTTTGATCAAAAGTTACGGTAACTTTTGTCTCTCAGTTTGATTGGCCTACACGCACCGAGCATTCTACCGACGCAGAACGCCCCAAATTATGGGAGATGTCTCCATGTCTCCCATAGGCCCCAACCTTGCTGCTTGCTCTACACAACACAACAACCCGTGGGAGCACAGAGGCTCGGGAGGTGTGCTACAGCAGTATGATACGGACAAGCGGTGCCGGATTTTGTTAACGGGGCGCCGGCGGACTGCTGGCGGCCCGCTACGGTACGCTCTCGCCGGCTTGGTGTCGTGGAGGATGCGCTGTTCAGAAGAACTACTCGTACGAGTTACTCGTACGAGTCGTATGGAGACGTACTCGTACCGCCTTGCTTGTAGAGCGCGACAGGATGACAGATCGCCGTGTATCATTTCAATTTCACCACACTGCGGTAGCAGCACTAGCAGCACTAGCAGCAGCGGCGGCGCGCCGCCACGGTCTATATATGTCGGGCGCCGGGCGGGCTTGGAGCGGAGCGTGCCGGCGCGGTGTCGCGCGTAGGTCGTGGGCAGCAGCAGGAGCAGCACACGACGACAAGAATAGTTGGACCCAAAATCGAAAAAAGCGAAAACGGAAGCTGTTGCTTCTGCTGCTCTGCTGCTGCTCTGCTGCTGTTGCTGCTGCTGTTGCTGCCGCTGCTGCTGGGGCTGCCGCTGCTGCTGGGGCTGCCGCCACGTAGCTGCAGCCACCGGTGCTGCTGCTTGCGGTCGTGGGATTGCAGCTGCGGCACTGCGGTCATACCCCTGCCGCCGCCACCGTTGCTGGGCTGCCGTTCCTCTCGTACGCTACTTTTTGTTTTCGTTGTTTCTTTGGTTTGCCGCATTGCCTCACCCCACTTCCCTTATTATTTTCGGAGGCGTCGCCTGCAGGATTTTGTTTACTTCTATCGCAAACACACCGAAACCTTGAGGGGAAGGGAATTCACTTTTTTTAGCGGAAGGAAAGTATATATTTTTTTTACTTCTATCGCAAACACTCTAAGCTCTCCGCCACCCCCCGGACGGTGGACCTTTTCACGCGTTCTTTCCTTCCGCATGTTTCATGTTTGGTCTCGTACTCTGCGTTGAGTACCCGATACCTTCGCTCGGTGTCAATCGCTTCGCTCTGCCAGTATACTGCTGCAATCCAGTATACAGATTGATTTTGGCAACAAACAGTGTAATCGCTACTGACTGAGCCAGCCAGTGCCCAGTGCCCAGCCCTACGAGCACGTCGTAGCAAAATAAGTTCAGCTTTTGAAGTCAGTCTCACGATAGTAGTATGACGGAAAGACGAAAGCATGAATTTTCAAAAAATGATACCTCCTGTACCCAAGCTGTACCTCATGCATACCAAAAATATACGTGGTAATTGGTGATAAAGGTACCCGCGGGAGGGCGAGAGGGGGGGGGGGGGGTCTTCTCGATCCCTCGAACACTACTCGCAGTACTACAGCTGCTGTAAGGGACACAGCGAGCCGACTTGCAATTGTCGCATGTGCACATGACATGATGAGATGCCGAAAGAGACGAGAGCCGCTTTCATCTTAATCTTTGGTTTCATTTCGCGGGGCTCGGCGGAAAAGCAACATCGGGGCAGGCTTTGAATTTCGATAAAAGTGTCCGAAAATATAAGGATCGTTCGACATTCTGATATTAATATCAAACCGGTCCTTATATGTTCGGACATAGAGGTATGCTTTCATAAAAAAAATACAAATTCGTCGATGTTTCGAAACGCGGGCCATGTCTAGCATTGAACATCCTTGAGGCGGGGCAGGTGCGGGCCGCAGGCCGCAGGTCTGAGCGGATCCTCAACTTTGAAAGCGGGACTCCCTGCGTTGTATGATACCCTCCCGAATCGGGATCAATGGTCTTCCGCGCCCATCGGCGGTCCACTTCCCTTACAATACGGGGGTAATTATCGTGCCATAAGCAAACATGGGTCAATGCCGCGGTAAAACGACGTAGATCACGCGTGAGAGAGAGAAAGCCTCAAAGAGAGCCTTGAATTAGAACTTCAGAAGTTCGTGTTGGTCCCGGACACAGCACGGTCGTCGCATCAATAGGCCGGGTAGGTTGCCTCCCTGTTTTCAGCAGCTCGTCTCACCTTTGGGATCGCGTAAGATTCAACAACTCGGCCCTTCGTAGCATGTGGACTTGGCTGATCGAGGCCTCAAAAGGTCTCTGGAAACCCAGGAGGCCGAACACTCCGGGAAACGGGGATTTCTCGCGGGGTGATCGCCAGCGCAACCACCCCCCCCCTAGATACTCTGACCACACACCTCCACACGCAGAAGACAACATTGCAGCGCCGTCCCACATCGAAGCAAGTGAGTGCCGAAATCTTCCAACGATGTTGCGCAATAGTTTTGCATAGGATAGGTGAGACGCCACGGACGTATCCATGCACTTCTTCTTTGTGTTTTTCTTGCGGAAAATCACGATTTTCGGTTTTCCTTCTTCCTTGTTGCTCGCAGAAGCCACCACCTCCTCCTCCTCTCCTGAGCATCATGTCCATCGTCCTTCCTGAACTTCCGTGGGCCAAGGACTCGCTCGCCCCCCACATCAGCTCCGAGGTAAGCATGTATACGTGTAGTGCACGGTGGTGGCGGTGGTCCCAGTGAGGCGTTGAGCAAGAGCAGTACAAGAGAGCGTTCTGTGCCGCGAACCCGCGAAAACCTGTACTCTCAACATGCACCAGTGTGTCCGCAATGTAAGGACCGTTTCGTGTTTATGTTAAATATCTTAACAGTCCTTATATTCCCGGACATAATGGAATGCCATTACATTCAACAACACAATCCATGTGCTGCTGTGAGATCAAATCACACACTGGCTGCATTTGGCATGTTGATGTGTCATTTAGAGGAAGGTTTGCGATGTTGGTGCATTGCTTCGTCGCTGCTGTTCTGCTCACAGATACCGGTAGATGCTATTGTACGAGTCGAGCTTGGATGGCGATACATGCGTAAATTTGCACCGGGCGCGAGCGAAGGCCGCGGTGCTGTGCTACTGTGCAGTGCTGCGCAGTGCAGCACAGCCAGTGCAGTGCAACGCAGGGTAGACGCTCCTCGGTGCCATGAATATGCTACGAGTACTATGCTACATATGATACACATGCTTGTTCTCCGGGCAGTTGTTCTCGTACCAACGACAAAGAAAGCCACTTTCATTTTCCCTGGAAGGATCACAGCTCACAGCAGCCAGTTGCAAGGTTTTATTACTTGAATTTCCAAGACCCCCCTGTGGCTCATCTATTAATATCAGCATCTCCCATCTCGTGCTGCACGTGGCAGTCTTACACACACAGCTCTTTCTATTAATAGGTGCCTTGAACGGTTGTGTTTGCATCTCAGGACACGACAGGAATTTACTAAATTACAATTTCCCGGTGTCCTGTGCTGCTGGTGACCTGTGCCGGACGACCGTCTACAGAGTAGATCTAACTATATTGCTGTTCTGCTGTAGTTTTAGTGTTTGGTGTCCGAGTGGACAGACTACGATCTACAGCAGCAGCAGATCATCTAGATCCTAATCTGCCGCTATGATACGTTGTAAATTCAGGATCTGTAGAGTACAGACCTATTCGGCAAAACATGTGCTTGATCCTGCAGATTTTTCGTTAGATCCCAATCTGCCGTTTACAGTACGCGACAGCTCTTATTTTTGGCCAGACTTGAGTTCATCCTTATGTAAGACTGGGTGTGTTCCACACTATTTTCAGTACAAAGAGGTCGCGTTCTTATTTTCCCCGAAAATCTCAGTCTCACATTCGTAATTATCAGATTCTCAACATGTCTGTCGCGTACTGTATGGCATGTTGTAGAGCAGGATCTGTGCAGTACAGATCTATCACAGATCTAATTTTTAAAACCCGTGTTAGATCCTCCATATTTCAAGGTTCCCACCCGGCAACATGAGCTGATCGGTACAGATTTATGAGGAATATATCCAAGGCTTATCACGGTACTCGATAATCGAGACGGGACGGGACGGTACTGTTTTTACTTGTTTGGCGGGAAAAAAAATGAAGACGGGACGGGACGGGACGGTAAAATGACGACCAAACAGGTTTTTCAGACGGGACGGGACGGGACGGTTGGTGTACAATTTCTCAACGGGACGGGACGGTAATTTCAACGGGGTAGATTTTCACGACGGGACGGGACGGTAAAATTCAACGGATTGTTTTTCCACGACGGGACGGGACGGTAAATATAATTTTTCACGACGGGACGGGACGGTAAAAAAACTTTTTCACGACGGGACGGGACGGTAAAAATAATTTTTCACGACGGGACGGGACGGTAAATATTTTTCTTGACGGCGGGAAGAGACGGCACGGGATCATTGGATCAGAACAGTTGTTGTTGCTCCAGAGGAACAAAAGAAAAGAAACACTCGTACGAATCGTACGTAAACAGAAAGCCATCTTGAAATGCGTATTCCCATAATAAATTCTATACCGGCACGGCGAAATCGCACCGAATTACCTTGCAATTTACAAATTACGCTACGAACTCGTATATATTTACATAATAGTACAGAGCAATCCTCATCATGCTTCGTCCACAGAAACAACCTTGCCAGCCTCAGCGTTTTGAGCAGCGACTGATGCGGCAGCCTCCACGTCGCAGTTAGCCTTTAACGCCGCTACATCCTGGAGAACCTTCGCTAGCCCGGGGATCAAGTGCGAGTTGAGCTTGAGCAGCATCATCGTTTCGATTTTGTCAGTCCCAAGGGAGGTGCGCAGTTGGCTAACGACTGCCGAAAGAGCAGAGAAGTTGTTCCTTTCTGCTTGACAACTGGTGGTGTCGATCCCCAGGTACAGTCGAGCCAACAGTCCGACATCTGGCCAGCGAGCCGACACTACCACCCCCCCGTCTTGGCGTCTACTACATCCATCGTAAATTCGTAAATTCAAATTTTTGTTATTTCATTATTTCATATTTTGATATTTTGATGTTTCATATTTCGGAATTTTCGTATTTCGTAATTCCGTAAATTCGTAAATTCTTATCACTTTGATTTAATTTTAATGTACTACCAGTGTGAAAAAACAAATTTTGCAAATTCGTAGATTCTTGGTGGGAATGACGGGAAGAGACAACGGGCAGGTGTGAATCTTGGCGGGAGAGACAAGTTTTGTCGGCGGGACGGGACGGTAAAGACAACGGCGCATGACGGGACGGGACGGTAAATTACATTATCTCGACGGGACGGGACGGTAATTTTCAACGGGAGCGATTTTCTTGGCGGGACGGGACGGTAAAGTTCAACGGGGCAGATTTCGATGACGGGACGGGACGGTAAAGTTCAACGGTTGGATATTTGTCGGCGGGACGGGACGGGACGGGATTTGACGGGACGACGGGAACAGTTTAACGACGGTTTAACCGTCCCGTCCCGCCGTTACCGTCGTTACCGTCCCGCCAAAATACCGTGATAAGCCTTGAATATATCCGCCGTGAAATATCTACTTTTGTATAGATCATGAAGCATGTTCCAAACGATGATGTGTCTGGTGTGTGAAAACTGTGACTCACGACGACGCTCGTGCCCTCTCCTGACATATCATACCGATATTTGCTAAAAACCCCTTTGGGGCTTAAGAGGGGAAACAGGAAACATGCACACGTCAGATAGATAGATCGTCTACAGATATATCATCTAGAATCTAGATCCTAACCTGCCGTTACGAGGTGTTGCGCAGGATCTGTACAGTACAGATCCAACCCAGGAAAAAAACATGTCCTACTCGTACAGCAGTAGTAGTACGTAGATCATGCAGGTTGTACGGCTCCCACTCGGCAACAGGAGCTACTATATTAATATTAACACTGCTTGGGTTTCTTATTTTAGAATGGGTGCGTTCTACACTAACTTCAGCATGACGAATGCCGAGTTTTTTATGTTGCTGCGAATCTCAGCCTGCCTTTCTTATTGCTCGTTTCCTTAATTGGCGTCCTGTACTATCTGTACTCGTGCCACTGCTGCTGTAGTTGTTTTGTGGCAAATGACTTAATTAAATAGTGTCAGACGAGTGTCAAGCCTGAGTACGTAATTTGCAATCTACTCTGGTGTTCCAGCTTTCCAGGGTTTCCAGGTTTTGCTGGCATTCTTTGTGTCACTAGTAGACTCCTTCATGTCCCCGTTGGCGCCTCCTCCCATACCGCCCCGCACCCCCTCCTGCCTGCCCCACCCCCCTGTTTGCGCTCTGCGCAGACGATCGACTACCACTACGGGAAGCACCATGCCGCCTGTGAGTTAGTTACCGTACAACTTTTAACACTTAGGTACCTTACACGAAACATTTTTGGTTTGTTTGCCATATGGGTTCAGTTTGCCGGTACGTCGTACGTTGAATTGATTCATTAGGCAATTTTGCTCGTTTTCTGTGTGTGATTTGGCGTCGCCGGCTGTGTTTGTTCTCGTTTTGCAGGTTACGTTTGGTTTCGTTGACAGGATTCGATTGCTTCGTTATTTTGGTTTTGGTTTTTGCTTCGATTCTCGGTTTGCTTCTCGTCTTTTCTTTTTTTCCCTCTGTTGTGTGTTTTTGGTTTTTGTGGTTTTAGATGGTCTTCGCTACACCGTGACCGTTCCGCCCCGCCGACCGATCGTCCCGAACCGACCCTCCGAGGCGCGATTTTTCCTGGGATTATTCTGCGATTTTTCTGCGATTTTTGGCTTGGCTCTCCCTGCTCATGTCTCCAGCGAAAACCCTTGCGCTCTGGGGTCGTTTGTTATATATATAGCACCCGGGGCGTATAATACAAACCTGGTACCTGACGGATTGTTCCTTTTTCGTTTATCTTGTCTCGCTCCGTGTTCAAAAGACGTGACGAAGCTCAACGCGGCGATCTCTAGCAACTCCGAGCTGGAGGGCAAGTCTCTGGAGGAGATCATGGCCACTGCTACCGGCGGGGTGTTCAACAACGCCGCTCAGGTGAAACGGCATTTATTTCACCGCAATACCAACACCACTATTTCGAAGACGCCACAAACACAACAACAGCAGCACGTGCGCGTGCGTGGAGATTAACCTATTTTTTTTTTACTTATTTTTGTTTTTAGCAGAAGCAGTCAACAATGCAGTAAGGGCCCGAATTAACGAGTATAAAATAAATTCAATTTGGAAAAAATAAAATTCAAATTCGCTTTTCATTGGTCAACACACGCACCAGCACCAAATATTATGCCCCAAGATCCTAATATTTGGTGCTGGTGCGTGTGTTGACCAATGAAAAGCGGATTTGAATATATTTTTTTCCAAATTGAATTTTTTTCTTCTTCGTTAAAACGGGCCCTTAGACACGCAACGAAAACGAATTAAAAACAAAACCATAACGGGTAGTTCTTCAGTTGAGTTGAGGAGTACCAGGTATACTGTTACTGGGGGCCATAGTAAATAGGACCTACGGTACAAACAAAAACCTATAT
>MEHQ01000562.1:103618-185835 GCA_008828725.1 Saccharina japonica | reverse complement strand
TTAATAGGAAGGAGCGAGAAAGAAAGGGCGAAGATAATAAATGGGATGGAAAACAAAAGAAACAAAAAAATGACCACGGACACCGACACCCCACCGATCCACTCCTGACCTGAACAAGGTTTTTGGGCTGACACGCATCGCTCCACAAGAAATATTGGTGTGTGGTATTGGGACAACCGGCCCAGGGATCAACCGACCGACCCAGTTACTCTCTCACCCACAACCCACAACGCACACCCACCAACCTATATAACTTGCCCATGAGCCAAGAAAGGTTTATGTGCTGACACAAATCGCTTAAAATACAAAACGATCCAATCGATGACAATGGCTGGGACACAGCAAAACGAGAAGGACCGCCAACGCAGTACGAGCTTAATGCAGTTAGGAGCTTGGCAGGGTGATCTCTTCTGTAATTCCAGCTGTTGTGTTCAACTTTACACCCTACTGCTAATAAACGTCAAAGTTCAAACATCAAGGCCGTTGGGAAGTTTGATTTTTGTACCGGTACATATACTGGTACAGCAGTGCGACGTAAAAATACCAGTACAGTACGTCGTACGAGGGCTCCGCTCCGCGGGCGGCTGACGCCGCCCGCTACGCTCGCGCAAGGAAAGGGGTAGAAGAGGCCCATGATGTAGTGCAAGAAAGCACCGGCTTGAAAATGCAAGAGGTTCATGGTGTACAGCGCATAAACAGCGGACTTGACATGCATGCAAAACATGCTCGGGATGCACATTATTAGCTCCATGCTTCAGGACAACAAAAAGCTGTATGTTCGAAAGAGAAATCACAACCACACGGCTCACAGCACGGCGCTGCGCAGCCTGCTGTGGTGGTGTGTGTGATTTGTGCCTGTTTCGTGAGTATGTGTGGTAGGCCAACAACGCGTTACGGTGGTGGTAGCACTTCCTACTTTGTATGTATGAAAGAGAAAGCACAGCACAGCACGGTCGTTGAGTCGTGAAGTACGAAAAACAGGAAATCAACAAAACTGAGAAAAACGTACACATGTTTACGTACGTACATACGTACCGGTACATATCATAGGAGTACTCGTACTCGTACTCGTACTCGTACTTGAACAAAACGGCAGGAAAAAACAAAAAAAACTGTCGAAAAAAACTAAAATCAATTGGTCGTACTCACAGCTGATGTATTTTTAAAATTTTATAAAAAATCATGAAAAAATAATTTTGACAAAAAAAAAACATCAGGCCGATTGCGCCGCATAAAAATAAACAAAAATTGAGACGTCGTTGGCGTGTTGTCAGCCTTGACGCTCCCCGCCCCTCCGCGATCACCTCGCCATCGATTCGGTCCGGGTCGAGCTCTACTGCCTCTCTGCCCCAGTGAGCCCCGTGGCCCCCCTCGCGTGAAGCCCGGTGCTCACCGTGGCCCTCGTTCGCCCGCTCTATCATGATGGTGTTCAAACTGCCGGGGATTCTCTTTAAATCATATGTGTTCCGATAAATAAGCACCGCTTGAATGTTATTTGACAGGAAAAATGGACCTTATGTTTTAGGACATGCTGCAGCAGCAACGCAGACAAAAGCACCTTCATGCGTTCCTCCTGTCTCGATGGACACGGCACGCCTAGCCACGAAAAAGGCGATCGCGCTCCTTCCGCCCCACCCTCTACTGGCCAGCGCCCTCCCATACCCGCGATGGCGCCGGGCTCGCCCGCGCTGCCGTGCTTTCTGGGCACACGCACGAACCCAAAACTGAAAGAGGAAGACGCCTCTCGCCAACTACGTAAAGTATATAGGGAACAAAGAGAGAATGCAACGCTGAGCAAGTAATGACAGGAGGTGGTGTCGAAGTGGGAGCTCTGAGAGTGCAGGGATGAGCAATCCCTCAGATAGACAAAAGTAAGTATGTCTATATTTGATTCTGGTATCATGTACGAGTCGTTATGTAATTTCGGTGCATCCTATTTGTGGTCGCGTCAAACGTCTTCGTCACGGAGAATGAACGCAGAGTGGCGAGTTGAAAGCTGATACCCGAAACAACATGGACGTACCTGGTAAACGATAGGGACTCCAAGCAAGGAACGCCCCTGGTCTCCGTTGGGTGAGGGCACGGCATCGTCAACTTGTACGCGACCACAACACACAATCTACTTGCTACTCGTACTGCTGCTATTGCTGTAGAATAGACGGCGTAGAAGCTACAAGACGGTAAACTCCGAATATCATGGGTGCTCTACCACGTTGAGCTAGCTCGCAAACCCTCACCATGGTAGAAGTGCCGATAGCCCTGGTGCTGTCCGCTCATCGTCGCCGTAGAAGTCCGTTTACCTAGCCGCCGCGAGTCGATACAACACACCTGCCCACAAGTGTGTCATGTGTGTCCAAACCCCACAACAGGCAGCCTTCTCTAGCGCCCATGGTTTGGTAACCAAGACCCACCATATCAGCTCACCCACAGATTCGCGCTTGACTAGTCCTTGGTGGTCTGAGCTCCTACCAACGAGAGCGCCGTTGGTTGGTGCCCAGCAGGGGTAGAATTAGTTGATGAAACGTGCGCAATTGCACCAAATTATTGAAATATCGGCTTTTGCGCACCACAAAAAGCAGTAGATATGCGGCTTGCCGCACATCTTTTTTAGGCGGCCAAAAACACATGTGCGGGTCCATTTCGCCGTAGGCGAAAAAACACATTGGGGGCTATTTTTGCCGCAGGCAAAAAATCTTATGCCTCTTTTCGCTGCAGGCGAAAATATTTTGGGCCTTTTTTCGCCGCTTTGTCAGGTCAAACACTGGGACGAACGAGAAATATAATTCGTTTTGGGTGGGATGATAGCTTTGAATAGAACTTCTATAGCAGCTGTTGTATAGCATATGAGATGGCGAAGGCGAGTTTGCAGGGTGCTAGTGGAAAATTGCGGTGATAAAGAGACGAATCAATTGATTTCAACATGTTGATGATTTCTCAGAGCTGACCTGCGCGCTGACATCCATTGCAGTTATTATGTGGAGCAGGTTCTGTCTGTGCTCGTCTGTGTTTGTGCAAGACGAGCGAATAAGACGCACATTTTGAGTACATTTACGCACATACGTCCAAACATTTCGCCTCCGGCGGCGGGGCGGGGGCCTTCCGGGGGCCCTCCGGGGGCCCCTGCGGGTGGTGCGCTACGCGCACATTCAAATATGCCAGATGTGCGCTACGCGCACATGTTGCTGGAGCCCTAATTCTACCCCTGTGCCCACCGCATTCGTTCGAAGCGGCGATAAATCGAAATGCGAACCAACGGCTACGCTCGAAAAAAACAAGGGTTTCGACAATTTATATCAGGACTCCTCAGACTGGGCGAGGCGCCAAAGTTTAAATTTTCAGAATTTATTTTTTCAGAATTTCCTCGTTACTCGATATATTGTCGGGCTGCACCCTACACCCTGGTATAGGGGGTCTAAGGATAACCCTGTCCAGAGTGTGACCTTATTTGTTGCAAAAGTCAGTGAGAGCTACTGTTGTAGAGTCCAAGGTCCCTGTGCACAAGACCTTCGCAAGGGCCTTGAGCTGCATAGATAGGGTCTGTATGATTGACCCTTGACAGGGTATGTACCCTGTCAAGGTACGACATGCAGACCCTAACAGGTTCGGTCTATTGCAAGGTCCCATATACAGATGACCCTGACAAGGCCTTAACTTGCAAGGGTCTTCACTGTTAACCGTGTCCAGGGTGTTGGCCCTGCCAAGGTCGGCATTATTAACCCTTTATAGGGTGTTGACCCTGTCAATGTAAGCCCTCCAGACCCTAACAGGGGCGGGTGTCTGTGTACCTAGTGCAAGGTTCCGATGCTAAATACCCTGACAAAGTCCCAACCTTGTCAGGGTCTTTAGTGTTGAACCTGTACAGGGTGTAGACCCTGTCAAGGTCTGCCTGATTGACCCTGTGCGAGGTATTGACCCTGTTAACGGTAAGCTCCCCAGACCCTAACAGGGTGGGTTGCCGGCCTACCCAGTGCAGGGATCCCCAGCACATGACTCTGTCAAGGGTCCAACCTTGGAATGGTCTACTTGGTTGACCCTGTACAGGGTGTACACAGGTTGTAGACCCTGTAAAGGTCTGCATGATTGACCCTGTACAGGTTATCGAGCCTGTCAAGGTAGGCCCTTCAGACCCTGTACAGGGTGTAGACCCTGTGCAGGGTCTCTACCCAACACCCTGCCAAGGTCTCCACCCTGTGCAGGGTCTGTTGAGCGTACCCTGCACAGGGTGTTGACCTTGACAGGGTGTTATCACATACTCTGTACAGGGTTCGATACCCTGGGCAGGGTCGTCACAGGGTAATCACAGGGTGCCAACCCTGACAGGGTGTCCACAGGGTATAGCCGAATGCCCACGAGTTTAGGTGTCCTGTTATTGTACTCAGTAACACAACGCATGAGATCCATCGTATAGTAGGAGTCCCACATGCTTGATAGGAAGTGTTGTAGTGGGATATGGGACATCGGGATGTTTCATGAGCCGCTCGATGTCACTCGATGTTTGGGCCGAGTCAGCTCGACAGCTATGGGAATAAGGCATACGAGAGCTTCTGTGTTACTGCTGTCTTGAGCCACCACGACGCCTGCCTGTGCCAAATGCGTGTACACCTTTAGAGATCAATCAACACACTAGTGTAACCGGTGATCCTATTGGAGAGCGCTAGCATCCCAGAGGGGACTCCCAGATGGGAGAGCAGGTTGCGCGAGCCCATCCAGGCCACGAGGACGCTGGTATGGAGAGGATAAAGATACTTAAGATTGAGATCTCGGCACTGGAGCTCGAGAAGGAGATCGGACTCGCAGAGGCAGCTCTGCAAGCGTCGTATGCAGAAGGTCCCGCCGTGAATCGATTTGGTCTTGGCGAGTACCGGCGATGTTGGAGAGACTTCAGGATCTCCGCATCGAGCATGAGCTTCAAGCTGAGGTCGTGATTAAAGTTGCTGTAGATTTAGTTAGATACGAGGAGAGCAAACGAGGAGAGCAGAGAGGAGAAAAGAGTAAGGAGATGCCGCCCCAGTAGCAGCAGCGCGATCCCAGCAACGCCATGTATGAGCCGCAGCTGGTAGACCCGCGTGGATCTGGAGGCGAAGGCACTGGAGTGCAGCAGTTGCAGAGGCAACAGCTGCTTCAGTCGCACATTCCGCAAGAAGAGCAGCAGTCAGAAGATTGCTGCGCTTGCCGGGACATAATAGCGCAAGTGCCGCCGCAGCGTCCACCGCCGCCGCCGCAATGGTCGCTGCCGCCGCCGCCGTCTTCACTACCGCCGTCGCTGCAGCCATCGTTTCCGCCACCGCCGTCTACGCCACCGCCGCACAACCCCGGTTTAGCCAGGCTCATGCCTGACTCTGTGGGTCTGGTTTGCGCAGGAGAAGAGGAGAGCAAGAGAGAGGGAGTTAATTGGCCCGCACGAGGAGCCGGAGGAGGGGAGGATATTTGGAAGCCGGGTGGAACACTGCCCCCGAGGAAGGAGGAGGAGAAGGAGAGAGTGAAGACGGGGGCTGACGGAGGAGTCTGCATCGTTGGTTGGGAGGCAGACCACGGGCGCAAGAGGAGGCGCTGCCCGAAGCGAGAGAGAGTAAAGGAGAAATTATCATCACGCCGTCAGCAAGGGCTTTCGCACGCACAAGGCGAGTATGATTTTGTTGCTTGCTGCTGATGATTTCCGTTCTTAAATTGATTTTGTGAATGATGAATACCCCGGCATTTGAGATTGAGAATGGAGCATGTTTTGCAGATTGTGAGGGTGGAATGGAGGTATGACACACAGGCGTACTTGTATAGCTTCTCTCACTGAAGTTTTCCTGTAATCTGCTGTAGCATACAAGTACTACTGCAGGACAATGACTGTCTGTTTTATGGTTGCCTGATCCTACGCTCTGGCTGGGTACCAATCCACGTACGAGTAAGACGTAGTTTTTGAAAGTGCAATACGAGGAAATTATGGAAGAATAAGTTGAACTTTCCGCACACGTACACTATCAGTACTGCTGCTGTATACTATCATCAGCACTACAAGCAGTAGCGCAGCACGAGTATGTGCATGGGTCAAGTGCGAAAAGTTGGGTAGGATTGAGATATATTGTCGCGTGAATACCGTGAGACCAGTCGCTGCGCATGGACACCTCACTCATGTGCACCCCCTGGAATTCATTGCGTAACGTACGCAGGAAGTAGAGGATTGAGAGCCCGCCCTGTTGCTGTGAGTTTGACATTTGCGTTGGTGTGGTGCTGGCTTGATCACAGCACCGAGCAAGAACAGCAGGAAGAGATTCATGTGTTGAACCTTGAGCTCACCTTGAGCGTTTGGTCGTGACCATTCGCATAATTGGTTTTTGAGCGTGTAGGATCGACTACCTGTGCTACGTAACTGCTACTGTTGCGTGCTGAAAAGAGGATATATTTTTACAGGGAGGCACGGAGTAATAATTTATTCGAGTACCACGACAACTATATGGATAGTAGTATAGTACTGTGAGTACAAGCTTATGCACAGAGTTGAGTACGATACTACATCGCATAAATCTGGACTGCAGAGTAGCACAACCCCTCGTCCAGTGTCCGTTACCCTGGTATATTCCTGGTGCTACTGTTGGTGATGGAGTTCTAAGTATGAGCTGAGAACACGCACGGTACTACTGTATATGTTCGCCAAGTAGGAGGATTGGGTGAAATCCTACGCGTACGTACAGCAGTATATAGTTGATGGGTAATTAATGGATGCGCCGTGGTATGGCGTATCGTGTGGTATAGCAACGGGTGTACGTAGGTATGTTGTCGTTGTCAAGTAACCATTATGCAGTAGCATTTGAGAACATTAAAATGCCGTCAAAAAAAGAGATGTGCAAGCTGAAAATGAATGCATGAAAAGAGCAAAATACCCAAGGCCACCCTGATTTCTTGTCCGCACGACCTGTCCCCTGCTGGTTGTTTCGAGTCTATGCCGTCGAGGTGATTGCGGATTTTACCCAGGGGGATGAGCTAGGTGACCCGAGCTGCGACGACGCTGTGAGGCCGGAAAGAGAGGCAGCCGCAGCGGAGGCAGCACCAGCAGTAGGGATGTTTGGGGCATTATTGGGCTGTGGGTAGGTTTTAGGTTTTCGAATGAACTGTGATTGCCTTATTCTTGCGAACGATTTCATTATTTGAGTTTTTGCTGACCGATTTGCGTGGTGCGTATTGCGTTGAGAGTGTGGCTGTTGAAGATTAAGTAATCTCAGTCTACGGCAAAATTACCACGACTGAAGGGACTTTGAGCTGCACCAGAGGGCGCGTTCGGTTCAGATTAAATGTTCTTGGTTTTGAGCTTTAGGTCGTATTCCGTCTTTCTTTTTCGTTTGTTACTCGTTGGATCGAGCGTTATAGGGTCTGCATACTTGAAGTAATGTAGAATACACGTGAATGGAGTTTCTGCTGTTACGTTCGTATAGTACGAATGGAATTTCATTTTTCCTGGTTCAGCTAGGCCCCATACTGGGTACTAGTACATCGAGGTAATCGGGGATACTCACGGAGTTTTATGTTGGTTTATGAATGGAGTATTTCTGCCGGTCGTTGCGTAAGCGTACAGCAACGTATGGGTATGTGAGTTATGAATCCGAAGAATATTATCGTTTTTCCTTGGCTAATTTTGAGAAGAATGCCGTTTTTCCTGGCAATGAATTTCGAGAGTGATCGGTGTTTCCAGCACGAGCAACTATGATTTCGGGGTACTGTAGTTTGAGCGCCAGATCAATTCTTTGGGAAGAAGTATGTATGCTATCTCGCATTACGGTCGCGATCTGTGAATCTATGGCGGGAGCAGGGGGTGAAAGGAGACTTTTATCCGGGGGGACGGGGTCCCTCGCGATCTCTGGCATTATACCTTTTCCTTATTTTATATTTGTTTGGTGTCACCACGTACTGTCACATCTTCCATAGTTGCATTGTTTTAATCTGGATTTGAGGGAGAGGTTTTCACTTGTCGTCGGGATGAGTTTCCTCTTGATTTGATGTGTTTTGGACTTGAGATTTTATGAGTGTTGATTTGAGTATATGGTTTTCGAGTTGCAGATTTGAGTTTGAGTTTCCGAGTTTGGTATGAGTTCATTATTATTTTGCGATGTGTGGACCCTGCAATGTTGTGCTTTATCATGCACCGAGCAGGGGGGAAATTATCATGGTTGTGTATAATGAGCAGGGGGGATGTTGATTGTACTCAGTAACACAACGCATAAGATCCATCGTATGGTAGGAGTTTCACATGCTTGATAGGTATTATTGTAGTGGGATATGGGACATCGGGATGATTCATGAGCCGCTCGATGTCACTCGATGTTTGGGCCGAGTCAGCTCGACAGCTATGGGAATAAGGCATACGAGAGCTTCTGTGTCACTGCTGTCTTGAGCCACCACGACGCCTGTCTGTGCCAAATGCGTGTACGCCTTTAGAGATCAATCAGCATGTCCGGCACTGTATTAATGGTACTTGCTGTAGGAAAAATATCTTGTCGAGGATTGAAACTAGAAAGTGCAACATGAGGAAGTTAGCTTTCGCGCGCGCCCAGAATAAGACAATCAGCCTGAGCCGATTTAAGGTTTCTTGTGAGAGGGCCAGTACTGTATAACAGGGCATTTTAATTAGGCGTTGCGCTGTTGCACTGGCGCAACATTCAGTCAAAATAACCCTTTTGCGCAACAGTCGCCGCAAAGCTGGTTGCGCGTAGCGCAAAACGCGTATTTGGGCGCGCAACATTTTCGCCGCAGGCGAAAGTTTTTGTTGCGCGTTTATTTCTCGCCGGAGGCGTTTTTTTTAGGGTCTTTTTTTCTCAATATTTAGCCGTAATTGAACATATGTTAGGCCCCTTGTCCTATTCGCCATAGTCGAAAAAGAAAATTAGACACGTTTTCCTATTCGCCGTAGGCTCTTATTCTTTTTGAGGCCCTTTTTTCTATTCGCCGTAGCCAAAAATAAATTAACAGGGTTTTTACTTAGTTTGAGGAGTATTATTCGCGCATAGATCGCTGCGCGCAACACACCTTGCGTCGCATGTTGCGCTCAGCGCAACAGACGCCGAACCACTAATATAATAATTCCCATGCTGTATAACGACTCCCGATTTTCTTATTTTATTTTAAATCCGAGCCTGCCTTTCTTATTGCGCGTTTTGTTCTGATGTGCCCTGTGCTGTACCCCAAGAAACGTCGTATTTTATACTGGCTTACCACTTCCCATACATAAAACACAACGAGCAAAATCGTTACAGCCAGGGCGCATCTATCTACATAGTATATATCTGGTGTCGAAGCACTGGGCGCAAAGCTCAGACTATCAGCCGCCTCGAGAGACCTTTGAATGCTCATCATGTCCGAGGTAGACCATAGATGTGTGCCGGCGTGCGGTATACCTGGTATACAGCATAGGCCCGCATAAAAGAAACACCTAACCTGACAGAGTCTTAGAACCTTAACCCATTCAAAAGTGAAACAAAATGTCTCACACTAATTCCAAGTAATTTGTCCCCACATTCGTGGGACCAGTTCTCAAGGGATTAACACTATTTTAGCATACAGACAGGTTCATACGCACCAGTAGGATTTAGTGAGCACTCGCCCCTGAGCACGATTTCTAATTCCAAATTTATTCACGTCCTCCCCAACGTGCGCCTTATTTTCTTAGCAGGTTGTTTCTTATTCGTGAGCCCTATTTTCTTAGCAGGTTGTTTCTTGTTCGGCGGCAAAGGTTTGCCTTTGGTTGATGTGTGTGCTTGTCAGTTGGTTTGTGTGGAGTGTAGAGCATGAGGGTGCGTTTTATAAGGGTTTCCAGTGATATGACAAGACGTTATTTGGGCGGGACCCAAAAGATCGAGATTGAAAGATTGAATCAACCGATCTTCGATTCTCAATCTAGATTGATTGAAAGCTCGGCTGCGAAAACCACCAATCCAATCTTGAGATTTTCTAAAATATTGTGATCTTTTCAGGGCAGTCCAATTCCGATCTCCATCACTGGGTCACAGGCTAACTTACCTGTTCCCCAAAAAGGTATCCTTATTATATAATACGCTTCGGTAGTGATGATGATGATGATCATGGTAGTGGTGATGTCGTTTCGGATATTCAGGACTATGCCGGTTTCGGTATGCCCCGCGGGAGACCGGCTCTGCCGCGAGCCACCTGACCCCAATCGGCCCCGCACCACCGCCCCGCCCGCCCCACGCGTCGGCACTCGGCGACCCCGGCGAGAGAACGGGCCTCGGTGCCGAACTCGGCGAGCGGGGGGAGGGGGAAGGCGGCCTCCCGGGGACGGCTCGCTCCGTCCCCTGGCTTATTATATAATACGCTTCGATAGTGATGATGATGATGATGATGGTGGTGGTGATGTCGTTTCGGATCTTCAGGACTATGCCGGTTTCGGTATACCCCGCGGGAGACCGACTCTGCCGCGAGCCACCCGACCCCGACCGGCCCCGCACCCCCGCCCCGCCCGCCCCACGCGTCGGCCCTCGGCGACCCCGGCGAGAGAACGGGCCCCGGTGCCGAACTCGGCGAGCGGGGGGAGGGGGAAGGCGGCCTCCCGGGGACGGCTCGCTCCGTCCCCTGGAACGGGGCGGATAGGCGGCAAGCCAGAGTTCCCAGCGCATTCCGAGGGCTTTGCGGCCCGGGGTCTAACACCCTCCACACTATCAACACTAACTGCAAGATAAAAAAAAACTTTACTAAAATCAACTTTTTTTTGTCCATTCTAAAATCAAGTAATTTGTTTTCGAAGAGTCCCCCAGATGTGAAAGTATGGATCTCCAGAACTTCGGTCAGAATCGAAATCGGCCCATAACTTCGCGAGTTAGCGGCTTTTACACTAATTTCAATGTAAAAAAGCCCGGACGTAAAAAAATCGACAAACAAACAAAAAAAAAACAGGCCCACCGCTGTACGTACAAGGGCTGCGCATCCATGCCGGCGTTTTGTTTGGCGTTTTGTTTGTGTCCGCTGTACGCATGTATGTACGTGCGAGTACGTGCTGTAACTTTCTGGACTGCTGTTGCTGCTATTATTGCTGCTATAGATGGGTTATATAAGGACTACTACTATTGTTGTACGTACTAGTGCTGCTGTATACTGATTTAACTCTGCTGTTGTTGTTTTTGTAGATTGTGGGTGGGTGGATCGGATGGTGCGTGTGTGTCGATCGGTTGTTGCGTACGTACTTTGTTGGGTGGTTGAGTCGGTCGTTGGGTGGGTGGGGTTGAGTGAGAGTGGATGCCGGTAAGTACGTGTGAGTGGGTGGGCGCGTGGGTGTGTGGGTGGGTGGCGGGTGTCGGTGGGGCGGTTGATACGTCGTTAACTGCGTGTGTGTGTGGATCGTGACCCAGTTCGTATTTTGTATTTTTGTTTCTTCCCGCTATAATACCGGCCCCGCCCTGGCGTGGTTCGGGGTACCACTACTCTGTAGTACAAAAATAAAAGTGGAACCCGAAGGGTCCGCAAAGCGATCAAAGTCATTCAAAAACAGATAGTCTGGAGCCCTCCGCTCCCCTCTACACGCTATATGAAGTTAGACACATGAGAAATTGAGTACGAGTACAGAGGGTTCAAGTAAGTGTTAGACCGACAGGCCGAGCGTATTACAGCGACGCTACGGCCTGGCCTCGTGTGTCCTACTGCTGCTGCTGCTGCTGCTGTTCCGCTGCTGCTGTTGCTCCGGCCAGCACAGGTGCTGCTGCTGCTGTATGCTCACGTTTGTTTTCTTCAAAAAGAGCGAACCAAATTTTCGACGGGATTCGTGGATTGGATTTCTCAATCGAAAAAGTTGGGATCGAAAAAGCTCTTTTTCAACAGTATAAGAACGCCCGTTTGTGTCCCCAATCGGAAACCGGCTTTTTCGATCCACGTTTCCGACGGCATAAGAATTAGCCTAAACAGATCCCTGGTCCCTGGCACAAACGTGTTCCCCTTCGTTTGTTTAGGCCATCTCTTACGGATGGGTTCTGAAAACTGAAAATGAACGTTTTCAGTTTTCAAACCCGATTGTCTCTCTTACGGGGTTGGAAGTGGGCCCATTTCCGATCAAGTTTTTCAATTATCACTGTCAAGTCGGCCTCCACTCGGAAATAGGGCCCCATTTCCGATCGAGATCACGATTGAAACTGGCGATTAGATTTGGAATCTATGGGTTTCCACACATCGTTGGAGGCAACACGCGTACAAATGTACCGCAAACAGCAGCAGTTGGGTACGAGCCGCGTCTGTTGCCAAGCGAGCAACAATACAGGTGTACTGCTGCTGCTGCTTGCTGTGCCACGGTCTTCACCCGCGCGTGCCTCAGACATCACCTCAATGCGATGGGATCGGATTGTGATGGTGTCGGCCACGAGAGCCTTTCAACTGCCCTTGCAGCTGCGACCTATAGGCTGCGACTAACGAGGAACACAGACAAGGAGGAGGAAAACAAAATTTTTAGCGACACCCCTCCGTTGTGTTTTCCGTTGTCCCGGCCACCGCCGGGTACAATGCTTCTGCGCTGCGGGCTCTGGTGCGACGAACACTTCGATCCCCCATAGTCCAGGGCGGCAGCGAAATAGTTCGGAGGCGCTTTCGCGTACGAGTATATACGAGTACTCGTACGAGTAGTACCGCCTTCCTCGTACTGCTGCTGCTGTACACTTTTTGTCACAACTTGCTTCCCAGAAATCATTTTAAATTCTTGGGTCATGATAAGATAGCCAACTGAAAAATCTCAACTGGATTTGACGCTCGGAAAAAACGTTCATTTTCAATTTTCAGAACCTATCCGTAAGAGATGGCCTGAAGAAATAAAAGAAGCAAGTTTACACCTGAAAAATGAAAAGGAAAATGAAAGCACGAGTAGCAACAATTCAGCGTGTCCTACTGGTCAGCGCAGCCACGTCAAAATATCACATCAGGACTGCCGCACGCAGCACGAAACCACAGCTAGCACGGCAACACAGCCGCACAGATCCCCCGTAAATAACCAAGAGGCCAACCACAACACCAGCCCCGACGCTCTAGGGAGAAATCCAATCCACGAATCCCGTCGAAAAACTAGAGTTTTTCGACGGGGTTCATGGATTGGATTTCTCAGTCGAAAAAGTTTTTGAAGCTCACCCAAGGGGGCACGCGGATCTGAATCCCAGACACCCCACTACCCCCCCCCCGCCCCTATAAATATATGATATATTTATAGGTTGGGTAGGCGTCGGTTGGCAACGACGTTGTAAAACACGCCACTCGCTGCGCGAGCTAGACAACCAGGGTGCCGTTTTTTTTTGTTGTTTTGTTTTGGCGGTCACCAAAACTGGCGGTCGAGTAGATCATTTGTGCGGGGTGGAGAACCTTTGTTCCGCACAAGGGGAATGGTCGTATCACGTAGTGTTAATGTTGTAAGGCACGACATAGTAAAACCATTGCTGTCTCCGGAAGTGGCCACACCAGAAATTAAATTAACTCATTGAAGCTGTCGTCCATATGCAAGTCCGCCTCAGAGGCGGTTCAAAGCAGGATGCAGCTCACCCTCCATGCGACTCGCCCATTACCTCACAGCGCTTCTTGCTTGGTGCAAGCAATGTTTGCCTGGTTGGTGAAAACCCAACGTGCTCCGTCCCGGCATTGTAGGGGTGCGAGGGTCTATGGTCATATGACTACGGCCGTGCACGACACGAGTACACCCCCCCCCTATATTGGAGGGAAAAAATATAAACATATCTATTCTTTCACGATTAGAGGTCCGTAGTTACTCGATGCTCTTTGTTCGTACAGACCAACTGATACACAGCTCTTTGCAAACAGACCTTTTGTTTCGCAACCAGCCCTTCAAACAGGCCAACTGAGCTCTTCGCAAACAGCAACTGACGTAACAGCCAAACTGACGTATTGTACTGACGTATTATGCAAACAGCCCAACTGACATCTACCCGCGGGAGGGGAGGGGTTCCCAGCGTATTCGGAGGGCTTTGCGGCCCGGGTCCAAAAATCCACACTAATTTCAAGATATACAAAATATCCACACTAAAATCAAGTAATTTCCTGGCCATACTAAAATCAAGTAATTTTTTCCTAAAGAGTCCCCCAGATGTGAAAATATGGATCTCCAGAACTTCGGTCAAAATCGAAATCGGCCCATAACTCGCGAGTTAGCCACTTTTACACTAATTTCAAGATAAAAAGGCCAGACGTAAAAAATCGACCGAAAAAAAAACAAAAAAGGCTACTGCTGTACGTACAAGGGCTGTGCATCCATGCCGGCGTTTTGTTTACACTGCTGTACGTACAAGGGCTGCGCATCCATGCCGGGTTTGTTTGTGTCCGCTGTACGTACGTACGAGTCGTACTGCTGGACTGCTGCTGCTGCTGCGTTGTTGTTAATTGCTGCTGTAGATGGGTTATATAAGGACTACTACTATTATATTGCTGTACGTACTGGTGCTGCTGTTTACTGATTTCACTCTGTGTGTTGTTGTAGATTGTGGAGGGTGGATCGGTTGGTGCGTGTGGTGTCGATCGGTTGGTGCGCACGTACGTACGTGGTCGGGTGGGTGGGTCGGTGGTTGGGTGGGTGGGTGTGAGTGATGTGAGTGGATGTTGGTAAGTACGTGAGAGTGGGTGGGTGTGGGTGGGTGGGTGTCGGTGGGTCGTTGATACGTGGTTGACTGCGTGTGTGGATCGTGACCCAGTTCTTATTTTGTACTTTTGTTTCTGTCCGCTTTATACCGGCCCGCCCTGGCTGTTCGGGTACCACTACTTAGTATATGTATAAAAAAGCAGTGTGTGTTGTCTTCACGGAAACCCGTTCTTTCTACTGTACCCTGCAATGCGTTTTACAACCTAACTGCAGCAGTACATGTAATGGTATGGCCAGTCGTATCACATCACCCATTGTCCTGATACCTAATCTTAGAGCGATACAAATTATTATGTGGTCACAGACTGTGAGACAGAGAAAAACCAAACAAATTAAACGTAAATGAATGGGTAAACAAGTGAAAGTCAACTTACCGGTACGAGAACACTCGACACGAGCAACCAAAGAGTAAGGACGAAAAGACAATAAAACGAATTATGAAATGCACGGAGTCAGAAGCACCCCTAGAAGAAAAGCATGCGTGCCCAAGAGAACAGATAATAACTGCTGCACGGGCGAAGCAACACGAAGGAGAGGAAGACACCGGCAATGAAGTACGTAGGAGGTACTGTACGTAAATGTTCGACCAGCAGGTGGCAGCATGGTAAAACATAAAACGAGAGTTCGTATATATCTACGTGCACAAATTTTGTTATTAGTTTCCTTCTTCGTCTACACAATAAACGCTTTGTCCGCACTCCTCGGCTTTAGATGAAGATGCAGCAGTGCAGTTTGTTGCTTCTGTCTTTTTTGCTGCTGCAGCTGCTGCAGCTGCTGCTGTGCATTATGTTGACGCTCTGCTGCTGGCGAGGTAACCCGTTTTCCTTGCGTCGCCTTTACTGTATTAAGACCACTCCGTAGGAAATCCTTGTATATATATGTATATTTTTTTTTTCCCGTGTGTTTTTGTTTGTCTCACACGCCTGCAGACGCTACTCTATGTATATACGTGTATCTAGCGTCTACTACAGCTTGGCTTTGCGTGTACACTGATGTGTACACAACGGTTTATACAAACATACTGCACAAGGAATGTGTTGATACGGTCGGGAGGGTCGGAGTTGGGGAATCGCCACCACACTCGCCACACCAGCCACTCGTAACAAGATTGAAAAACAGAAACGCTGGGAGTTTGTTGTATTGAGGAATACCTCCATCCCAATCTGTAGGATTTACGTCGGCGCCCTTTTCCAGCAATAGTTTCACGATTTTATAATCATTAGAAAATGAAGAGTTGTGTATGGGTGAGGTTCCTTTATTGTTTTTAGCATTTGCGTCGGATCCATTTCCCAATACTAGTTCCATAATTTCCAAATTATCGTATCTGGAAGCTGCGTATAGAGGGGGATATCCACCATTGTTCTTTATGGTTACGTCTGATCCTTTTCCCAATAATAGTTTCACGATTTCCAACTGACGAGTCATGGAAGCCAAGTGTAGAGGGGTATCTCCATCCGAATTATTTGTGTTCATGTCGGCCTCCTTATATATTGTCTAGAAGGCCTTGCCTACCCTTGGGAATGCGGGGACGATTCACCAACATCTCCTGCTGTTGGTTTATATAGTTTTAGTATGGATTTGGTTTATATAGGAAATAGTATGGCACGGCGGTTTATGGATAGTCTGACTTCGTTTATAACCCTATAAGCAGATGTAATAATACTAGGGTAAGGACACAGAGTATCCCTAGCCAGGTGAGCCTATGGAACGGGTACTCGTTGGTACTCACGTATGTTGTTTGCTTAGAGATAGAAGAAGAGCAGGTTTATTCTTTTTGCGTGATGGAAGACTAAAATCGTGCGGGCGGCCTTCGGGCACCCTCCCTGGAACCCATGTAAGATACGCCTTCCAAGTATTACCAATACGATTCATATAGCTGATACCAGGTATGTACCAACGTTTTCACTTCGTTCCAGCAGTACCATAACACTAGCCCACTCTGATGAGCCGTATATGCTGAAATATGAGAAATTCGTGGAATCCCCGATTCCACGAGCTAAAACATGAGTCGAAGACGCGGCTCCTCAAAACCCACTCCCACACCTCTGAACGGCAAGGTTACGAAGCCGAGCAAGGAACGTCAAAAGAAAGAAACGTTGGAACGAAAGTCATGCAGTCATTGTACATAAACTGCCCCCCCGGCTGGGGAGCGGGGGCTCGGTAGGACTGATAAGACCGGAAAACGAAATACTTAAAAACTTCCCCGAAACCCGGCCCAAAACATCCAGAAAGCGTGTCCTGAGCCACAAGTTCGTGGCTCGATTATCCAGACCAGCCCCGGCATTGAGCGGGGGAGTCGGCTGGACGAATTATGCACGAATTACGCGAGAAATATCACCAAATCGGCCCCAGAAAAAACAATCAGAAAGTGGTAGGGGGTACTGAGAAGAAAAACAGTCCGAACCGAAAACTCGGAAAACGTGGTAAGTACAAAATACAAGGAGGTTCCGCCCCAATCCCCTGAAACAACATGGGAAAACATTCGAGCGCAGCGGCGACGCGAAAAAATCATCTGTCCACGGCTGCGCCTCGTGATTCATCTACGTTGCGCTGGACCCCCCGTGTAAACGTGCTAGCTAAGTGTACTTGTAGGGGCCAAGAACCGCGTACAGCTCCTGTTGAAGTCGTGTAGCGCGTCGGAGAAAGAGGGAGCTTGATCGGTCCTGGGTCATCCAAAAATCGAACGAAGTATACTCCGTCCGTTGCTGTAGCCGCGCTGATTTTGCCGAGCCACCACAGACCATCGTCGCCCTTGTACCAGAAGTGGGCCCCGTTGGGAAGCACGGTGACGCTGTATCGGCGAAGCCATTCGGCGTGCGGTACACAACCATAGCCTGGGGCCAGGAAACGTTCACCGTTACTTCGAGAAAGCTCCCGCTGTGCAGCGCCAATCTTCATTCGGCAGTACAGGCGGATAGTTTGGCGGTGCTGGTTTGGTGTGCCGGCCCAGTATCGCAAAATATCCCGGTGAGAGAGGCGGAGACCCATTTCCCGTTCCCACGACGGGCGAGACAGTCCCGTCAAGTGCGTCTCGTACATCACCGCGATGACACCACCTCTGCCCCGAACCGACTGGTGTCCAGTAATTTTGTCCGCTTCGAGTGGTTGGAGAGGAGTGGAAACGTCGTCCTCGGGGACGTGGTAAGGGGGGGGTTGTTTGGAGAAGTTGTTGAGCACGTATTGCGTCAACCCCGCTGGCAAATACTTAGGCATGTCGCCATGGACGTGGGGGTTGGCGCAGGGCTTGCAGCGCTGTACCGACACGCGCTTGCGAGCATCAGCACCTAGCATGTCGGAGGGTAGGTCCAGATATAGGAGCTTAGCCCCGAGAGGAGATTTATCCGGGGTGTCTGCGGAGGAGCAGGGGCCAACTGCAAGGACTTTGTAGGGGCCCGTCCAGTTTAGCGACAGCTTGGCCTTGAGGACCTTGGCGTCCGTGTCTGTCTTGGCGCCTTGACGAATGGTGGCTGCCGTATTGTACACCCACGCCCAGCCGCCAGTGATCAATTTGGGGATCGAATGCAAGGCGTCGGAGAGGGCGGAGTTGCGCCTGTTCACGCAAGCAACCGTGAGGGCGTGGTGCTCGCGAACGATGTCATACGCGCGCTGCTGGCGGTCCGCCGCCAACTCGCAGTACGCGAGGTGGTCGCGGGCCAAACTATGGTGGCCGGCGACGCCCGCGCGCTCAAAGACCCATGTGGACCTCGTTCGGAGCCAAACCCGTGGCGGCGCTGACCGAATTGTTGTACGCAAATTGGACGTGGGGGAGCTGTTCATCCCAGTTGTTCTGGAGCTCGTTGACGACCATCGCCAGCATCTGCGCCATCGTGTGATTTACACGTTCCACCCCACCGTTGCCGCTAGGGTGGTAGGAGCTCGTGGCGATGTTCCGAACCCCGAGAAGCTGATAGACGACTTGCGAAAGCTTCGAGCAGAACTGAAGGCCGTTGTCCGAGAGTATGCTGATGGGGGCATCAACAAAGAGGGGGATATACTTGTTGATGAGGATGTTGGCCGTACCCTCAGCGGTGAATTCGGTGGCGGTGACTGCGAACATGTCGGCGCGGTGACTAAAGCGGTCAGTGAAAAGCAAGATGTAAGTGTTGCCTCGGGGCGTGGTCGGAAGGGGGCCGAAGTAACCGACGCTGACAGCAATGCCGGGCCCTTCAGGCAGGGGCATAGATATGACGGGCCATCGGACCGTTAGCCACCAGGTTTTTCGCGCTTGGCACTTTAAGCAGTGGCGTAGCCACCACCTGGTGCAGATGTTCATACCGATCCACCAGTAGAAACGTTCGAGCATGCGTAGAGTGCGCGCGGTTCCCAGGTGGCAGGAATCTGTGGATGGACAGGCCTGCATGACCCAGGGGCGCATGAGCAGTGGCACGTAAATGTGCAGGGGCTCGGCGTTCAACAAACAGGCTGTTCGACCCACCGAGCGCCTGTAGTCAGGCGCTAAGGGTGGAGACGGCCGTCGAACAAGGAGGACAAGTCCGTCTTCGGTTGTGTCAAGTTGTCCTTCGCCAGCCAGCTCCTGCACCTCCAAAAAGGGAGGGCGCTGGTGTGAGGGAAAACACGCCAAAACTTCGGCTGGCAAGGGCTCAGGCCGGCCGATAATTATGTAGCGTATGGCAGCGTTGCACGCAGGCTCGGCCTGTTGCTCCCGCGCCCAGTCGGCGTGTGAGTAGCGCGCTGCGGAATCACCGAACTGTAGTTTGGCAGCCGCACTAAGGGCATCCAAGTCCGTCTCGGTGACGGACGGTATGCCAACGGGCGTCGGAAGTCTTAAAAGAGGAGTCCCCTCAGGCTCGGCGCAGCGCGGTCGGACGGAATGGGTACCGTCGGGACAGGCGAGGCGGCCGGAGCGGGGGCAATAACGACGGCCGAAGGCGGTCGTGGCCGAGGGGTTCGCGGCGGGGCGTTAACCCGCCAGGCAGTTGGTCGAGGGGCCCCGCCGGGCCCAAAACCATAGTCAACAGCAGACGATGCGTCGCCCGTGGCAGCGGCTGTTCTTCGACGCGTCCTGGTGGAAATGCGGCCCGAGGGCTTCAAAACCGTCAGAGGCGCCAGTTTGCCGGACGGCGGAGGGGCGGACGCGGCCGGATCTGTGATCTCGGCGGAATCAGCTCCCTGTGGAGTGCTCGTCGGGAGGGGAGCATGCTGGGCGAACGTTGTCACCTCAGCAGGGGCTTCTGCAGAGCCCGTGCCGCCCTCTAAAGGTACGGCGAAAACCGAAGCGAAAGCGGTGTTGGCGGCAGGTGCAAATTCCCCACGGGCCGGACGGCTATCGACGGTGGCGACGGAAGCAGATACACGAACGACGAATCTCCCCGAAGGAGCAGATAAGTCGTCAATCCTCATACGTGGCCCGTGTGTGCGAAAATGGCGAAAGTCTGAGGAGGTGAAGGGTAGCCCACCCAAAACCCCACAGTGGGGCTCGGGCACCAGCCCACCCAAGCCAACGTCAGGGGTTGGTGAGGAGCGGATAACAAGCCCGCAGGCTCGGATGAGGAAGATGTCATCGTCCTCGGCAGGGATGAGGCTGCAAGACCCGCTGCGGTCGTGTTCCGTGGCTGGCTCCGGCAAGCGGGACAGAAAGTCAGCATTTCCGTTGGCGCTGCCTTTGCGGTACTTAAGGATGAAGTCGAACGCGGTGAGAAACTCAAGCCATCGCTGGACGCGCGGGTTGTATTCTCCTACCTTGCCGATGCTCTCGAGAGCCTTGTGGTCCGAAACAATAGGGAACTTCATACCCCACAGGTAGCCTCTAAGTCGCTTGATGGCCCAGACGATGCTGCCTGCTTCCAAGTCCAGAGGTGTCCAGTGCCTCTCGGAGTCGCGGGTACCCCGGCTGATGTAGGCAAGGGGTCGTACAGAGCCGTCAGGCTGTTCTTTTTCGAGGGCGGCACCATAACCGTCGATGCTGGCATCACAGTATATGTGGAAGGGGCGGGAGCCGTCGACTACAGCCTCCCAGTCGGGGAAGACCAAAATGGGAGGGGTGGCGAGTTAAGCGAGAATTTCGCGTACGATGACCTCCATCGGTGGCGTGAGGACGAACTTGACCCCCTTCCGAAGTAGGGTGGTGATCGGTTGGGTTCGCTTTGACAGGTCAGGCAGGAATTTGCGATAGTACCCTATTCCGCCCATCACGGCGCGGACCTGCTTGATGTTCCGGGGCATGGAAATTTTCGTCAAGGCTGACACTTTGTCAGCGTTTGGACGCACGCCCGCGGGCGAGATGGAGTGGCCCAGACAATCGGCATCCGTAGCACCCAGGCGGGCCTTGGAGAGGGAGAACTTGAGGTTATGTTTGCGCAGTCGAACGAAGAGAGCACGTATGGTCTTGACGTGGGACACGGGGTCGGAGTCGAAGACGATCACGTCGTCGAGGTAGGCCGCCACTTGCCCCAATCCCTTGATAACTTCGTTGATCACTTTGACGAACCAACCCGGCGAAGCACTGCTGCCTTGGGGTATGACGAGCCACTCATAGAGGCCCGTGGGGGTGCAAACAGCTGTAAGAGGAACAGTGTCTTTGTGAGAGGTGATCTGGTGGAACGAGGAAACCAAATCAAATAGGGAAAATACCGGACCTTTCCCCAAAGAGTCGAGGACTTTATCCACACGGGGGGTGGGCAGCTGGCTGATGGTGCTGATCTGGTTGAGCTTTTTGTAGTTGGCAGTAATCCGAACGCCTCCAGTCTTCTTCGGGATGACCACCAGCGGGCTCGAATATGGAGAAGTCGAGTGCTGGATCAGCCCTGCCGCAAGGTACTGATTTAGAATGGCTTCCACTTCCTTGGCCATGATGGGATTTATGCGATGCGGTCTGGACTCGACCGGCGCGCTACCTTCCGGGACCGTCATCACGAAAGGCATCAGGGAGCAGGAACCAAAATCCGTCTTGGACTTGGAGAAAACGTCAGGAAATTCGCACAGGACGTCCCCCAACTGCGCGATGGCTGCCGGGGTCCAGTCTAGGCCGTGGAGATCAAACGCCACTGCTCACAGATGCTGAGGGAGGCGCGCCCAGACGCGCAGGAACGAAGAGCGCTGTTCTGGTGTCAAGCGTTCAAGCGGGGCCGGCGATGGCGAGGCCGGGGGTGTAACTGGCGTGGAGGGTGGCGTCGTTACAGCAGAGACCGGAGACACCTCAGGTAACGCTGGGGGGTGCTGCAGAGCGCCCAATGGGACGCTCATAAGTGGATCCAACGAGGGGGAGAACTTGTCGTCCGGAGGTGACAAAGTGCTCCTCAACTGGGGGGAAATCGGGCTGGGATACCATATCGACCAGGTAGTGCTCAGTGAGCGCCGGGGATCCATTGCTGCGTACCAAGTTGACCGCGAGTAGCTGTGGTTCATCGGACAGTGTGGCGCCCGTTGCGCCGTCGTAGTGGAGGTGGAAGCCTCCACTTGAAGCGACGGGGTCTATGGCGTAAGCCGGTACGCCTGTCGAAGCGTGGTGAACGAGCTCCAGCTCACCGAAGACTCGGAGATCCGACTCGCGAGGCGGCAAGGAGCGGTAGGAGCGGCGATTAAAACGCATCCAGCTGTCGCGGCCCAGCAGCACCGCGGGCCGCCTCACTGAAGGGGGAACCAAACAGGCCCAAACTGCGAGGGAGCAGTTAGGCTCATCTGTTCGGGAAAACTGGACGCTCAGACGTATGCGCGTCGAAGTTTGAAGGGGGGCCGATTCGCCAAACCCTCCCCAAGATCGCGAAACGCCTTTCTGCTCGCACGCGGGCGACGCCGGCCCAACGGAGAGCATGCGATCCAGTACGTCGCGCCTGATGAAAGTTTATGTGGAGCCGGTGTCAAGAAGAGCGACGCAACCAAAAGGCGCGAGAGCGCCTGCTCCACTGTGGATCGCGATTTTGGTGGTAAAAGATGCGTCATCGAGGGTAATGGTGCCCCCGACGAGGCACGGCCCTTGTTCTGACAGCGAGAGGGCGGGGTCAACTCCAGGTGAGATTGCCAAGACCTCGGAGCTGTGGTCAGCTGGCGCGTCAGAAAAGTAGGTCGAAAACTCCGGAGGAGGACCTGGGCAAGCGCGGGCCATCGTCAACGGGCGAGACGGCGCTGGAGAGATCTCATGAATTCCGTCGGGGGAGGAGGGAGTGCAAACTTGATGAGAGGAGGCGGGGTGTGCCATCCCGGCCTCGCTTGCGCGAATAGCGTCGCGGACGGCAGGAAGAGCTTTCCCGAGCAAATTCTTCCCTTGCCACCGGCGGGGATCTTGGGCCTCGGGGTCGTCCGCCCGGAGACCGATGCCCCACACGGTGTCAAAAGGGCTGGCTTCCGCCAAAAGCTTGGAACCAGTGCTCATAAGGTGCTGTTTCATTGCCGGGTTCTGTGTGAACTTGGCAAAAGTGCCTGCAAGGACGGCGTCTTCCCGAATGCGGTCCCAGGTGGCGCCGTCGAGGTTACGCACGGCTCGACCGATGCGTTTGTGCTCGCGCGGGTCCGGCGAGGACATAATTCGAGCCGCTGCGTCGTGGTCGTGAAAAAGGCGAGCCTTTTCAGCCATCATATACTGCTCCACGCAGGAATATGGGACGTCGTCAACGACAAAGGACGAGGGGGACCACTGTCAAAAATTGGAGGGGGGTTGCCAGAAGCGTACTGCCTGCTCCGTTGAATACTCGATAGTAGGGTCAAAGACAGACGGTGCCGAACCGCCGGCGGCCGCTGTAGCGGTATTGGAGGGGCGGCAGTGTACTTCTCTGAGAACACTGGGCCCGTGGTGCACGAGACGAGACTGATCCCAACTATACTGGCTCAGTGACACCATCGCCCGAAGGCGAAAAATGGCCAAAAGGTTCTCTTACTGCGCCCGGTGGTCTCTCTCTGGAACCAAGGGGGGCAGGGGGCTCTGAGCCCGTTCTGCTTGACGAGAGTTGCGATTATTCCGAATTTATCGGGGATTCCATCCGGTCAGCCTGACCGGAGGCCGTGGAGTCACCACGGGCTCGTCGGGCAGTGTCAGGTTTTTCCTGCTCCACTGCAGCCGAAGGAGCATTGCACACGCGGGGTAGCGTGCGCGAAGTCGAATGGGGGCCTGCAGACCCAGAAGACGACTTCAAAGACGGAGCTCGGGTGGGTGGCAAAGTGCCCGACCGAGAGGGTTTGGCCCCTGTAGATCTGCCGGGGAAGTGCGATGAGGTAGCGAATCTTATCGGTTCCTCCTTGACAGAAAAAAGGGAGCGGCCTCCGTTATTGCAAGGAAACGCCGAGTCGAGCTTCGACCGAGATCTCGGGGTTTCGGTGTTGGCCTTCTCGAACCTCAAACCGACCACCACCGTATGGCCGGGAGGTGAAGGAGGGGGACATCCTCGCGAAAATGAGCGACGCTCTGGCGCAGCACCCTTGGTGCTGTGCAGCGTGTGGCTCGGGGGAACGGCGCGTTTCGCGCCGGCTCCCTTGCCAAGGCTGAGGGGGGCGGCGCTCGAGGCGCCAGCTCCCGACGCCTGATTAGTGCCGTGGTCGAGGGGGGCGGCGCTCGAGGCGCGGGTTCCCGTCAACGGCGGAGAGGCACTTACTGCGCGGGCTCCTGTGCCCTGACGGAGGGCAGCGGCGCTCAAGGCGCGGGCCCCCGTCACGGGTTTGCGACCTTGAAAAACTTTACCAGGTGGCAAGGGGCTTTGTGGGCTCGCCACAGGCGTAGATGAGGTTGTGTCGTTGCGTCGCCCGGGTATACGGGGCGACGAGCTGGGAGAAAGGTCACCAGGCGGAACACGAGCATCTTGTGAAATTATTAGTATTTCTCCCGGTAATGCTGGCGGTGGACACGTGGGAGGGGCCGTACCACCGTTGACCTGTCAGTTGCCAGCGCGGAAGGTGCCTGGCTGTCGTCCGTTCGAGTTTCCATCCGAATTATGAGAGGCACCGTAGCGGGTTCCAGCGTCGTGAGCAGGGGCAGAGGCGGGCGAGGGCGGGACACCGCCGTGTTTGTCAGAGCCGGCCTGACGGTATGCGTGTGTGCTGTGGCCGTCGTTGTGTTTGTTCTGCTGACCGTGGTGGTGCCCTCGCGAGTTTCCGGAGCGACGTTTATTTTTCTTGTAGTGGCTGTTCGAGCGAGAAGCCTTTTCCCCGCGTCGGTAACGTGTCATGCGAACTTGCCAACGCCGGCACGCGGCACCACCGTCACCGAGTTGGCCGAGATCGTTGTTCAAAAGGCCGCTCTTGTTGAGGAAGTTGGATTCACAGTGTTTGAATAAGTGTGTGAACTCGTGGCAGTTGAGGCAGCGGCCTCTGTTTGCGCTCAGTTGAGCTGCACGTTCGGACGACGAGAGCAGGCCGCCCCACAGGCCAGGGTCCTCGGTGTTAATGGACATGCAAACCGCGTGACCTTCGGCATAGTGGAGTTCATCTCGGGGCCAGGAGTTGTAGGAATTGTCAAGCCACGGGTCTGTGCAGTCGGGGATGGCTTGGTTGACATTAATGATGATCGGACTATTGCGCGACCCCGTCTGCCACGAAGGCGAGGGGGAAGGCGTCTGGCCCTGGCCGCGCCCATTATTGGCGGGCCGGGCCCCCGACAGGGCGGATGGTCGCGCACCCGTCGAGGAAGTAGGCAAATAAAATAATTTTTCGCCGTTGATGGCTGGTGTCTTGTTATTTCCAAGAGTCTGAAAAGCTAACCACATAGAGTTCAAAGAGTCAAACGGCTTCGTCAACGTGGCCAAAACTCCGGGGTACAGCGTGGGCATCAACCTGGGGTACTGCTCATTAACCGCCATTCGAACCACCTCCAAAACCGTCCCAACCTCCGGTGCCAGCACCCGTTCAGAGCCTGTCGCTGCTGAAACTACCACTCGGAACGCTCGGCGAAAATCACAGAAGGAGGTTCCCTTAGGCACGCTAAAGATATGCAACTTGGCGTAGCACGCCCCCTTGTCGGTGTTGTCGAAGTGGGTGTTGAGCAGCCTCAGGAGGAGCGCGAACGCCGCCGGCCCCGTGGCTCCGCCGGCGAGGGCTCCCGACACCTGGCGAAAACAATCATCCATCACAGCAGTAAGGGAGGCGGTCGTAGTTTGGTCAGGCGTGATAGCCCGTTCGAAGCTTTTTTGGAGAGGGTACTCCCAGACGGGGACCCACTCGGGCGCTTTGATGCTCTCGTGGTTGTTTTCGTCGCACTTTACGAGCGTATCGGACGCGGAGAGCCTAGCCGAACGAGTGAGCTGCTGTGCGGCTTCCGACGGGTTGATCGAGGAGGGGAAAGGAAGGATTGATATGCGAGCTATGTCCTTGAGGCCCAGGTGCTTGTACGCGCGCTTGATGCCTACAGTATGCTTGGCCGCAGCGGCTGCGGCGGCGGCTTCGATCGCAGCTGATTGAGCGTGGGCTATCTTCGACGACACTGGCATGGCGCGGGTGTCGGAGACGGACAGGCGCCCAAGGAGTTCGTTCGAGACGGAAACAACTACCAAAAAAGGGATCACTTGCCTCTTTCCTCTCGCGACGGTGACCTCGGGGACGGTGGATCGCTTCTTGATGTCCGTTGAAGTTGAAGAGCTGGAGCTGCTTGCTCCGTGGGCTTTCCGAGATCGGTGGCGTGGTCGCCTCTCGTCACTCGAAGAGTGACGACCCTTTCCGCCTCTTGTCTTTCTGCGTGGTTTGTCGCGGCGGGAGCTTCCAGAACCCGAGGCATTGGCCCCATGGCGTCGGGGTTCCCGGTCGCGACTCGAAGTGTTTTTGGCGGCTTGGGCTTTTACTTTGCTGTGGCGCCAAGAAAAGTCTGCCGGGTTGAGCCAATGAACTCTTCCCAGCTTCTGGATCCTGCAGGCGTCGTGCGCCTGGCGCAGGCTGGGCACCAGATTAATCACGAGCGCCGCCACTCGCTGTCCATTCCAGGAATGTGTGGCCATGTGGCTCCACGCCATCTCCACCGTGGTCATAACGTCCGGGAAGTCTGCTTGGAGGTCACGAGCGCTGTTGACCACTGGCCACTTGCACTCGTCTGGCAAGTAACCGTTGGCTTGGTGGGCCATCCCGGCTATGCTCCCAGCCAGCAAGTCCGTGTCCCCAGTCCTCCGGAAGGACTCGTGGACTTTGACCGTGTCGGGGGGGGCGTGGTGTTGCCAGAGGTCGTCGTCGAGCGAGCTGTCATGACCGGTGCGGCGAGCAGGATGGATGCTGGCTCTGGAACGGCTGGAGCGGTGGGTCAGCTCGAAGGCGGAGCTGTAGTGACCGGGGCGGCGGGCAGGCTCGTAGCGGGAGCTACAGTGGCCGGAGCGATGTTCAAGCTCGTTGTTGCATCTGGAGTGACCGGGACGGCGGGCAAGATGCGCGGCGGAGCTACAGTGGTGCTATTTGCCCCTTGGGCTTGGTAACCTCGCAGGCTCTGAGCTTGGATCGTCTCCAAAGCATCTCGGGCTGCCCGAATGGCACGCGTCGAATCCTGGCAGGCGCGGGTGGCCTCCTGGCTGGCGCGAGTGGCCTCGGCTAGCGCTTCATCCGCAGCGAGGCCAGTGGCTTCGGTCGTTGCCAGAGTCTACACCGCCGCGGCGATGTCCGCTTCATGAAGAGCTTGAGCGGACACAGATAGCCCCTCCGTGAGTGCATCCCAGTTGGTTGTTAACATAGTCCTGGTCGCTTCCGGGATGTCGGCCCTAAGCCCTTGGAGCTGTAGGTTCGCGAGTAGGGAGGGGGTTGCGCTCGGCGGGACCTGCGTCGCCTGAGCCCGCTTGTGGGCTTGCCAATGCGCCGCTTGCTCCAGCAGCTTCTCTTGGGACAGCGACCGCGACGAACGAGCCTCCCGCTCCTCATGGGGAAGCGACAGCGTCGAACGAGCCTCCCGCTCTTCGCGGGGCAGCGAACGAGCCTCCTGCTCCTCGCGGGGCAGCGACTGCGGCGAACGAGCGTCCCGGTGTCTGCGGAGTTCCCTGGTTTCGGCCTCCTCATCCTCGGTGTCGGGTGCTTCGCAGTCCATCTCTGCCTCCGGAGTCGAGGGGAAAGGCAAGGATGCTGGAGGAGAACAGGTCTGCGAGGCAGGGCGGGAGCGCCCGGTCCGGGGTGTAGAGCTGCAGTCCCTCGCTCCTGCCGTAGACCCTGGTGGGCTGGCCATGATGCTACGACGAGCGACAGCGAAGGGCGCACGGGTCGGAGGCAATTGCACCGGGTTAGCACCGAATATACCGGGTGTGGCAGCTGCAGGGGTGGCAGCAGAGCGTGTAGTACCACCTTTTACAGCAGAGGGTGCAGTAAACGTTTTTGCAGCATTGCGTTCGTCGGAATTGTGTGCAGCAGGAGCAGGTGCAGCAGAGGCAGCAGCAGAACGTGCGGCAAAACCTTGTACAGCAGAGTTCGACACAGGAAGTTGTGCAGCAGAGTGTGCAGTAAGAGCTTGTACAGCAGCGTTCGACGCCTCTCGTGCCATGCGGCGGGCACTACGAGCACTGGGGGTACGAGCTGGGGTCAAGGAAGGGGGGGTTTGCCTCCAGCTTCCGTACCTGGACCAACAGCAACGGCTGTTCGGCCTTGCACGCGTCCGGTACTGAGAGCACTTTTAAAAGGATTTTGTTCGCGAACGGCTTTGTTGGAAATCTCATCAGCGTCGAAACTGGAGGTGTCAGTGGTGAAAAAAGCGGGGTTTATACTGAAATCCAGTGTACCATCTATCAAGCGCGGCGCAGGAAAAAATCTTGAATAGCATTTTTGCTCTCTAGCCTCATACGAGCACCAGTGATGCTTGGCTGGGCCGCAGCCAGCCGCGTGTCTTGTCCAGGACCAGATAGAACTGGAAGGGGGTGGGGCAGTCTGCTCGAATTCTTCTTTGCAGATATCATAGAGTCAGAGGCGGAAGGGGCCTGGCGCAGCTCGTCTCGAGGCAGATGGTCTAAACCGCCCGGTTGGTTGAAAGACGGCTAGCTCTTCGTCTTGAGGGTCCAAGCTTCGGGGAGAAGCTTCCCGACGCCCGAAGCAGGCCGAGCGTCATCGAGAGGCTACGAGGCGCTGGAGGTCTTGAGAAGCAGAACGTCCTCCGCTGAACAAGAAGGAGCTATGGACAGGGGCGTGAGAGGCTCGACTTGCTCTACTAAGGAGCAAGGAGGTCGTGGCTCAGAGGCCTGTCTTGTGGACGGATCCGTAGGAGTGGAGAGCTCGACTTGCATTCCCTGAGTCTTCCGGTCCTCGGGTTGGTCTGTTGTACCTGGCGCTTGATCCTCATCGGCGCTTCGTAAACGGTGGCCTAGCAAGGGGCCCTGGGGTTCAGGGTCCTGGTCGTGGCCGCCGCGAGGATGAGCAGGCCCTCGATCCTCTCGAGTCTCCATCCAGAATGGATGAGCGGAGCAAGCAGCTCTACAAAAAGCTAAGAAAAACACGAACGGCTACAAAAAAAAACCGAGTACGAGCAAACGTTTTCTCCGTCTTTCGGCTAGTCCTGCCGAAAGCAACGCCAAGTGCCGACGACGCCATTAAACACCCGATTTTCCTAATTGAGAATTGCCTTTCCGATGAGAATGGGATTTCACCTTTTGACACAAAAAAAGACGCTCAACATTTGTCTGCCTTGGTGACATGTGCAGCGACGCCGACTCCATACAACAGCATTTCATTAAACTCGTACACCCGTAGCACGTATGATACGAGTACATCCGTCTGACCACTGCTTGTATCGTGTAAACTGCACCACTTGGGTTCAACGCGCAGGCGACCGCCTATACCTTTTTACTGAACCACGTGCAGACAAACAAACTTATACTTTGCTGTCATTGATAAGACACCCAGTCGTTGATCGACGACTCTTGTGGACTCAACTCACCA
Source organism: Saccharina japonica (assembly GCA_008828725.1). NCBI lineage: Eukaryota > Phaeophyceae > Laminariales > Laminariaceae > Saccharina > Saccharina japonica. Next base: position 156,461 of record MEHQ01000562.1, on the reverse strand, counting down.
TGTACGACTTCTGCTGTTACTGCTGCTGCCACCACCGCTGGGTACCATCGATCAGCGGCTGCAATGTGTGCCTGGTGTCTACACAAAATACACTTACCTGGTCTGGTACCACAGACTACGACGTACATACTTCCGAGTACGTATTGTTTGTACAATTTTCGTGGATGAGAACAAAAATGGTTGAATTTACGCGCGAGGGCCATCGCATAACATTCTAAGTACCCCAAAAAATGGATTAAAAACATTTATTTTAATACATCACGACCTGTTTGACACATCGAGATAATATGTTTTTAATGAATGAGTACACGTCAACTCCACAAGCTAAACACGAGAACTTGAAAAGGAGATCAACCATTTGAAGTACTCTAAGTATTGTATCTAAATGGAGCAGTCCTTCGTGATGTATGAATGGATTGATTTAAGTACTTCACAGGGATGAGTATGCCTGTTTAACCTTCAATCCGCTTAACATCTCTCCACAATTCAAAACCACAAGTGCAAGCGACTCTGCGTTTCCACTTCAGCTCGTGAGGAAGCTATACCCAGGTGAGAAGAGTCGCACTTCCGCCAGAGGGTACTGCTGCTGTAGCTTGGCAGGTCACGTTGAAGCGCATTGCGCTCTGGGCAGCCGGCGGGCACAGCAACAGCGCGCCGATTCGTAGGTCAGAAGCCTACGAGTCCAAAACTTCCAACATATTGAATTTGAGCCATATACCGCACGTCGAGTTTACGGCAGCAGCAAGCAGCACGCAGCAGCAGCAGCAGCAGCAGCAGCAACAACAACATTCCTGTGTTTTTGGAAGGCATGCAGCTGCAGCTGGTAGCAACGTGGTGTTCCGCACGTAGAAGCATGGGCGTACGAGTCACGGGCGCATGTGGTATTGTGAACGAAGCCAAGGGTGTCAGTCTACTACAGTATGCTTCACCGCGAGTCCCGATGTTGCGATGAATAAAAAGTGTTGTCGTACTGCTGTAGTACCAGGTAGAAGGTACATTGGCAGCAGCAAGCACTACCGAGGCCCCAAGAGAAGAGAACATCAGCACAGAATAATACAGAACAGTAACAAAACAGCGGTGTTTGGCAATGGCGTCCTGTCCTGATGGTGCGGTGTGGCACTGCTACCGACGTACGGCTGTGCTGGACATACGGTGTATAGGCTCGATAACATGATAACATCGCTCCACATGTCACCACGGCGAACAAATATTTTGAGTTTTTTTGTGTGCCCAAAGGAAAAGTCCCATTCTCATATTCTCATCGGAAACGCAATTCTCAATTAGGAAAATCGGGTATTATTAGGTATAAGACTAGGGTAAGGACACAGAGTATCCCTAGCCAGGTCAGCCTATGGAACGGGTACTCTTTGGTACTCACGTGTGTTGTTTGCTTACAGATAGAAGAAGAGCAGGTATATTCCTTTTGCGTGATGGAAGACTAAAACTGTGCGGGCGGCCTTCGGGCACCCTCCCTGGAACCCATGTAAGACACGCCTTCCAAGTACTACCAATACGATTTTCATACCTGATACTAGAAACGCGGGGTGGTGTAACCCTAACTAAGCAGAAACGCTGGGTGGTGTGGTATTGTCTAGAAGGCTTTGCCTACCCTTGGGAATGCGGGGACGATTCGCCAACATCCCCTGCTATTGGTTTATGTCGGTTTTAGTATGGAGTTGGTTTATATAGGAAATACTATTAGTATGGTACTACGGTTTATGGATGGTCTGATTTCGTTTATAACCCTACTAAGCAGAAACGCTGGGTCGTGTTAACCCTAAGCAGAAACGCTGGGTGGTGTTGAATTGTCTAGAAGGCCTTGCCTACCCTTGGGAATGCGGGGACGATTCACCAACATCCCCTGCTATTGGTTTATATTTTGGTTTAGTATGGAGGTGGTTTATATAGGAAATAGTATGGTACTGCGGTTTATGGATGCTCTGATTTCGTTTATAACCCTAAAAGCAGAAACGATGGGTGGTATTGTATTGTCTAGAAGGCTTTGCCTACCCTTGGGAGTACGGGGACGATTCACCAACATCCCCTGCTATTGGTTTATATAAGAAATAGTATGGAACTGCGGTTTATGGATGGTCTGATTTTGTGTATATCCCTACTCAGAAACGCTCAGTGGCGTTGTATTGTCTAGAAGGCCTTGTCCACCCTTGGGAATGCGGGGACGATTCACCAACATGCCCTGGTATTGGTTTATATAGGTGTTAGGATGAATTTGGTTTATATAGGAAATAATATGGTACTGCGGTTTATGGATGGTCTGGTTTTTTATAGAGGATTTAGTTTGGTATGTACCCCCCTATACGCCGGAGGGTGCCTAAAGAAATGTTTTGACCCCCCCCCCCCCCTATATTTGGTTTCCCAAAAACAAAATTTGAAGTGTGGTGTCATAACTTTTTCTCGTGCACCCCTGGCTCACCGCATCTCTCTTCACCCCTCCAAACACACGGTCACACCACCCAGCGGCAGCCTAAGCACCTCTCCGATGCTGGGTTGACTGCTCTACTGCTGCTGCTGCTCACAGCGTAGCACCTCCTAGAACCCGCGAGCAGGACACGAAGCAGTTTTCAATGATCGTATCAACCGCCCCCAGGAAGAGCACAAAAAACTGCAAACTCGATCCGATTGACGATAGGGAAGGCATACAAACACACCTGTGAAGTGGATGACCGAGAGAAGATGACAATGGAAGGGAATGGAATTGCAGGATCGTTGCCGAGCTTGTAAGCAAGCTTCTCTTCAATATTGGAGACCTTCTTGTATTAATATTAACCTCTGAAGATGTTGACTTAAGTAAAGACGACGGAAGGGGAGATAAAGGAGGGTTGGAGAGACGAGTGAGACAGTAGGCGAGAGTCTGCTATCTCAGATCCTCTCACTCTCTCTCTAATAACCCCGCTAGTCGGATCATTACGATACTCTTACCGCTAAAAGCCCGTTAATCGAATAGCTACTGCAGCCCATGGAACTTTCCTATGGTGTTCAGCCATTATAAAGTAACCGTTTATTCTGTCCAAGGAATAAAACCAAATCCTACCCAAAGGGGTAACATCATGGGCTTTAGCCAAAATCAGGTACATCTGGTCACTTTGGTGCCAAAAATAGGTACTACACTAAAACCAAGTAAAAATCACACGCTAGGACACCTCTCATTGGTCAGCCTCACATCGTACCTGATTTTGGCATGAAATGATCAAGGACACCTGGATTTGTCTATTTTGTTTAGCTTTCAACTGATTTTGGCGAATTTTGAGCCAATCAGAGGCCGTACGTACACTGTTTCCTATACGCCTGACACAAAGACATCACCGCACTACTTACATACGACCCACCACAACGACTACAGAGCGTATCATACGCGCGCATACAGCACATTCGACCTGTTGTAATATACAAGGTATTACGTACTGCTGCTTGCTAAAACGGTACGGAAAGCGAGCAGTTCAGTCTCAAATTAACTCGATGTTTTGTTCGTATGCTATCATTGTGGCTACGACTATATACATACCTGGTATATATAAGAATACGGAAATACACGTCGGATAATAGCAGTGAGTGTGATCACGAAATCAATGAAAGCATACGACAGATATTAATACCCGTACTGAAAATAACATACAACATTTATTAAGAGTTTGGAGAACACACACATTCGCTATCATCCTGCTGTTCAGGCGCAAATTCAAAAGTAAAGTATGTTTTATTATTTCTTACAGCCAAAAAGTCCTGAAAAACACCGTTCGTGGCGTGCGTTTTTTACTTGGTTTTAGTATATACCTGATTTTAGCTCAAATGGATCAGGTTTACCTGATTCTTGGCAGTTGCCCTGATATCATTCCTGTGTTATTCTAAGCGCTAATCCTACGAGGTATCTCGTCCATAGGAATAATCTAGTGCTTAAAACCTTCCTACGGACTTACAAAGCCTCGGTGCTATTGCCTATCTGATCTACCCAAGGAAGCTTCTGTATGCGAGAACAATCTTAACGCCACTAGGCTTTTCACCTGTATGATTATATATCAACCATTCTATAGCCCTAAAGGACACCACGTCACATTAGCCCACCCTGAATTGTCGTATATGCAGACCACACGATGGTCCATGGATGATAACAAAGTTCATCCCAAAAGACCGAGAGAGGGGGGTCGATGATGCGGCTTTTCAAAACGACAAAAATGAGGCTATATAATTCCCCACACCTCGTAGTGAGGCTTAAGCATCATGGATAGGGTCATCGACAGAAGCGACCTCTGAGGGAGGCGTCATGACCAAAACAGGAACGGCAGGGGTCGAAATCGAGACAAAGCAGACACAATAAACCCGAAACGAAGCTAAAGAGGTACCAAGACAAATGTAGAAGAAAGCGGGACTCAGAGTACAGCCGTATGCGCGGGGGCTCACATGTCCAGGGGTCGTGAAGAACCTGAAGGAGGTACGAGTGCGAGGCTGATCATCGAGTCCTGGCGGAAACGATGGAGGCTACTTAGCATGGAACACGAAACACAGTCCAGAGGGGTATCGCAGTGATGACTACTCGCTATGGTCGAAGCGATCCGAAAGACCAGCAAGATACATAAGACGAATCCAAAAGAAAAACATGATGCATAAGGCGAAGGGGGCACGGCAAGACTACCTTGGAAGTTGCTAGAACTATAACCAAGGGGCTGACAGGTCCTAAGAAGGGAGTGAACATCGTGTCACTGTGAAGCGGCCAAGTATTAGAGGAGCAACGCTAGTAAACGCAGCAAGGTAAGCCAGTCAGAGCCAATGCACTAAACAAATCGCCAGAAAAAGTGTCCGGGTGTGTAGACCTAAGTCGACTAGTTCGACGTGGACGAAATGTGTCCCTACCGTATAACACGCGCATAAGTCAGCTATGGTAGCAACATCAGAGTGGAACCGGTCGCGGCACGAAACGCGTTGATAGGTATTGGTAACGCGAAGACACAACAGACGAAACAGTAGCAAAAATATCGCAACAATTGAAGTCCATTGCGGTCCACTTGCTGTGGAACGGACGCACCAACCGTGGGGACGGTAATGTGGTGGTCCGGTAGCCTGGATAGGGGGCCAAGGCAACGGATATGTTACGAGGGTAGGGTAGAGAAAATACACAAAAAACAAAACCCAGAAAACCGATGTCGCTATGGTCCAGAGATCTTATGAAGATGGGGACCTGCGAGGCCGGAGATGGGATAGGACTGAGAATCCAAAACTAGTAACTCAGAAAATAACTCCATGACGCCCGGATTGTAGCTACACGCACAAGGTGGGCGTTAGCGATGGTGAAGGATTCCACAGTAGAAACCCAGCACAACAAAATAACTCTATTCAACCACGGTCCATCTGCCGTCACGTGTTGGGGCAGGTGAGGGCCGTGATGGATGCCAGAAAAGAAAGCAGGTGCTACCAAACACAAAACAAAACAAGCCGAAGTGCGGGGGTACCGCTGGCGGAACACGCCCAAGTTGGATATAACCCGGAAGAACTAACTACTGTCGCTTATTGAATACTATCCCAGAAGATTGATTGGATGCTACGTCTAAAGTAACTATGCTATACTACGAAGTAAAACTATCCCGAACCAAGAACGCGAAGGTATCTGAAAGCTAACTAGGGGGAGGGGCTGAAGCTATGGGGGTTCCACGGGGCGTGTCTGTGCTCCGCAATACCCCACGGGCTATGCGTCCAGTCCCATGGCGTTGTAAACACCACGGTCCAGAGATGGCGTTCTGGGCAGTAGTGTAGCGGGCGTGCTGGAGGTCGATCTTGATCGGGCCGGGGTCGTCCAGTAAACGGATGATGTAGGAACCGCCCGGCGAAGAGTCCCGGGGCTGTCCGAAGAGGTGTCCAAGGGCGCGCGGTGGGCAATTTTGCCAAGCCACCAGAGGCCGCCGCGCGCCTTGTACCAAACGTGTGCCCCAGAGGGGAGAGTGGTCGAATTGAAGGTGCGGAGCCAGAGGTCGCGGGAGACCAGGGAGTAGCCGGGAGCGAGAACTATTTGGCCTTGCGACCGTGAGAGTTCCCGGTGTGCAGCACCGATGCGCATTTTTCTGTACAAGCGATTGGCTTGTCGGAGCTGTGACGGGGTTCCGGACCAGTAAAGGAGAATATGGCGCCCGAAATGTTGAAGATCCAGTTCCCGTTCTCAGGAGGGACTGAGAAGTCCGGCCCGGTGGGTCTCGTACAGGGCGGCGATAACCCCGCCGCGACCGCGTACGAGTTGATGGCCGGTGATCCGCTCGACGTCGAGGCGCTCCGGTGGCGGTGTGACGTCGCCGGCCGTGACGTGGTAGGGCGGAGACTTGGCGGCGGAGGCGGTGAGTACGTAGGTGGTGAGGTCCGCAGGCAGGTACTTGGGAAGGTCGGTGGTGTCGTCGGGGCTCCGGCGAGGCTTGCATCGTTTTACAGAGACGCGGGGCTTGCAGTCCCGTCCAGGAAGGTCGGAGAGTAGGTCGAGGAAGAGTAGCTGGTCGTGTAAGGGGCGGTTGTCGGGGGTGTCTGAGGCGGGCGCCGGGCTCACGGCGAGGATCGTAAAGGGCCCATTCCAGTTGAGGGCGAGCTTCGTCTTCAGCACGGTTGCGTCGTTGCCCTGTTTGGCGCCCTGGCGGATGGTGGAGGCAGAGTTGTAGACCCAGGCCCAGCCCGCCTACGGTGAAAGGAGGGGAGACTGAGAGGGCAGCAATGATAGGGGAGTTCCGGCGCTGCAGGCGCGAGGTGGTGATGTGGTAGAGCTCGCGGACGAGGGAGTAGGCGCGTTGTTGTCGTTCGGTGGCGAGGTTGATGTAGGTAAAGTGGTCGCGCTCCAGGCTCTGGTGACCGCCGACGTTGTCGGGTTCGAAGACGGAGAACGGGAGGCGGGGAAGGCGGCCGATGTGGACTTCATTGGGCGCAAGCCCGGTGGCGGCGTTCACGGAGTTGTTGTAAGCCGAAGAGACGTGCGGCAGCAGGAGGTCCCAGTCTGTTTAGTTTTCATTGCCGATCATGGAGAGCATCTGGGCCAGGACGTGGTGGACGCGCTCGACGCCGTCGTTGGTGCAAGGATGGTAGGCGCTGGTGTTGACCTTGTTGACGCCAAGCCGGTCGTAGACGGCGCGGGCGAGCTTCGATGTAAACTGTAGGCCGTTGTCTGAGAGGAGTGTCACTGGACACCCCCAAAGGGTGATGTACTTGTCGATGAAGATGTCGACGGTGCCAGCGACCGTGAACTGAGCTGTGGAGACAGCGAACTTGTCGGCGCGGCGGCCGAAACGGTCGGCGAAGAGTAGAATGTGCACGTTTCCGCGTAGGGTGAGGGGCAAGGGGGCGAAGTAATCGATGCTGACGGTGATACCAGGGCCGTTGGGTAAAGGGAGGGAGAGAATGGTCCACCGGATAGTTTAGCGGGATGTCCTGCGGGCCTCGCACATGACGCAGTGGTGTATCCACCAGCGGGCAGAAACGTCCATTCCAACCCACCAGAAGAAACGAGCCATCATGCGCACCGTTCGTGTAACTCCCAGGTGTAGATAATTAGTGGCGTGGCATGTCTGTAGGACCCAGGGGCGCATCAGTATCGGAACGTAGATGCACGGGGTGGCTGGAGGGGGGTTGGGCGGTCGTTGTACTAGAAGGGCGGTGTCGTCGTCGGTGCGGTGGAGTGTACTCTTGGCGGCAAGGGCGAGAACGTCGGAGAGTTGTGGGCGGCGAGCCGATGGGATGAAGTCCAGAAGGTTAGGCGGTGGTGGTGAAGGGGATCCCAGCGATAGGAAACGGATGACGGCAGAGCATAGGGGCTCAGCACGTTGTTCACGTGCCCAGTCGTTGAAGGTGCGATGCTCGATGCGGGCGAGTAGGTGGGGGTCATCGTCAGGTGTGACGTCCGGCTCCGAGAGCGGATCCGGCGACGATGGGGTCGGCAGGGAAGGGTCTGTCGAAGGCGCCGGCCGTGTTCGGCTAGGTGTCGGAGGCGTCGGTGGCGCAGGTTGCGCGGGGGCTGTGGCTGAAGGCGGTGTCGTTTGGAGAGGCCTCGGCCGGGCCGTGGCTGGAGGCGCTGACGTGCGACGGGTAGGTGTCGGTGTGTTGGAAGCGGTTGGTTGTGTTCGGCGGCCGAAACCATTGTCGATGGCGACTCGGAGGGTTCCCGTGGCGGCGGCGGCGCGATGACGTGTCCGAGAAGAGATGAGGTCCGGAGGAGCTGGGATCGTGGCGCCAATGGTGGACGGCGGGGAGACGACGGGCGGCCTGGAAGCCGAGCCTGGAGGAGCGCCGGTGTCCACGGCGGCTTTCTCGGGGCACGGAGGCGGTCCGTCGGCAGTGTGATGGGCCGAAACAAGCCCGCCGAAGGTGTTGGGGGGCGGTGAGGAGCCGGGGCGCTCCAGTCGTGGTCCCAGGAGACGGAAATCGGTGAAGTCGTCGGTGGCGAAGGAAAGGGGCTAGATGGTTGGGATAGGGCGGGAAGGGGGGGGTACGAGCCCACCCAAGCCAATGCCCGGCACGGGTGGCTCGTACGGCGTGAAGCCGCAGGGGCGTATCAGGTTGATTCCGACGGTGTCGGGACCGGTAAAGCGATTGGGTCCGGTGCGGTCGGCTTCGGTGGCTGGTTGCGGAAAGCGGGAAAAGACGTCGGCGTTGCCGTTGCTGGTGCCCTTGCGGTATATTAGGTTGAAGGTGTACGCCGACAGGAACTCAATTCATGGCCGGACGCGAGGATTATGCTCGCCTACCTTGGCGATGTTCTCGAGCACCTTGTGGTCCGAGTAGATGAGGAAATACGTGGACCAGAGGTGGCCGCGCAGCCTTTTTATCGCCCAAACGATGCTTCCGGCCTCAAGATCGAGGGGCGTCCACGAACGTTCGGAGTCGAGGGTTGCGCGACTGATGTAGATGAGAGGACGGACGGACCCGTCGGGCTCCTCTTGCTCCAGCGTGTCGCCGAAGCCGTCGAGGCTGGCGTCGCAGTATAACCGGAAGGGGCGGGAGTTGTCGGCGACGGCATCCCAGTCTGGGTAGACCAGGATCGGTGGTTTGGTGAGGTCGCGAAGGATGTCGCGAACGGTGGTCTCCATCGCGGAGGTGAAGTCGAAGGCGGCGCCCTGTTTTAGCAAGGCGTTAATGGGGCGAAGGCACCGCGAAAGGTTGGGGAGGAACTTGCCGTAGTAGTTGATGCCTCCAAGCAGAGAGCGTACCTGCTTCTAGTTTTGCGGCAGGGGCATTTTGGTGAGGGCGGCTACCTTGGAGGAGTTGGGGCTGAAGCCACCGGCGGTGATGGTGTGGCCCAGACAATCGGCGGTGATGACGCCAATGTTTGCCTTGGCAACGGAACGTTTATGGTTGTGCTTCCGCAGGCGCGCGAAGAGTGCTCGGATGTTGGTGGTGTGGTCGGAAGGAGTGGGGTCGAAGACGATTATGCCGTCGAGGTATGCGGCAACGCGTTCCAGGCCTTTGATGACCTCGTCGATGACCTTCACGAACCAGCCGGCTGAGACGCTGTTGCCTTGCGGCATAACAAGCCATTCGAATAGCCGGTTGGGGGTGCAGAACGCTGTCAGGGGGATGGTGTCTTTGTCGATGGTGATCTGGTGGAAGGAGGAGATCAGGTCGAACAGGGAAAATATACGGCCTTTGCCCAAGGATTCCAGGACCTCGTCGACGCGGGGGATGGGGAGCTGTCCGAGGGAGCTGATGGCGTTCAGCTTCTTGTTGTTCATGGTTATCCGAACGCTGCCATCCTTCTTGGAGATAGCGACCATCGGGCTGGTATATGGTGAGGTGGAATGTTGGATTACGCCGGCGGCCAGGTACTGGTCGTGGACGGCGTCCGCCTTTTGGCGAGGATGGGGTTGATCGGGTATGGGCGGGAGGTAACCGGAGCGCTGTCCGGGGGCACGGAAATCTTGAAGGGTATGAGGGAACAGGAGCCGGAGTCGGTCTTGGAGGTGGAGAAGACGTCCTGGAACTCGCAGAGGACGTCTCCCAGGTCGTCGATTACCGATGGCGACCATTCAGAACCGTGAAGGTCAAACATGACGTCGCGCAGGTGCAACGGCAGACGGTTTCAGAGGCGCAGGAAGCTGGATCGTTGGTCGGTGTCGAGGCGTGCGAGTAGTTGTGGGCTCGGGGATTTCGGTTCCGGTGGGGGGTCGGTTGGTGGTAGGTCGTCGTTGGCCACAGGGATGTTGTCGTGGAGGGCGTGCACGTTGGCGACGTCGGGGCCCAAGGAAAGGTGTCGGAGGCTGGCGAAGAGCATTGGCACCAGCGGGGAAGAGGAGGTGCCAAGGAGGCCACCTGGCTCAAGGTCGGTTGGTCCTGAGAGTGGGATGGTCTGATACCCTTCGGAGACGAATACTGCCGTATCGGAAAGGGGATCTTCGCTGGGGAGCATGTTTACCATGTAATTCCCGGTTAACACCGGGGCGCCTGACTGACGCACCAGGTTGACCTCGACGAGTGTTGGTGTCGACGACAGCGAGATGGTGTTGGGACCGGAAAACCGAAGGTGGTAGACGTCGTCGGTAGAGCGGTTGTCCTGAATGAAGGCAGATGCCCCGTTGTGGTGGTGGTGGTGTAGGTCAAGTTCGCCGCGGATGGGCTGGTGGGGCTGGTGGGGAAGCGTGGTATACGAGCGTTGCTCGAAGCTCATCCAGCTGTCTCGCCCGAGGAGGATGGGGTGCTTCATGGTTCCTGCAGGAACGATGCACGCCCACACTGCAAGTGCGGCCGTAGGGGTTGTGGTCGTGGAGGCCAAGTGCGTAAAGTGTATGCTTAGGCGGATGAAGGCGGAGGTGGTGAGAGGAGCCGAAGTGCCGAACCCACCCCATGAACGAGAAGAGGCGTGTCGTATGCACGCGTCCGAGGCAGAACATGAAGCCTTCAGTTGATCCACCGCGGCGGTGGTGATGAACGATTGGGGCGAACCCGTGTCGAGCAGGGCCACTAGTCCACCGCGCTAGGTCCGCTGTGCGCCAGGACCTTCGTCGTGAACGACGAATCATCGACGGTGAGAATACCACCGATGAGGCAAGGGCCATGCTCATGTATCGGTGGTTGGGAGGCAGTCCGGTAGGTTGACGCTGCGGTGGAAACTGCCGAAACCGAGGCAAATTGGCTCACGGGGGAGGGGTTAGGGGTGAAGGGTGGCAGGAGAAGGCCGAACGGTGAGTTGGCGTGGTTGCCGGGTGGGGAGGGTCGCTGGTCTCATGAATACGATCGTGGGTGGGTGAAACTCGGACGGAGTGGGTCGGGGCGGAAGGTGGCTCGGGAGGGGCGGTAAGTGTGGTGGGCTGTGATCCGGGGCGTGGGCTTCTGGGGCGATAGGAGCCGAGGTGTTGGCGAAGGTCCATCAATATTCGGCCCAGCAGGTTGTGTCCGCGCCAACGCTATGGGTCGCAAGCCAAGGGGTTGTTGGCTTTGAAGTCAAGGCCCCAGACGAGATCGTGCGGGCTGGCCTCGGCAAGGTGCTTGTTGCCGGTGGCCGCCAGCGCTTGTCGCAGGCCCGGGTTGTTCCGGTACTTGTGCAAGTTGGCGGAGTAGACGATGCCGTGACGGTGTCGTTCCCAGCACTCCTGATCGAAACCGGCGACGGTTCGACTAAGGGATTTTTGGTTGGCAGGGTCGGTGGCGGAGCGGATGCGGTGCTCCGTTGCGGTGTCGCCGAAGAGGGCGGCCTTCTTCGCCATCATTATCTGTTCGGCGCAGTTGTATGTGAAACCGTCGTAGTCGATGTCGCACGGGTACCACTGCGAGAAGATGGACGAGGAATGCCAGGAAAAATGGAAGTTGTCCCGGGATTCCGTGGCTTCAGAATGTAATGGGAGGTGTGTAGAATGGCTATAGCCCTGAAGCGACATCGGGGATGGAGGCAGATCCGAATGGACGGAACTGTCTGTGAACCCCGAGTGTGCTGGGGATTCGATCGGCGGAGCCGATGAACCGGGAGGGTCCACGGTGGTGCGTGTTTGCGAGGCGGGGATACCCTGGGGGACCCTGTCTCCAAATGCATGATGAGCAGGGTGAAACTCGCTAGGAGGCGCCATACCTGTTGTGGGCCGTGTCCTGGCGATGCCTAGGGCTTCTAAGGAGCACGGAACAGGGGTCTCAGGGCGGGTCCTGGTCGACGATGGGCGCGAGTCGTTCGTCTTTACGACGGGGCTGTCCCTCGAGCTCAGGGGCAGCTGTGTTGTCAACACGGCGGTAGCTGCACGGATCCCAACATTCGCGGGTCCGAGTCTTCCGCTCGTAGTGCGCACGTCTTGTGGCAAGCGCGGGTGGAGCCGCCGGGACGGGGTCGAGGCGGTCTCTGGGTGCGATGGCCCGGTGGTTGAAGCAGTAGAATCCTGCTGTCGTCCGGAACCGCTGGCAACCGTAGTCGTCGAGACATCCTCCAGGTTAGCAATGTCTGTTGGAGCCTCGGGAATGTTCGGCAAGCAGCGTTGCGCATCGCGTGAAGACGTCGAGGAGGGCATCGCGGTTGGGCTCGGCGTCTTGGTCTCCTCTCGCCGACACCTCAAGGCAATCCCTTGGGGAAAAGGATCAGGGCTTTAGTGAGTGGGTGGGGTTGGGTTGGGTGGGTAGGGGGCGGTCTGGTGTAGGCCTGGCCTATCCGCATGTTTGCGGGAGGGGCAGGTGTGGTAGCGTTCGTCCCCAGGGGGTGCACAGTCAATGCGGTAGGTGTTGGAGTTGGCGCCGAGGCAGCCGCAGCGGCCTTGATGCGCGCTTGTTGTTCCTGGGAGTGGTGGTTGTCGCCGCCGTTTGAGCGGCCATGGTTGTGTCGCCCGTCGTTGAAACGACCGTTGTTGCCGCGGTGGTGGCCGGGGTTGTTGTCGTTGTAGGTGGTCCCGGGATAGGAGGGGGGGTGTGTGCAGAGGCGTTAGGAAGGTGGTCCGGGGAGGTCCTTGTGTATCTACGCCCGTCGTTGGTGTGGAAACGGCGGAGAGATAGGAGAAGGGTATTGGCGGCCTGGACTAAGTCTGCTGAGACGCCTCCTGTGGCGGCGTTGAACAGAGCGATCGCTACCGTCGGGTTGAAACCCGGGGGGGCAACATACCCCACAGAAGGTGCGCCGCCGGAGATTCATCGGCGAACGCAGGCCCGCGTGTGCACTTTATGTTGTGCAGCGTGGCGCTGAGAAGCTCCTACGTAGTCGATGGATTGCAATAGCATGGCCGGCGGGTGTAGGGTCTCGGAGGGCATGGATAGAGCCTGGACTTTGATGGGTCGCTGAGGGTGTGCGAGCGAGTGACCCCGCCACAGGCTGGGATAGCGAGTTCTCCCGCACCGTTGCGTTCATGGGCGCAGCCGGCTGCACCGTTTGGTTCATGGGTGCCGCCGACTGTACCGTTATGCAAATGGGTGCAGCTGTTGTCGCGTGGTGGGCAGGAATGTTGGCTGGAACAGAGGGGGCCAGTGAACGCAGAATAGCGCTGCTTTCCTTCAGTTGGCGGAGAAGTAATTGCCGATTGGCCATCGCCGCTTGGTGGGCGGCGAGGTTGTCGCCCGGTGCCGTAGTCCTCGGGACGCTCGACGGGGTCGTTGTCCCCGACGAGGATGGCTCCTGCTTGAGTGTTCCCTCGTCGTGTGAAGTGCCCTTTTTCCGACGAGGCAGTCCCGGTGTGGGGGTGATCTTGAGATCCCCCAAGAGGGTGTCGACGTTGAAAGTGTCGCCCCGAGTGCGTGGAGGGGCCTTGCGGCGTGCCTCGTTTCGCGGGACGTGGGGGAGCCGGGGTGGGTGTGCCAGCCATGTTGGGAAAGGAACTTCGGTCGCCCGTGTTGGCATTGGGGTCCTGGGGGTTAACGCTTGCACTGGAGCAAACGTGGGTAGGGTGGAAGCCGGGTGGGCGCTGAAGTCTCCACCTGGGTTGTCCAGTAAAGAGGATGGGCAGATCCGGGCTTGGAGCTGGGAAGGGCGGCTACAATCACCAACAAACCAAACACAACTTAAGGAAGAAAACAAAAAAAAACTAAAACAAAAATTAACCAACAGAAATGTGTAAAATATGGGGACGTACGGGAGGGAAAAAATCGTGTGCCACACGTTTATTGCTTTATCGAATGAAATGTCGCGGAGTATGAGGAGCGTCAAATGTATGGTAAAACTCCTCACTGAATATAGGTGGTAGTCGAGCCCACGTCACACAATTTTGTTTTGATAACAATACGAGATTGGGAATTAGTTTTGGATAAACCCAAGATGCGCAAGTATTTTATCAGGTCGTGACAGATATTGGGCATAGGCAACGCAAGGCCGGTCGTGCCAGTATATTCGAAAGAAGTACCGGAAACACAGAAGTTTGGCGAAAAAAATAAAATTGCAGCATGCCGGCAGTAGTGGGTAGTTGCTCGAAGTATCGGGCGCAGAAACAAAAAAATGGGGGAGCATGTCACACCAAGTGTTGGAAACGAGGATTGGCTTATGCCCGTAATTTCGAAGAACGACGCACATATCGGTAGTTTGAGTAACCCAAAAATATATATGTGAAAACGTGTGGCAATAATTGAGAAAGGAAAACATCTCGCTGTACATCACGAGAAAGGCGAATACGTATCGAGTACGAGGTACTATGCACGAGAAACTCGAGTACGTCGCTGCGGCCGTAGACTAGTTCTATTTTAGCCAGCATTTAAATATTATGTTTGTGATAGCTGGTCAAGCAAGGGGTTGTGGCCCCGTTTTAACGTTGCGTTGCAATTATCCTATTATTATGGATAAAAGCAGTACTGCTGTTTCATATTTGTGACGGCAGCATTTATCCTATTATGTCATCGAAGAACCGAGGGTAGAAAACGCCGGCAAACAGCAACCATTTACGGCAAAGATTGGACAGTACGTATAAGAAGTGTGGAGCCTGGCAACACTAAAAATGGAAAAACAAAAAGTAAAAAAAAGAGAAAAATAAAAATAAGGACCGCAGTCAGTTGTGTCGAATATTGGCTGGACAACGATTGTGACTCCGCTGTACCAACTTGACTCGAGATGAAACTATAATCTGCACGAGCACGTACTTTATATGATGTGTGCCGGCTCAATGTCGAGAGGAAATATATATATATATGTCAAGGTGGGGACACTAGCAAGTACTGGTCCACACGGAGAACACCGAAGTAGTTGCTCCAGTAGAGTAGCAGTGGAGTAGAAAAATGTATCCTGTGTTTATCTACTATAATTCGGAGAGCACACGGCGTGTGTATGCGCAAAACTCGAAAAAAAAAAAAACAACTGTGTCTACTGCTGTCTTGGAGCCTCTTCTTGGGGTAAACATCGAGACCAAACGGGAACGGATGTATCAATACTGCTTGTTGTAGTCGCGCAATATAATTGACTTGGCAAAAGGGCTACGGTATGCTGCTGCATATTATGTCATAATGTCTTACCACTTATCATACGTGTGCCCGGTTATGTACGTACATGACGTTCGTTCGTACGTGCATACTATTCCCGGTTGGGGTTACAAATAGACTCTGCTGTACTGCTGTACTAATACGTCGTGGCGCTTCTCATACGAGAGCTCGAGTATACGAGTACATACGTTCGTATATAGAAACACATATATATACAAGGCTTTCCTACGGAGTGGTCTTGATATAGTAAAGGCGAGGCAAGAAAAACGGGTTACCTCGCCAGCAGCAGAGCGTCAACATAATGCACAGCAGCAGTTGCAGCAGCTGCAGCAGCAAAAAAGACAGAAGCAACAAACTGCACTGATGCATCTTCATCTAAAGCCGAGGAGTGCGGACAAAGCGTTTATTGTGTAGACGAAGAAGGAAAGTGATAGCAATAAACAGTGTGCACGTAGATATATACGAACTCTCGTTTTATGTTTTACCATGCTGCCACCTGCTGGTCGAACATTTACGTACAGTACCTCCTACATCATTATTAATAGTACGTACTTATATGCCGGTGTCTTCCTCTCCTTCGTGTTGCTTCGCCCGTGCAGCAGTTATCTGTTCTCTTGGGCACGTATGCTTTTCTTCTAGGGGTGCTTCTGACTCAGTGCATTTCATAAATTCGTTTTATTGTCTTTTCGTCCTTACTCTTTGGTTTGGCTCGTGTCGATGTGTTCTCGTACCCGGTAAGTTGACATTTCACTTGCTTTACCCATTCATTTACGTTTAATTTGTTTGGTTTTTCTCTGTCTCACAGAGTCTGTGACCACATAATAATTTGTATCGCTCTAAGATTAGGGATCAGGACAATGGGTGTATGTGATATGACTGGCCATACCATTACATGTACTGCTGCAGTTAGGTTGTAAAACGCATTACAGGGTACAGTAGAAAGAACGGGTTTCCCGTGAAGACAACACACACTGCTGTTTTATACATATATCAGTAGTGGTACCCTGAACTATGCCAGGGCAGGGCCGGTATAGCGAACAAAAACAAAAACACAAAATAATAACTGGGCCACGATCCACACGCTATAACGCGATCCATTGATCAGGTCAATTGACACACTATAATATGCCGGCATCCACGCGGAGCCCTTGTAGCAGACAAACACAATACACAACAAAAAAACGGGGCCGGCCACGACGAACAGGTACGAACGCAGTCATTCACGTACGAACCGACCCACCCACACCGACCCACCGACCAACGTACGCACCAACCGATCGACACACTCACCAATCGATCCATCCACCCACTACAACAGCCCACTACAACAGTAGTGTGAATACACAGCAGCACAGTACGCACAGCAGTAGTACAGACAGTAGTACAGACAGTAGTAGTAGTAGTAGTAGTAGTAGTAGTAGTAGTAGTAGTAGTAGTAGTAGTAGTAGTAGTAGCAGTAGTAGTAGTAGTAGTAGTAGTAGTAGTAGTAGTGGTAGTAGTAGTAGTAGTAGTAGTAGTAGTAGTAGTAGTAGTAGTAGAAGTAGTAGTAGTAGTAGTAGTAGTAGTAGTAGTTGTTGTTGTAGTAGTAGTTAGATATCCTTCATATTGGAAGAGTAGATAGTAATATTGTTTGTTTATTACATCATTGTTGTACTCGTACGCACTTCAACTGAAAACTCTTCATCATGACGATTACCTCGCAAATTATTTGGCTGTCCGACAACGGCTTATTATAAAAATCGAGTATTAATACGTAGTAACTACCAGGGTTCATATTAATAGTACCATCACGAAGCCCACACCAACACTACAAATAACACATAATAGAACAAACATTCTCCGCAGCTCGCAAAGTTGAGTGTCTACTATTCAATCGGTTGAACTCACAGCTGACGTATTTATAAAAAAGTAAAAAAGTGAAAAAGTACCGCTGTGAAGTTGAACGAGAAGGCAAATTGCCTCGCGCGAAAATTAATTGTTGAACGTATTTTCAAAACAAATTGATTAAAAAACAATACCTGGTATGTTTTTCCGCCTACCGTATTATATTTTCTACATCCCGAAGGAGAAGAACGGCACCACCAGCAGCAGCAGCAGCAGCAGCAGCAATAGCAACATACGAAACAGCAGTACGAAATAGCAGCAGCACAGCAGCAGCAGCACAGGAGTACACACATACATACGCCCAACTATGCCGCTGCTACTACTCTATCTACTACAGTAGTACTGCTGCTTTTGCTGCTGCTGCTGCTCTGCTGTGGGTTACTACTCGTGTTCCTTTTTCGTCCTTGTGTTTTTAGACGCTTCTGGAAGTCCTCACCTGGCGTGTGCCTTACGTCGCGTGTGCTCGCGGGTAGATGTCAGTTGGGCTGTTTGCATAATACGTCAGTACAATACACATACATAGAACAAACATTATCCGCAGCTCGCAAAGTTGAGTGTCTACTATTCAATCGGTTGAACTCACAGCTGACGTATTTATAAAAAAGTAAAAAAGTGAAAAAGTACCGCTGTGAAATTGAACGAGAAGGCAAATTGCCTCTCGCCAAAATTATTTGTTGAACAAAGAGCTGTGTATCAGTTGTTCTGTACGGACAAAGAGCATCGAGTAACACCGGACCTCTAATCGTGAAAGAATAGGTAGGTTTATATCTGTGCTTGAAGTAGAGAGTGGTTCGCAGGGGTCCGTTTCATCTTTGCGGGTTGCTTGCGCTGTGTTATACTTTTTCTTTCATGATCGAACTTTGCCAAGTGGTCCACTTTCTTTTCGAAGCTGTCCCGCTTTCGAAGTTGGGAGGTAGGCATGTAACCTACACACAGCAGGAGCAGCAGGAGCAGCAACAGCAGTACTACAGTAGTAGCAGCGATAGTTGTGCGTATGTGGGTACTCCTGTGCTGTGCTGTGCTGCTGCTGCTGCTGCTTCATATGTTGCTGTTGCTGCTGCTCTTGTTGTTGCTGCTGTTCCATATATATGTTGCTGTTGCTGCTGCTCCTTCGTCTACAGCGATGTATGAACAGCGGTTGCCCCGCTTGAAAACTATTTATCGTATTTTGTACGATTTGACTAAACAATATGTTCTCAAATTATTTTACAGATATGTTGCTTTCTCCTCATTCATCTACAGAGTATCAACACGCTGTCACCAATCATGTGTTGCCCTCCCCGGCTTATCTGTGATATATGGGGGGGGGCTGTCACAACGAAGCTAGTTGTCAGGATCGAGGAAAAGCACTATAAAATCGAGTAATTGATTTTTTCGGATAAAATCAAGTAATTGATTTTTTCGGATACTTTTTCGTATCCGTGATGGTATCCAGGTGGTTCAGCCAGCTATTAATCGCAAGGTACGTTGTATTTTGTTGTGGTCCTGCCGCCGTGTCTGGCAAGAGGAGGGCACGAATCAGAGTGCGCTGAACGAGCATGCTGCTCAAACGATGCACGAGGGGCACTCCGCAACATCCGGTATTCAAGGCTTGAGATAGATGGCACCGCAGGCCACTGCTTGCTCTCAGGACGCTTTATACGCCCAGCAGCAGTGCCACGAGGGTTTTACTCGCACAGGCACCAGCTCGAAGTAGCGTCTCCACTACTCGTACACTGCTGTAATAATATACTGTTGTTCTGTGATATTACAAAATATACGTGTTGGTGAGTTGCGCCGTACGTATCATGTTATTATGCCAGGTACCACGTGTACATACTCCATTGCATCACATGTTCGATTGTGTCATATATCACAATATACGAGATAGCCAAGCCCAGGGCTCAGCGCCTGTCTGTGTCTGTTTAACAGCGAGTCATTCGGCTTGCGCTTTGTCACCCTCGAGGGGTGAGGCTGGGCATTCGACCGTCGGAGGAATCATCGTTAATAATAACAACAGCGAATAACTCGATACACAACCGAGGAGAGGAGAGGAAAAAGTTGATTCGTTTCCATATGTATATATCATACGTACACCAATAAACTCTCCCCCCCCCACCTCCACAAAAGACAGATGTGCTGATTCGACCTCCCGAGTAAAAACACCCTGTTGTTGTTGAGTATGATAATTACTCCGCATATATATAACAGGAAACAACCGGCGAGAAAAAATGCGCTCGCCATCGATACACTCTGTTGTCGGTGCAGCAAGTCATTTTTTTCTTCATTTTTTTTTTATATTTTAGAAGTGAAGCAAGGTTTTTGTTCGTCGTGATTTTCATTTATTTATTTTTATCGTTGGATGAAAAAAAAGCAGTGCTGATTCGACCTCCCGAGTACTATTAATAGACACCTTTCAAACTCGGAATTCACGCATTATCTGAATTTGTGGATTTTGAAATCGATTTTTTTTTTGAAGACGAAGAACCCGATTTGAAAAGTTGTTTCAAAGTCATTCATAGGTAAAGTGTTTGGTCGTTAACCAGGTATTCACAAAGCCGTCCCAGGTATGATACCTGGTATGTGAGAACAGCCGCACAGCAGCAGCACAGCTGACTCGGCACAGCAGCAGCAGCACAGCAGCAGCAGCAGCAGCAGCAGCAGCAGCAGCAGCAGCACAGCAGAGTAGCAGCAGCAGCGCCGCCGACGCCGGCGCGGCGGCGGCGGCGGCGGAGGCGGCGGCTGCACAGCCAAAAAATTTTCACAGCTGTTGTGGGAGCAGCAGCAGCAGCAGCAGAAGCAGATAGGCGAGAGGCCATAAAACCAAAAGCAAATAAATGGTACCTGGTAAACTGCTACTCGTATACGAAGTACGTACACATGCATGTTTTGGCCTCATGCTCCCCTATAGCTGTTCTGTGCCGCAGCCGCACGAACCGGCACCTCCACCACCGCCTCTCCCGCCGCCGCCGCCGCCGCTGCTGCTGCTGCTGCTGCCGCTACTGCTGCTGTGGTGGTGGTGGAGGTGGTGCTGCTGCTGTGGCCCTACTGCGGTGCGTTGCTGCACTTGACTGGGCTCCGCGTGTGTCTATCCACAAAATGCAAAACGCAAAGTCTGTTGCCAGTTCTGCTCCGTGATACATCGCGGATCATGTTCCACGTACGAGATTCATCGACTATTGTCGAGAGCAGCCACAGCAGCACACCAGTAGCACCAGCAGCAGGGTTGGTGGCAGTGGCGTCGCGGCAGCGGCGGCGGCCAGCTCCCGTTTGGATAGTCGGGTTGTCAATTCTTGTCTGCAGAGCTTGTGTTCCACAATACGGTATACAGCAGCAGCAGCAGATTTATATATTTTCACAGCAGCAGCAGCAGCAGCAGCAGCTGCTGCTGCTGCTGTGTTGGCCGCGGTCGTCGGAGGGAGAAGGCGGACCCTTCTCTCAGCGACTAGAACACCGTGCCGAGTGAGCCCTCGCGTCCATCGCACTGCCTCCTCAAACATTCGACCCGCGCTGGGTGCCTTGTTGTCAACTCCACGGATCGATTCGAATACACTCCATTTGGCAAAAATAATCACCTAAATTCTACGTGAGGGCCGGTTTTGCCCCTCACGTAGAAAAAGCGTGAATGGCTCTTCCCCAAAGATCCAGGGAGAACAAAATGCATGAATTCGAAAAAAAAAAATTGTTTCAAAGTCGTTCACGCATGTTTTTGCGAATTATTTTTCAAAAGAACTATGAATGCCGAGTTTGAAAGGTGTCTATTGAGTACTAGTCTGTTGTTGTTCGTGTTTTTTTCGCATGATATTTGTTTTGTTGGGTGAAAAGAAAGCTGCGGTGCTGATGCTGTTTGTGCTTATGCTTCTGCTCATGTGGTCGGTGTTGCCCATACTCCACCTACAAAAGAAAGTGGTGCTGATTCGACCTCCCGAGTACAAATACGTACTCTGTTGTTGAGTTTTTTTCGTATTATATTTGTTTCGTTAGAAGTGCAGCAAGGTTTTTTTCGTTCTTCATTATTTTCATATTATGTATTGTTTGTTGGATGAAAATAATAAGCGCGGCTGATTCTACCTCCCGAGTAAATATACTCTGTAGTGTCAGCCAATAGTAGTACGACTAAGGCTCGGGCCTCCACTCCCACCAACATTGCGCCAACACGCGGTCGCACAGCAGCCCAGTACAGCACTCGGTAGTATGGCCGTGAGGTGAACGAGCCATCTGCTATACAGCAGTACAATAATAGACGGCATTTTGGTTGCCTACAAGTTGCCAACAAAACAAATGGAATGAAAGGCCCAAAGCAAACGTCTTTCTTTGTGCCTGGCTATGATGTACGTATAAAACAGCAGTAGCAAGTAGTAATGCAGGAGGTACTACTGTACGCACATATTTTACCAACAGGTGGCAACATGATAAATAACAAAACGAGAGTTCGCACGTACACGTTGTTAACTTTAGTTTCCTTCTTCGTGTAAACAAACGCTTTGTCCGCACTCCTCGGTTTTAGGTGAAGATGCAGCAGTCTAGTGGCTTCTGTCGTGTTTGCTGCGGTTGTTGTTGCTGTTGTTGTTGTTGTTGCTGCTGCTGCATGTTGATGCTCTGCTGTTGTCGAGGTAACCCGTATTTCTTGCGTCGCCCTTACTATGATCACTCCGTAGGAAAGCCTTGTACTTGTATATATTTTTAAGGTAGGGGGGGCAGGGGGCTCTGGTGTACCTGGTACGAGCAGGTCGATTGCCCGCCGAAAACAAATAGAAGAAAATACATTTGACTATTATAGTAAGTCCACTGCTGTATTGCTGTACACGTCATAGCACACCCTGTTTGAGCGAAGGGAGCAAAGAAAAACACACGGGGCGTTGGATACAGGAACTCAAGCCTGAAGCCTTGAACGCTACGTGAAGGAGTAACGTGTTATTGCTGCACAAAAGTTGGTACGCGTCAGCACGTGTAATATGTGCGAAAGCGGTTTCAGAGAAGCAACAAGACAGCTGCTACGCGTCGGGAAGAAACATTTCGCGAGGCAGATATAGAGGGCATTGTTAAGTGTCTCAAGGTTTCGTGCATTGAAAATTCGAGAGGATGCCAGTCAGTTGTTGTGTGCATCAACCGAGGGCACCCATTACTAAGTCTGAGACGAACGTGCATATGTGCTCCAAAAATGAACGGGGGGAGCAGGTGATCACTGGTACTACTACTACAACAGAAGCTACGAGCATCAAAATATTTCGATACGATATCGAGAGACTAATGAGCTAATCAACTACGAAAGGCTCTACTTCGTACCGGGTACTTGGACTACAGCGCTGCTCGTAGTGAGACTGTACCCTCTACGCGCGGATAAGCCACTGCCGTGTGGCCATGTGCTACTGCTCAACGTACGAAGCTGAAAGGAACAGGAAATTAAAAACAAATACATAGGCCGAGATGGGTGAACTGTTAGTGTCATGTCACAGTGTTTCGGTGGCTCGCTTTGGCGAGAAATCGGTTCGCGGGAGTCGTGTGTTGGTGGGAGCGAAGTCACAGTGTTTTGATGGCTCGCTTTGGCGAGAAATTGGTTTGCGGGAGTCGTGTGTTGGTGGGAGCGAAGTCACAGTGTTTTGGTGGCTCGCTTTGGCGAGAAATTGGTTTGCGAGAGTCGTGTGTTGGTGGGAGCGAAGTCACAGTGTTTTGGTGGCTCGCTTTGGCGAGAAATTGGTTTGCGGGAGTCGTGTGTTGGTGGGAGCGAAGTCACAGTGTTTTGGTGGCACGCTTTGGCGAGAAATTGGTTTGCGAGAGTCGTGAGTTGGTGGGAGCGAAATCACAGGGTTTTGGTGGCTCGCTTTGGCGAGAAATTGGTTTACGGGAGTCGTGTGTTGGTTGGAGCAAAATCACAGTGTTTTGGTGGCTCGCTTTGGCGAGGAATTAGTTTGCGGGAGTCGTGTGTTGGTGGGAGCGAAGTTACAGTACTTTGGTGGCCCGCTTTGGCGAGAAATTGGTTTGCGGGAGTCGTGTGTTGGTGGGAGCGAAGTCACACTTGTGTCACAGGATAAATTCACAAATTCCAGTATTTCTGGAATACTGTCTCACTACAGCAGTAGGTTCCTGGTGTCCTGTGCTTTGCCAGGTTGGTGTCTTGCCAATACACTTGCGTGTCGTGGGTCGTGGTGCTGTATAATCGGATCCGCGGGGGGGAAAACACCTCTGTCGTACTGCCACACGCCAGGTGTTGTTCTGATTCGAGCGACATGTTATTAGGAAGGGTGAAAAGTTTCGGCCGGAAGACCAAAGGCAGGTCAATTATAATTCCCACGCTTAGCACGCCCAGCGATAGGTACCGCCGATCTGCCAATAAGTTATGTTGAAGAAGAATCTCGAAGTCCGAGAACCGCGTGAGTCTGTTTATGCTGTCAGAAAGCTCGAAACCCATCGTGCGCGCCCGCTGCCCCATGAAGAGACGAAGAGGCGGGCTTACTCCGGGGGCTGCACATTGCCGTTGCAAGTCGGCGACGGACAAGGCGCGGCCGGCCGTGACGTGGTGGACGATGTTGTCGGCGACGTTCGCTTTGAGGCGGCGAATGTCACCAATCGGATGCTCGTAATGAGTCCTCTGCAACGCGAAGAGAATCATTTGGCGAGGAGGGGCGGACGGAATGATGAGGAAGTGTGTACGGATGTATGTATGGGTCACCGTGTACAACGCCGAAGGGGGCAACTGCTGCTGTAACACACGAACACACTTCATAGTACGCACAGATCGCCGCGCAAACACACGCGACGCACGTAACCCTGACATATGAACGCTGGAGGAAGGTGAATTTGGTATACGTTTGCCAAGGAGAGGACACTCGACCATGGCATGCTCAAACACACAAATGTACGCACAAATATTACAAACATCACTACGTACTTCTGCTGTATGTGCATGACTGCCTCGATATACGCCTGCAAAGGAGAGGACACATGACCACGACACGCTGGAATACACATGTACACACAAAACGTACACGGACACACACATCACGACTGCTGTATGTGCATGACTGCCCTCCACGACACGTGAACGGAGGCAGGCCCTAGCGTTAGAGTAGATATCTGCGCAGTGTATGGACAGTGTTAGTGGTGCACCCACCTGTCCCAGTACGCGGCAGTTCCCGTTCAGCAGAGAGTGCCAGCCACAGTTGCCGTTCCCTTTGCATGAAACAGTTGAAATGTTCCGGAGCTGTTGGACGACGCCGCTTGGGCAGTAATATTTATGAATTGCGTGCAGTTGTCCTCGCACGGTTGCAGGATGCAGCAAAGCCCCCAAACGAAGACGCTGGGTTGAGCCATGTGAAAGTGTGATGGAAGAGGTGGTCTCCCCAGTCATCGAGGTACCGCTTTGGGGGAACGCTCTGCTGCATGCAGGGCAGATATCCCGACTCAGCACCAGGAGGTGTTACGCCAGAAGGTTTGAAGACTGCGAAGAACACGCAGCCGAGACCAACAGAAGTCTAGTACGAGCAACCACACGAAGGGTCATAGCAGTCGCCCACAGCAGTCGCAAGAGAGGGGCAGCCACAGCACCGAGGCGGCAGCTGCAGTAGAAGAAGAAGGCAGCTGCTGTAGAATCATACACTCATCGCCGCTCGCCGCCGCCGGATACACACACGAGATACCACGGACAGGATCATGTCGAAGGTCACGAAGAAGGGAATAGTTAAACGCAACAGAACACCCACCAGACGGAGGGGTGCCCAACTTGGGACAGAGGTAGTGGGCGCGAGGTGTGCGCGGTGCGAGTGGATGTATGTGCCAAGGGCGAGAGGATGTATGCTGCAGAACAAAGAACAAAGCTGTTTAAAATTTGGGGTTTATCATTCAGTAGGTGGCGTTTTTCCGACGGTATTTGTTTTAAGTGGCCCAGGGCACAACGAAGAGAAACATGTTTCCGTATAGCGTGGCCCGGATACCAGCAATGAGGAAACATACGAAGATTCATAGCACACACCCACAGCAGCAATGAGTGCAGCAGCAGCAGCAGCAGAGACAGGAAAACGGCGAGCACAGCTTGCAGCAGCAACCTAATGAATGATGCGTTAGAGAGTGTGCAGCAGCGGCAGCAGAGACAGGAAGACGATGAGTACAGTCCGAAATCCAGTACCAGACCTTGGACGCAAATAGCGGTGTAGTGCTAGGTTGGCACGGCAGCCGAACAGAGCTTGGATGCAATAGCAGTGTAGGGGGGGGGCGACGCGCACCCCACCGAACCCCCCCCCCTGAGTAGACGACAGTGTGCGTTCGAAATCCAGTACCAGACCTTGGACGCAAATAGCAGTGTAGTGCTAGGTGGGCACGGCAGCCGAACAGAGCTTGGATGCAACACCAGTGTCGGGGGGGGGCGACGCGCCCCCCCCCCCGGGCAGGCGACAGTGTGCGTTCGAAATATCCAGAGTACCAGACCTTGGACACAAATAGCAGTTTAGTGCTAGGTTGGCACGGCAGCCGAACAGAGCATGGATGCAATACCAGTGTCGGGGGGGGGCGGCGCGGCCCCCCCCGAACCCCCCCCCGGGCAGGCGACAGTGTGCGTTCGAAATATATGTACTGTATTTTTAATAAAAATAAAGTGACTCGCCCATTCAACCCTTGTCTGCATGGGAAAAAAACAGAGGAAAATAAAATCTCACATACAGAAGAGAACTGAAGACGCTCCGAGGTCGGTGGTCACTGGCCGTCGACGTCAGGTGTGATGCGGATGACCGAGAGAAGATGACAAGGAACGTCGCCGAGCTTGGAAGCAAGCTTCTCTTCAATATTGGAGACCTTCTTGTATTAATATTAACCTCTGAAGGTGTTGACTTAAGTAAAGACGATGGAAGGGGAGATAAAGGAGGGTTGGAGAGACGAGTGAGACAGTAGGCGAGAGTCTGCTATCTCAGATCCTCGCGCTCTCTCTCTAATAACCACGCTAGCCGGATCATTACGATTATCTTACCGCTAAAAGCCCGTTAATCGAATAGCTACAGCAGCCCATCGAACTTTTCTATGGTGTTTAGACATTCTAAAGTAATCGTCTATTGCGTCCAAGGAATAATACCAAATCCTACCCAAAGGGGCAATATCATTCCTGTGTTATTCTAAGCGCTAATCCTACGAGTTATCTCGTCCATAGGAATATTCTAGTGCTCAGAACCTTCCAACGGACTCACAAAGCCTCGGTGCTATTGCCTTTCTGATCTTCCCAAGGGAGCTTTTGTATGCGAGAACAATCTTAGCGCCGCTAGGCTTATCACCTGTATGATTATCTATATCAGCCGCGTGCAGGGCAGATGCACGCCGGTCCCAGTGACGTAATTCCGGGGAGGCTATGGCACAACAAGGCGGACTACTCACGAGCAAAGATGTCTGTTGACGATCATGAGTGAAGTTTGTCAAGCGTCAAGGCTGTCTGTCAAACTATTTTTGCGTGGGTTGAGAAAACAAATAATGCATGATGCAGTATTTCCTCGAGTATCTCCTGTTAAATGCCGAAGAGGCGTCGTGCTTAGATTCCTTGTAACGGTTACAACAATGCCATCACTGCCACCAATCTTACGGGTACACTTTGGGTACATGAAAACAACATCGATAAGGTTGACAATCTTAAGGGTACCAACCACGCTAAGGCTCAGACCCCGCTAAGCGTAGTCATGACGCTAGGTCCGACCTTGACTAAGGCACTGACCTCGGGAAGGTTGAAATGATTTCGACCTTTCCGGGTACACAGATAAATCAGGGGACTACCTTTTCAAGTATACACCTTCCGGAAGGTCAAAATATTTTCGACCTTGGCGAATAGACGAATGGCCACATACTACATGTATGTGTGAAATGGTGCAAGACAGGAAAAAACGGGGGGAAAACATAAATAATGCCGTAGAATGCACGCCAAAGGATGCAGACACAAAGAAGGTGATAACAGTATAGACAGCAGCATACCACTCGTCCGAGATAGGAAGCCCATCGAAACGTAAGAAGCAGAGGTCGTTTGTTATTGTTGTTATGTTTTGGTTATCAACGTAAAATGCCGCCCATGACAAAAAGCAGGCCACCGGAAAGACACGCTGGAAGACGATGTCCGTGTGTCTGCAAAAAGCACCAGCAAGGTACATAAAAGGGCCTGTACAACAAACATGGAGCGGTACCAACAATAAGACAGAAGCGAGGCGAATGTCTGCCTCAATTGGGAGCAGGGTGGGGATCCTGCCGGAGGTTCTAGCAGACCTCACAGGCCCGCTCGGAATCAAAGTGAGGAGGGGGCTCCCAGGATCGAGCATCATTGCTCAGCTTGGATCAAGCTTGCGGGAGATCAAGCTTGCGGGAGATCCGCGACACATGGGGGGTGACCAAGGAAGAGATGGCGGGCATCGTCCCTGAATCTTGGCTGGTATGGGCTCACAGGGCAGAGGGGGACCTGGCCCCAGAGACCGACATGCTGGCGGCGCATGACGCCGTAACCACCAACACACGAAAAGCCCAACAGAAGCTGGGCAAGCTGGTGAATCAGGGACGGCACGCCGCCCACACTGCTCCGCTGGAGGAGCTACCGGAGACGGCTCGCCCCCCCAGACCGAACTACCCGCTGGGGGGACCGAGACTAAGGCCTTCGCCAAGGCTCGCTATAGGAGTCTACAGGGGCAGGAGCCACGGCATGCCTTTGGGAAAGACCAACGGATTCACTACGTGTCATACCCGCCGCAGAGTTCGTGGGCATGGGAAGACGTTTCATTGGGATCGAGGAACACGTAGCAGTGAGGTGCCCCTGCTGCGATGCAGTCAACGTGGACACCCGCCACGCACGCATCTGTCCCAGGGCAGGTGCGCAAGTAAACCAACATCAGCCGCTCGTCCACGCAATGTCCCGCACGTTGAAGCGTCTGGGAATTCAACACCAAGTAGAGAGCGGCGAACCGAGGGATGTACATTATTTGTCTTTTTCGCGACACGTGTCGCGGCGCGTCGCGACATGCTGCGACATGTGTCGCGACGCGTCGCGGCAACTGTCGCGGCCCTATGCGGCATGCCGCGACGCGTCGCGGCATGTCGCGACATGTCGCGACGCGTGTCGCGGCGTGTGTCGCGGTTAGTGTCGCGACGTCTGTCGCGGCAAGTATCGCGGCGCGTGTCGCGGTTGGTGTCGCGGCGCGTGTCGCGGTTGGTGCAGGTGTCGCGGCAGGTGTCGCGGCAGGTGTCGCGGTAGATGTCGCGGCAGGTGTCGCGGCAGGTGTCGCGGCAGGTTTCGCTGCAGGTGTCGCTGCAGGTGTCGCGGCAGGTGTCGCGGCAGGTGTCGCGGCAGGTGTCGCGGCAGGTGTCGCGGCAGGTGTCGCGGCAGGTGTCGCGGCAAGTGTCGCGACGCGTCGCGACAAGTCGCGGCACGTGCCGCGACACCTGCCGCGACGAGCGTGACGAGGTTCACGTAGATCATCTTTTTAGGAGGGGACGTGTAGTCTCCAGGTTTACTGGCCGGTATTACTGTGGGATCAGGGTAGACCTTGCGCTTCGCGCCTGCACCAGTATAGGGTGGTTCGTCGCTTCGCTTCTCACGGTTTTTAACCAGAAGGCTCTTATGGGATCATATCCTGATGGGACCTGTCTTTTTGGCAGGGGCGCTGGTGTAGTGGTTATTCTTCACAACAATGTTTTACACCTTGAAATCACGTCACCCCGTGTGCTGTGGTTGTGGCTCGGAACCCACATATAAACAGTACGCTTTAGACCCAAACATGCCGTTATGGTCAATAGAGGCGTTTAACCTTGTCATCCGGTTCGAATCGGTTTTCCGAAAACAGCGTCGCGACGCGTCGCGTTTTGCGGCGCGACGCGACACGTAACGTTTCGCGTCGCGACACACGCCGCGGCATGTCGCGACACGCGCCACGAAAAAGTCAAATAATGTAGATCCGTGGGCGAACCGTTCACTGTAGACCGCTGCCGAGGTGCGTCCATGAAGCTGTGTTCGGGTTGGCCCCGCCGGCAGGCGGAGCCCGCACCCCTATTCGTCCTCTTGCTTCATGACTCCGCCCCCCTCCCCTCCGTCGGGGTTCTTTGCGTCGCCACTGTTGGCGTTCTGCCCGTCCTGTTTCTTAGCGCGGGAGCCACCCTTGTGCTTGTCCTCGCGCTTGACTTTGCGAGGCTTACCCGACCCTTTGGTTCCTCCGCCCTTCCAGGCCTTGGCCGGGTCGTGAGTGTATATGCACTCTTGTCCGAAGCGGCATCCCCTGGGTAGCGCCCATCCGATACAGGGCATATCCGAGGCTTCAGCCCGCGCGGGTCCCTTGGTCCGAGCGCGCTTTGCTACTGGAGTCTGATGAGCGTGCTCTTCCGCGTTTCTGAGACCCCCTGCGGCCATATAAGCGTTGAGCTTAGACCATTTCGGGACGGGCACGGCCGGGAGGCTGTCGAACTCCGGTGGCACCATCCACTCCACGGCAGCAGTCGCCGCGATGTCCACTAGCCTGGATGACCACTCGTCCATACCGCCATTCACTATCTTAACCAGCCTTGCTTTGTTTTGGCGAACGCGAATGGCCAGGAAGTTCTCCCTCGCGTGTTCCCGTAGGGTCCCTGGGTCCTCTTCCAGCCCTCGCTTGGGGGTCTCGAGGCGGTCGCGACACGCGTCGCCACTAACACCTTTACCCAAGACTGTAACGTCGACCATAATCATCTGGTCCGAAAGCGCAAGACCTGCGGCCTTTATCCCGGCTCCCGCCGGCAAGTAGTCTTCGACTCTAGACCCCGCGAGACTTGTTAGTTGGGATGTCACCGCCTGGGTCACCTGCGTCTTCCGCGCAAGCACAGCCTGCAGTTCCGCCTGCTTGCACCCCATCATGACCGTTTTCCCTCCGATAAGAATCCAGCCTTTGCGGGCCATAGTGTTCTTCCATACGGCCACCCGGTCTTTGTAAGCGGCCTTCGCCTCTTTGGATTCACCCTGGTGTCCGACAGCCGCCACCTCACCGTCCTAACCGGGCTGCGCCTCCACGCGCTCCAGTAACTCCTGCAGGCTCTGCTGCATGTCAGCAACCATGTTGAACATGTCATGCGTTTCGTCGGCTAACGCGTTAAACTCTTCCCGCGTCACCCTCTTCTTTCCGCGTTGCTGGCCTTCTGCCCCGCTCGGGGAGTCCGAGTCCGACATCGAACTACCGTTCCGGTTGTGTTCTCTGTTCACCTTCCGATTTATGCACAGCACAATTAAAAGGAGAAAACCGTTCTGAATAAGGTCCCTGATCGAGTGTTGCTGTCCACGCAGATACGTTTAAGCGTGTGCACTTTCACCGTTTGGTGTGATCGACCCGTCTACCGTTCCGGTTGCGTTCTCTGTTCACCTTCCGATTTATGCACAGCAAAAGTAACAGGAGAAATCATTCTGAATAAGGTCCCCGATCGGGTGTTGCTGTCCACGTAGATACGTTTAAGCGTGTGCACTTTCACCGTTTGGTGTGATCGACCCGTCTACACTGCATGATATAATCACATTCCAGTGTATTTCGCAACAGCACCGAGCGTTGCCGCCCTGCATCAATCCGGTAATGTCGTTTGGCGACATAAGAATCGGGTAACTCCACGTTACTTCTTAGCGAATCCTCTGTCCGACTAATTATTCCACGCGACTTCCGGGTGAAATGGTCAACGGACCGCTTATTATTCCTTCGTTCCGTTGTGATGCTCAGACCGTCGGAATTGTTCTTAGGCCTAGCGTTCACATCTGGATGCACGGGGCGAGCGACGCCTCGACTACTGGCCCTATCAAACCGATACACATTGCGCATGATGTGTACGGAGGGAGTTCGCTTACTGATACTTTGTTCCGGAATATGTCCTCGAGGTTACATTGAACGCATCCTTGATTATGACATCCATCCCAGGAAGCGAGGCGAGCGCAGACTCGAGTACTTCCTATTTTCAACCGATTCACATTGTGTATGAGGTGTACGGAGGGACCTTCACTAACTTTGACTTTGTTCCGGGATTTGTCCTCGAGGTTACGTGGAACGCAACCTTATATTATGACAACCATCCCGGGTCGCGAGGCGAGCGCAGCCTCGGTTGCTTCGCCTTTCCCAGCGATTCACATTGTCTATCATGTGTACGGAGGGAGTTCGCTTAATATTACTTTGTTCCGTGATTCGTCCTCGGGATTACGTTGAACGCATCTTCGATTCTAACAACCATCCCGGAAAACGAAGGGAGCGCCGCCTCGCGTACGTTCCCGTTCCCACCGATTCAAATTGTGTATTCTGTGTACGGAGGGAAATCACTTGTTGTTACTTTGTTCCGCAATTTGCTTGAGATCGCGTTAAACAAAGCGAGCCCAGTCTCTTGACGTGTTGAGGTATTCATGGTAAACGGATCGCTTATTGTTATCTCGCCCCAGCATCTCAGACCTACTTCCCTGAGTCTGGCTTTCACAACTGGCTACACGAGGGGACGTCTCGGATACTGCCCTTTCCCGATCGATTCACAATGTCTCTGATGTGCTCGGCGCGGCCTTCGTCTACGCTTACTTTGTTCCGGTATCGCCTCGAGAAAAAAAGCGAGCTTAGCTTCCTGACTTATTAGATATATTGCTTTTTAATTCGCTCCACCTGGGTTGAATGCGCCGCTCAGAATATGTTAATGTCTTCCCTTTGTTGTTACTTACTCTGCTTACACATTTTCGTCTACTCCTTTAGTTTAGTATATCCAAGGAGCACCAAATGCGTGTATTCCGTAAGCGTAGTTAGTAAWCAACCTCAACAAAAATATACCAAATATATCGGCTTCTTGGGAGTTTAAATCTCATTTGTTTATGAATGTGATTTCGAATATGTCATGATTGTTGATATTACATATCAATATCAAACCGAACTCGTCCATGTAGCTCTRTCGATATATCGCATATGCTGGGGAGCCCTGTGGATATCGTCGAATCTCTCATGATTATTTATGTCAAATATCAWTATTAAACCGATGTCCACTCTCTCCAGCCGTTATTAATATACCTGGTGAACATTAATAACTGTATGCATTCATGTACAGATTAGCATCGCTCATGGAAAAAACCGAACGAACATGCTCGAATCTTTCAATACGTTGCCATTTTAACATGAAATTCAGCGACATGAAATTCAGCGATGCAATATCGCTCATGGTTGAAAGCAGATCAAGTCTTCTCAAATCTCTCCATCATATATTACAGTTGGATTTAACTTGAATACACCGACTCAGAACTCGCTCGAACTTATTAGTATTAATAGTAGCAGTTCAGGGTCGACCATGGTTGAAAACCAAGCGGACCTTCTCGCATCTCTCGTTTACATTGGGATCTAACGATATAAATTGAAACCTAACGAGTATACGTAGCATAATGAATCTTAGCATTGTGACATTTACTCGTTAATCTTCAATTCAGAGGGGCTTCGAATAGAAATCAATTTTCCTCTCAGTATTATGTCGTAAACAGTAGTGTGAGTAATGACCTAAGACTCGTCCGAAGCAGTAACCTAAGACTTGTCAGAAACCCCACACAAACAAAGAGTAATAGCTGGTGCACATTCATATTGCACCATAGTATAGCAGATCGTAACCTCGCTCCCCGACTCTACACGAGCCTGTCTTGGCCGGGCTGCTCTCATTACTGCTCATAAGCGTCGTGATTCTAGCAGAGCTGGCCCCGACGCCATTGCCGATCGTCGCCATTGCCGATCGTCTACTCTCCACCTACCGTTCGATGCGAGGTCGTTCGGGTTCCTTTCCTCCTCAAGCTCGAGTTCACGTTTCAGCTTGTCGATCGCTGTTGTTGCCGTCTGTTCTGCTTCCCCCGCCACACTTGTCTCCACGAGTTTCGGTGATCACCAAAAGGAGCCAGGAGAAAACTACGGTATAAGCGCTTGCCAGTGTTCTGGCTGTGTATCAATCTATGGCCACTTATTTCTACGGTGATGTTGATACTCTTGCTTCGTCAAGCTGCTTCTGTGTCGCTCCTCGACTCTGGAAGCACTGCTTGCCGAGCATCCTCGATTGGTACTTAACCAGAAGACTGGAACCACAACTCTCTTCTCAACAGTTCTTCCGCCCTTCCACAAACCTTAGATTAAGCTATTTTCACTTTTGTCTTTTAGCTCAATCTCCAACTTAATGATACAAGCAAATATTAAAGTAAGTGCTCTCTCTGGTGCGCTAGAATCGTACGAGTAGTAGTGGCACGGCTGTTCCAAGCGTATGCCCTGGGTATGATACGCCTGCTCACCCCGTGGCGACGAGGGTGCTGAGCAGTGAGCAGGGCTTGGGGACGAAGCTTCAAGTCTAAAGCGGGACCCCAAGGAAAAAAAACATCCCGCCTTTTACTGGAGTTAAACAACAGCAGAGGGTAGATTACAAATATATCACCAGTGATATTCATACGTGGAACCAGGGACAGCAGGGGGAGGACAACCCGACAGCGTACAGCAGAAGTGGACTAACCGTGTTTCGAGCTGGCACGCGTATCATGCATATATATGTATACTTGTAACATACGACAGACCGTCCATGAGCATACGCGTGTTGCCAGGTATCATGTGTTATACATCATGCGCTGTGCGACTACTGTGCGAGGTATAGACGACGAGGCTAATGGCCGTAGACCGAAGTATACCAGGTACATCGTGGTGCACTGCTGCTGTACCAGGTACCTGGCTGGTCACCTGATACCACACCGGTAAAACTACACCGCTGCTGCTGTAAAAGCAGTTGCCAAGACTCGCATGATGAAATATTCATGCGGACAAAAGTCAAGACGTCCAGAGGCATACAATATTGAGGCTGCATGCAATGCAGCAGCACACGAAGCGTGTGACGCATGAATGACATGACAGAAAAAAGAAGGTGCGACACTTGGATTTACAGCAGTTGGTAGTACGCATGAACTGCTGCACGTATACGTATAGAGCGGGTGGTGGAGGAGTTAGGACATGGGGTTACGGACAAGCCATGAGGGCTTTGAGAGAGTTAGTCTCAGAGACGGGCGGAAACCCGGAGGAGTACGCGCCGCACTCGATGCGGATCGGGGGAGCGACCGCGCTAGCAGCAGGGGGGTCAGTTTCAGAGAGAGTGATCCAGAGAGAAGGTCGCTGGAAGTCGGACGCGTACAAGGTATACACTCGGAACAACACAGAAGATTCCGAGAAGGTTTCGAGTAAATTAGCTCAAGCGGTAGGAAAGAGAGGTAGACGGCCAGGCCGGAGTGTGATCTAGAGCAGACTATAAGCAGAATCGATTTGACCTCATAGGTGGAGGAGTTTGAATGGTCTGGGACCATTAGGGGAACTCGGTCTTCGAGACTGCGGATAGTATACCCTAGATAACAACGGCCGTAGGAGGGAGAGACGGAGGGGTTGACGTAGTCTCGTCACAGATTGCAGGGCGAGACCGTCAACAGGGCGTAGAGTCATCGGGATCTCCCTCCCATAAAGTCTAGAGGAATAATCAGAAAAGAGAAAACAACAACCAACATTCGAAAGAACTTGACACAAAGTTGGAGATTGAGCTAAAAGACAAAAGTGAAAATAGCTTAATCTAAGGTTTGTGGAAGGGCGGAAGAACTGTTGAGAAGAGAGTTGTGGTTCCAGTCTTCTGGTTAAGTACCAATCGAGGATGCTCGGCAAGCAGTGCTTCCAGAGTCAAGGAGCGACACAGAAGCAGCTTGACGAAGCAAGAGTATCAACATCACCATAGAAATAAGTGGCCATAGATTGATACACAGCCAGAACACTGGCAAGCGCTTATCCTAGTTTTCACCCACCCACCACCCGTTTCTTTCAAAGGTGAAAGGGGGGAGTTTACAGCGATGCATTTCTTTTATCTGATAATGACTTAGACGGCAAGAGTTTGAATGGTCTGTGACCATTAGGGGAACTCGGTCTTCGAGACTGCGGATAGTATACCCTAGATAACAACGGCCGTAGGAGGGAGAGACGGCGGGGGTTGACGTAGTCACGCCACAGATTGCAGGGCGAGGCCGTCAACAGGGCGTAGAGTCATCGGGATCTCCCTCCCACAACGTCTAGAGGAATACCTCGTAATCATGCGAAGGTTCGCACCGGGTGCGATCGCGTTTTTAAATGTTTCTACGTTGTGTTTTTTATTGCACCCCGGTGCTATCTCTCCGATGGGTGCGTTCTCTCCGATGGGGGTGCGGAAACACAATTAAATCATGCCGTTCTTCTATTTTGGCGCACCCCCGGTGTGATCTCTCCGATGGGTGCGCTGCTGAATCGAAATACACCGGGCCGTACTGGGGCAACGGTGCTGCGTAAATGACTCAAAGCTACCTAAAACGACTTGACCTACCATGCGTTGGTAAAGTACGTTTGAGAGGAGTGGCGCACTGGTGATATCTCATCGGAGTATGAAATAAATGAGAATATTACCTACTACAGACCCGCTGCGGTGGCCCTCAAATTTCTATTTATGTCGGAGAGATCGTACCCGCGATCTCTCCGATGGGGGTGCGAAAACACGATTAAATGTTTCTACCTTGTGTTTTTTTTATCGCACCCCGGCGCTATCTCTCCGATGGGTGCCAACTCTTCCGATGGGTGCGAACCTTCGCATGATTACGGTAATCAGAAAAGAGGAAAACAAACAACACATTCGAAAAATCAAGCAACCAAATAAAAAGCATGACAAAAAAAGAAAGAAAGTGTCGTGCTTCTCCCAGAGGAGATGCGACCTCCAATAAAAAACCAAATGAAATGAAAGAAAATAAAATGGACCGAAACAGCGCCAACAGAGCAAGACTGAGAACGACAGGATAGGACAGCCAGCCGGAGCACACCGAAGGCCAGCCGAGGCAGGTTTGTGCCCATAGTACAGGCAGGTTCTACCAGCTAGTCGGTCTGGCACCTACTCTGTTTGCCGTCTCTTTCCTGCTTTCGTCCGTCCTGGTTTCCCTATGACCCCCCCCACCCTCCGTCTCCCTTCCCTTGGGCGCCACCCATACAACGGGTACGTGGCACTTCCAACTCAATTCCGTTTCGTTCTCGTGTAACACACGAGAGTCCCGGAAAGAGAACGGGGAATGACAAAACCAAAATGAATACGTACGTAGCTAAGCCACCAAAGAAAGTCCTAGGACAAATACGGAACCGAACCGCGATAGGAGGAAAGTGGGGCGTTGTCTGGCAATGATGGATGGCATGACATCAGTTCTACCATCAGGGCCACGGCGCCAGCACCTCCTCTCAAGCCAGGGTACGCCCCACTTACCGCCTCTCGTGTCCGTACTATAACGCTCCCTTCTCCTAGTTGATCTCCTTTGTGACCCCGAAAACGAACCTCGACCTTGTTGGCTCGGCGCCAACGCCGGAAGTCCACCTGATGTTCGTGTTCGAAAAAGGTGACGTCCCCCCGTCTGACGCAATGGGTGGGATGTACGACCCCCGAGTCTGAGGCGAAGACCTCGTCTGAGCGAAGCAAGAAAAAATAACTGAACCCTAGACATAACCACATAACGTGACCCCCCGTTCCCCACTTCGGCACCACTTTCTCGCCTTGCAGGATCCTCTCCCACGAAATCGGAAGTCGTGTCCGTTTTTTCGTGCCTGCTTCTGCGTGCGACCTAGCGATTCCTTTGAGTGCACTTCTAAGTACGTGCGATTTCGTCGGTAATTCAAGCCCCATATCTATTCTGTGGAAGTATTGTACTGCCGTTATCTTGCTTGAGATCGATGCCGCCTGGTTGCCCTCTGAGGCACTGCACCAAGCCGCGAAATCTATCAGGGCCCACAATTTCTCCTCATCTGTGTCCCCCCCGCTAATGTACCGATCCGCCCCAATCAGCCTTCGAAAGGCCGACCAAGACCGGAAACCCGACGCGTAAGTGTGTTCAGACGAAACAGCAACTGAGCGTCGGAGGAAGTGGGTGCCAATATCCCTGAACAAAGCTCTGTTCCCGCTTGGCCCAAGATTTGTTCCTGGTCCTGACGTGAATACTGACCCCGGCGCCGCAAACGAAGTGCCCGCTGCCGAGGTGCGTCCATGAAGCTGTGTTCGGGTTGGCCCCGCCGGCAGGCGGAGCCCGCACCCCTATTCGTCCTCTTGCTTCATGACTCCGCCCCCCTCCCCTCCGTCGGGGTTCTTTGCGTCGCCACTGTTGGCGTTCTGCCCGTCCTGTTTCTTAGCGCGGGAGCCACCCTTGTGCTTGTCCTCGCGCTTGACTTTGCGAGGCTTACCCGACCCTTTGGTTCCTCCGCCCTGCCAGGCCTTGGCCGGGTCGTGAGTGTATATGCACTCTTGTCCGAAGCGGCATCCCCTGGGTAGCGCCCATCCGAAACAGGGCATATCCGAGGCTTCAGCCCGCGCGGGTCCCTTGGTCCGAGCGCGCTTTGCTACTGGAGCCTGATGAGCGTGCTCTTCCGCGTTTATGAGACCCCCTGCGGCCATATAGGCGTTGAGCTTAGACCATTTCGGGACGGGCACGGCCGGGAGACTGTCGAACTCCGGTGGCACCATCCACTCCACGGCAGCAGTCGCCGCGATGTCCACTAGCCTGGATGACCACTCGTCCATGTCGCCATTCACCATCTTGACCAGCCTTGCCTTGTTTTGGGGAACGCGAATGGCCAGGAAGTTCTCCCTCGCGTGTTCCCGTAGGGTCCCTGCGCCCTCTTCCAGCCCCCGCTTGAGGGTATCAAGGCGGTCGCGACACGCATCGCCACTAACACCTTTACCCAAGACTGTAACGTCGACCATAATCATCTGGTCCGAAAGCGCAAGACCTGCGGCCTTTATCCCGGCTCCCGCCGGCAAGTAGTCTTCGACTCTAGACCCCGCGAGACTTGTTAGTTGGGATGTCACCGCCTGGGTCACCTGCGTCTTCCGCGCAAGCACAGCCTGCAGTTCCGCCTGCTTGCACCCCATCATGACCGTTTTCCCTCCGATGAGCATCCAGCCTTTGCGGGCCATAGTGTTCTTCCATAGTGTTCTTCCATACGGCCACCCGGTCTTTGTAAGCGGCCTTTGCCTCTTTGGATTCACCCTGGTGTCCGACAGCCGCCACCTCACCGTCCTAACCGGGCTGCGCCTCCACGCGCTCCAGTAACTCCTGCAGGCTCTGCTGCATGCCAGCAACCATGTTGAACATGTCATGCGTTTCGTCGGCCAACGCGTTAAACTCTTCCCGCGTCACCCTCTTCTTTCCGCGTTGCTGGCCTTCTGCCCCGCTCGGGGAGTCCGAGTCCGACATCGAACTACCGTTCCGGTTGTGTTCTCTGTTCACCTTCCGATTTATGCACAGCACAATTAAAAGGAGAAAACCGTTCTGAATAAGGTCCCTGATCGAGTGTTGTTGTCCACGCAGATAAGTTTAAGCGTGTGCACTTTCACCGTTTGGTGTGATCGACCCGTCTACCGTTCCGGTTGCGTTCTCTGTTCACCTTCCGATTTATGCACAGCAAAAGTAACAGGAGAAATCATTCTGAATAAGGTCCCCGATCGGGTGTTGCTGTCCACGTAGATACGTTTAAGCGTGTGCACTTTCACCGTTTGGTGTGATCGACCCGTCTACACTGCATGATATAATCACATTCCAGTGTATTTCGCAACAGCACCGAGCGTTGCCGCCCTGCATCAATCCGGTAATGTCGTTTGGCGACATAAGAATCGGGTAACTCCACGTTACTTCTTAGCGAATCCTCTGTCCGACTAATCATTCCACGCGACTTCCGGGTGAAATGGTCAACGGACCGCTTATTATTCCTTCGTTCCGTTGTGATGCTTAGACCGCCGGAATTGTTCTTAGGCCTAGCGTTCACATCTGGATGCACGGGGCGAGCGACGCCTCGACTACTGGCCCTATCAAACCGATACACATTGCGTATGATGTGTACGGAGGGACCTTCGCTTATTATTACTTTGTTCCGTGATTTGTCCTCGCGAATACGTTGAACGCATCCTTGATTATGACAACCATCCCGGAACACGGGGCGAGCGCCGCCTCGGTTACCCTCATTTCCCACCGATCCACATTGTGTATGATGTGTACGGAGGGAAATTGCTTATTATTACTTTGTTCCGTGATTTGTCCTCGCGAATACGTTGAACGCATCCTTGATTATGACAACCATCCCGGAACACGGGACGAGCGCCGCCTCGCGTACTTTCCCGTTCCAACCGATTCACATTGTGTATTCTGTGTCCGGAGGGAGTTCACTTGTTGTAACTTTGTTCCGTAATTTGTTTGATATCGCGTTAAACAAAGTGAACCCAGTCTCTTTACGTGTTGAGGTATTTATGGTAAACGGACCGCTTATCGTTAGCTCGCTGCGGTATCTCAGACCTGTATCCTTCGGTCCGGCTTTCGCGACTGGCTGCGCGAGGCGGCGTCTCGGATCCCACCTTTCCCGACCGATTCACAATGCCTCTGATGTGCTCGTCGTGGCCTTCACTTACTGTTACTTTGTTCCGATATTCGCCTAAAGAAACAAAGCTAGCTCAGCTTCCTGACTTATTATATTTATCGTTTTTAACTCGCTCCGCCTGAGTGGAATACGCCGCTCATAATATTTTTTTTTTGTTTTTCTTTGTTGTTACTTACTTTGCTTACACATTTTCATCTACTCCTTTACGTATTACAACCAAGGAGCACCAAATGCGTGTATTCCGTAAGCGTAGTTAGTAAACAACCTCAACAAAAATATACCTAAATATATCGGCCTCTTGGGAGTTTAAATCTTATTTTTTATTTTTATTTATGAATGTGATTCCGAATATGTCATGATTGTTGATAATACATATCAATATCAAACTGAACTCGTCCACGTAGCTCTCTCGATATATCGCATATGCTGGGGAGCCCTGTGGATATCGTCGAGTCTCTCATGATTGTTTATGTTAAATATCAATATTAAACCGATGTCCAATCTCTCCAGCCGTTATTAATATATACCTGGTAAACATTAATAACTGTATGCATTCATGTACAGATTAGCATCGCTCGTGGTTGAAAACCGAACGAACATGCTCGAATATTTCAATACGTTGCCATTTTGACATGAAATTCAGCTATGCAATATCGCTCATGGTTGAAAGCAGATCAAGTCTTCTCAAATATCTCCATCATATATTACAGTTGGATTGACTTGAATATACCGACTCAGAACTCGCTCGAACTTATTAGTATTAATAGTAGCAGTTCAGGGTCGACCATGGTTGAAAACCAAGCGGACCTTCTCGAATCTCTCGTTTACATTGGAATCTAACGATATAAGTTGAAACCTAACGAGTATACGTAGCATAATGAATCTTAGCATTGTGGCATTTACTCGTTAATCTTCAATTCAGAGGGGCTCAGAATAGAATCCAACCCTCTGAGTATTATGTCGTAAACAGTATAGTGTGAGTAGTGACCTAAGACTCGTCCGAAGCCGTAACCTAAGACTTGTCAGAAACCCCACACAAACAAAGAGAAATAGCTGGTGCACATTCATATTGCACCATAGTATAGCAGATCGTAACCTCGCTCCCCGACTCTACACGAGCCTGTCTTGGCCGGGCTGCTCTCATTACTGCTCATAAGCGTCGGGATTCTAGCAGAGCTGACCCCAACGCCATTGTCGATCGTCTACTCTCCACCTACCGTTCGATGCGAGGTCGTTCGGGTTCCTTTCCTCCTTAAGCTCGAGTTCACGTTTCAGCTTGTGGATCGTTGCTGTTGCCGTCTGTTCTGCTTCCCCCGCTACACTTGTCTCCACGAGTTTCGGTGATAACCAAAAGGAGCCAGGAGAAAACTACGGGATAAGCGCTTGCCAGTGTTCTGGCTGTGTATCAATCTATGGCCACTTATTTCTATGGTGATGTTGATACTCTTGCTTCGTCAAGCTGCTTCTGTGTCGCTCCTTGACTCTGGAAGCACTGCTTGCCGAGCATCCTCGATTGGTACTTAACCAGAAGACTGGAACCACAACTCTCTTCTCAACAGTTCTTCCGCCCTTCCACAAACCTTAGATTAAGCTATTTTCACTTTTGTCTTTTAGCTCAATCTCCAACTTTGTGTCAAGTTCTTTCGAATGTTGGTTGTTGTTTTCTCTTTTCTGATTATTCCTCTAGACTTTATGGGAGGGAGATCCCGATGACTCTACGCCCTGTTGACGGTCTCGCCCTGCAATCT
The DNA here is from genome assembly GCA_008828725.1 of Saccharina japonica. Lineage (NCBI taxonomy): Eukaryota > Phaeophyceae > Laminariales > Laminariaceae > Saccharina > Saccharina japonica. The sequence continues at coordinate 115,138 of MEHQ01000562.1, read as the reverse complement.
GTGACGAGACTACGTCAACCCCTCCGTCTCTCCCTCCTACGGCCGTTGTTATCTAGGGTATACTATCCGCAGTCTCGAAGACCGAGTTCCCCTAATGGTCCCAGACCATTCAAACTCCTCCACCTATGAGGTCAAATCGATTCTGCGCCATCTAAGTCATTATCAGATAAAGAAAATGCATCGCTGTAAACTCCCCCCTTTCACCTTTGAAAGAAACGGGTGGTGGGTGGGTGAAAACTACGGGATAAGCGCTTGCCAGTGTTCTGGCTGTGTATCAATCTATGGCCACTTATTTCTATGGTGATGTTGATACTCTTGCTTCGTCAAGCTGCTTCTGTGTCGCTCCTTGACTCTGGAAGCACTGCTTGCCGAGCATCCTCGATTGGTACTTAACCAGAAGACTGGAACCACAACTCTCTTCTCAACAGTTCTTCCGCCCTTCCACAAACCTTAGATTAAGCTATTTTCACTTTTGTCTTTTAGCTCAATCTCCAACATTACATAATTTTTACTAATAATAACTATATTTGGTGCTGATAACTAAGTACATCAGGGCTCGTCATGGAACGTTTGCCCGAGCAGGGCCGGGCCGAGCCGATCTGAAAATTGTGACGGGCCGGGCCGGGCCGGGCCGGGCCGGGCCGGGCCGAGACTTTTGCAAATGTGATGAGCCGGGTCGGGTCGGGCCGGGCCGGGCCGTGAAAAATTGAAAATGTGATGGGCTGGGTCGGGCCGCGGCTCATCCTCCAAAAACTTCATGGAGCAGGCCGAGCCGAGGCCCATCCTCTCGATTTTGGATGGGCTGGGCCGAGCCGCGGCCCATGAGATGTGGGCGCTGCATGTGCCGCTCCACCCGGCCCATGAGGTGGCCCATGAGGCGGCTCATGTGTTTTGACGGGCCGACCCGGACCGCTGCCCATGATATGTGGTGTGCTACTGCTACTACTGTTACTACGACGTCCGTGCCCACGTGTTTTGATGGGCCGGTCCGGGCCGAAGCCCATGAGCTGGGGCGTACTTCTGCTACAACTACGTCTGTTTGGGGTGTGCTCGGGTTGTTATCCGTCGAAAAACAGCTACGAGTACGTTCGTACGATGCATCTCTGGCAAATCGTCTCAGGTGTAAATAATATACGATGAGGACTTGTGCCAATGTCGGGCCAGAGACTTGTTACCGTTGTGGGTGTACCTAGGCGACACACCCTTGCCGTTTCCGCGTTGCAGGCAGCAGTACGTTCTTGCCTTGGTTCGTCCCGCGGATGAAACCGCCGGTGTAAATGCGTCAAGTAGGCCCAGACAGAGGTCATCTTCAGAACGAAGAATGCAGCGACGTTCATCCTTCGTGTGGGTCGGGGATGAGGAGTGCTGCTGCTGCTGTAGCGTGGGAAGCCGTCGTCAAAGTATCACTGCTTTTGTATGTATTGGCTTTATATGCGTTCGATACAGTGTGTTGCAGTAGCGTGTATTGAGGCAGCACCGGGTGGAGCAGCAGCAGCAGCACGTGCTGCTGCTGCTGCTGCTGTTGTGCTGCTGGTGCTGTTGTGGGTGTTGCAACAGCACGAGGGGGTGGTGGTCCACAGTCGCGATGGAAGCCATCCGACCGAGTCGTTGGCGCAGCAGAATTGCGTGAGCAGTCGGTACTGCTTAGGTGTGTCTCGTGGGCCGAAAGCAGCTGTCCCTCGGAATCCAGACGGGAGGGAAAAACAAACAAAAGATCAACACTACACGTAAAAATACCACGTCAGCGTATACTCATGCACCTTTTAGTACGGGACAACACATGGGCCGGCCCTTGGGCCAGCCCGTCAAATTCACTGGCCGGCCCATGAAAATTGTCGGGCCGGCCCATGCAGAGCCCGTGTCTTCATGGGCCTCGCTGCCATGTGATGAGCCGGGCCGGGCCGGACCGATACTTTCCAAAAACATAATGAGCCGAGCCGGGCCGGGCCGCGGCTGTTTGAAAATGTGAAGGGTTGGGCCGGGCCGCGGGTCATTCTCTGAATATTAGATGGGCCCGGTCGGGCAGCGGCCCATCCTCTGAAAATTAGACTGGCCGGGCCGGGCCGGGCCGGGCCGGGCCGGGCCGCGGCCCACCAAATTAAGTTTTCATGGGCCAGGCCGGGCAACGGCCTATCATATCAAATGCCCTCCCGTGACAAGCCCTGCTGTATATCATATGCCCTCCCGTAATATAGATATATATATATGTATATATCGCACGGAAGCCTTCGACACGTGTGTAGCATTAAAACTGGCCGTGCCGCTGCGCACTCAAGCCGTACCACCCCTGTTGCGCACTCCCACCAGATGGCTAGTGGCACCGCACATGGCCTATTTGTGGGTCGCTATTTTAAAGGTAGTGGTGACAATGAACCAAAATAGTCAGCATTTAAGGGAGGGGCGCAAGGGAAAAAAAAGTAAATCTGACCCTCCACTACCCATTTTCGAGACCCAGATCGGGGGGCGGGGGTACACTAAAACCAACTAAAATACAGGATTGAAGAAAAAAAAAGAAAAAAAAAAGTCGTATTTTGTAATTTTGTTCAGAAATCCCAAGCCATTGGCTTGTTTTTTCGTTGAGACCATTTTAGGAGCGTGGTGTCGTTTTACTTTTTTGATGTGCGCCCCTGTGCAAGTTGGTAAAAACTCATGCGCCCATGTTTGAAGTCGGTAAAATTCTGCGATCATTTACGATGCCCGCAAACACACAAAACAAAACAAAACAAAAACTCGAGGACAGGCGGTCCTACGTACAGTTCGTACAAGGGCACTATGTACAAGTCAGTAACGGCACTGCTATTGGGGAAAAAACGATTTTTCAGGTAACAATGCGAGAAATGCATCGTAAAAGCAACACTATCAGTTGTGTGAGTACTGCTTGGTGGGTGCTGTACGAGCAGGAGAGACACCTTGTGACCACCGCTTGTGCAGGAAGCCGATGAGGGCAAAACGTCCTACAAATCGGCGCTGGAATATATACTTAATATATATATATAAAAATACAAAACAAGAGCTGTGAGCTCGAGGATTTCGTCGAAACTCATCTTTGCTACGTAGCTGAGTGTTATACTTCGATATCGCGTACTTACGGATTTTATATGTCCTCATGCAGGATGAACATCCCGTACGAGGGGGACACAATCTAAGGCTGTAGAATTCAGGAAGCGTGTGTCTATTTGTGGGGGGAGAAAAAAAAATACAATAAAAATTAAACAGTCTTATAGCTGTTGTTAGGGACTAACGCAGCAGGACACATGTAACTGTCCTCAACTTGGGTGCGTTGATGGATAGTGGACGGTAAATGTGAAATTGGGCCGCATTAAAAAATCGTTGTTTTAATCAAGTGAAAACAAATGCGGTCGGGCGCCTGGATGGATGTCCAATGGAAATTTGCGTTTACAGCGATTTGAAAAGAGGTTCCAGAAAAATAACGCGCCGCGGAAATTAGAAAAGCGCATTCGCTCGTTAAAAAAAGCGGAGCAATGTTTTATGCTATCGCTGAGGGTACAGTAGTTAAGCTGTTGAAAAATAAAAGTTACGCGGTATATGAAGAAAAGAGCAATGCTTGCGCTATTGCTGAAAGCACTACTCACGCTACTCCCAACACAGCAGCATGAAGTACGAAAAGCAGCACCAACCTCGTTCTGGCTCCGGTCAACTTCTCTCGGCCGCTTAGCGGTCGCCCCCCTCGCCCGGGTGGCGGCTGTCGTCCGTCCCGAGCGCCGGCCGTCACCACCGTCCTTCCCATCGGACGGGACCAAGCAGGCGTTTTGGCCATCATCGTCCAGACCTGCCCTGTACCTGGCAAGGTGGTGAGAAAGGCACGCATGTTAAAAAGCCTCTCACTCAGCCTCTTTGGGGCCCCTTTCGATAGCGACAAGAAAAAAAAAGGACAGCTTTGGGGCCTCCCCCGACCGTCCTACGAGAGCGTAGCGTGAGCGACCATCAGCATACGGGAAGAGAGGATCATGTGTTGCGTCGGGGCCGAGCGGTAGCTCCTTGCGTTGGAGCCATTGTAACTCTCGGACACCAGTTTTGTTATCGTGCCCCCAACCAATCAAAAGCAGCGGCCGTTTTTTTTTTGGTAACCGTCACTTAGTATCGTCTCAATTTTCCCCGCTCAAGTCTCAACAGGGTCACGACCCCTTTAGGGAGAAAAAACTACTTGGATTCAGAGTTAGGGCCCGTTTTAACGAAGAAAAAAAAAAAATCAATTTGGAAAAAACAATATTCAAATCCGCTTTTCATTGGTCAACACACGCACCAGCACCAAAGATTAGGATCTTGAGGCATAATATTTGGTGCTGGTGCGTGTGTTGACCAATGAAAAGCGGATTTGAATTTTATTTTTTCCAAATTGAATTTATTTCATACTCGTTAATACGGGCCCTTAGATATATTATTATAGAGAAGAAAAAAAAGAAAAAAAAACGACAGCTGTGAGATCGAGGAGTTTGTCGAAACTCATATTCGCAAGCTGCGTGGGATACTTCGACCGCGTCAACTACGGATTTTGAGGAGAAGCAAAACATCATAGCTGTGGAACTCGAGGGAGGTCACATATATATATATACGAGTACGGTATTTATTACATACCTGGTATGTATAGTGCAGTATTTCAGGGGACCCTACATTTCCGGTCGCCCCGGTGGTCTATTAATAGCAGTTAACCACGCAGACAGCCGAGGTTGGTGTCGGTGGTTCGAGTCTCCGTATGGAGGTTTTTATGTTCGGATGACGTAAACTGTCGAGAGCGCCTATTGTAGCGTGGGTAGGCACAATTCGATGAGAGTCGACGAGGGAAGAACGTGCTTAAAACCTTCTCGCGATAAAAAAAAAAGCAAGGCGCGTATCGTAGTGTTGAGGGGGGAGAGAAGCCTAGTACGTGACCACGGATCTGAGATACGACTACGACAGAGGGAGAGAGAAAAGAAGGGCGAAGATAACAAACGGAATAGAAAAAAAAGTAAGAAAAGGTAAATACTCGTATATACGTAGGACCTAATATTGTCAGTAAAGATAGGGAAATGTGTAGTTTTTCGTGTGTACCGTGGGTCCTATTTACTAGTGTTTACTATGGTACACCGCAATAGTAAGGTTAAGGGGGGTAGGAAAATCAAGCGCTCAAGAGCCGTTTCTCTTTTCGACTCGTTCGTTTCGTGTTACGACTTGTATTTTGGGGCAAAACGTGTGTATATCGTGGGCCCAAAATCCTCGAAACTATATCGCCGAAACGGGCATCTTGGCGTGCGCGCGCACAGCAGAAAAACAAGCAAAAACAAAACCACGCCAAAACAAGTTACCCGACTACCCGGGTCTAGTGTCTCGATCCCCAGAATATACAGTAGTGGCCCCTATATAGTGCCGGTTGACTAGTCCCGGCTGGCCTCGATGGTTCCGGTGAATCGCTTGTCGCAGATTGGACTAACCAGTGTGGCAGTGTGCGGTGTAATTAGTGCCGGTTGCCGCTATAGTGCCGGCATTATTAGTTGGCGCATACCGGCACTATATAACGACCACTATTGCTGTATGCATATATATGTAATATTACTAGTACAATATTTCGACGGGTATAGTATTGCCGCGCGGGGATACGGGTAACATTTACCGCTTGGCGGGTTCTACCCCTATCCGGGTAGAAAGACGGGGAAACCCTGGAAGAACCCCGGATAAAAACGAGTATGGTAGATAATTGGAGCCATATATGGAAGCTACCAGACTACCAGGTTCTCTTTGTACGTAGTGTCTCGATCCCAGGTTATGTATATACCCGCGCCCCAAAACGACGGCTTTGGAAATGGGGCGCGGTACCGGAACTACCACTGCTGTAGGAAAAGTATATCCGTTGGTGGGTTCATCACGGGCACTCGTAGGTTTCCCGTGTACCGCAATTTCACACCCTACGTACAACAAACACGTTTACCTCCTTGTATCACGGGTTCGGAAGGTATCTCGCTGCATGCTGAAGCTGCCAGACTACCCGGACGGTGTCGTACGCATCCTACATATGTATATGCAAGTAGTTGCCGGTTCCTCTGGTCCCAGGTCACGTAATACCGGACGGAGTAGTAGGCGTCCCACAACAACCGCGGTACTACGTAATGAGGCGGTATACATCCTGATATGGGGCGATAAAACCGCTTGGCGCGACCGGAACCCGACACTACAGTATGTGGTGACCGCCCTTTTGTCGGCTGGTTCCTCAATACCTCCATCACCCGGGTGATAAGATGGCACACCCCCCGGGACGAAATAACAGGGACAAATATCTCCAAAACAAGCTGTACGGGGCAAACACAACAAAAGTGGGGGTTGCTTACCACTTGTTCGAGAAAACAGTTCATACACACCATGTGGTACGAGACGACCATAACTAACCCTAACCCTATGACAATCAAACAACCCCAAACCCTGACCCTAAGCCAATCAGACCAACCCTAATCCTGATCCTAAGCCAACCAGATCAATCTTAATCTTGACCCTGAGACAATCAGATCAATCCTTGCCCTACGCCGATCAGATCAACCCTACAATTGACCCTAAGCCAATCAGATCAACCCTAATCCTGGCCCTAAGCCAATCAGAGCACCCCAAACTCTAATCCTGACTTAACGCCAATTAGTAATCAGACCAAAATCTCGAAAAAAAAGTGGTAAGCTCTACTGACGAAAATGGTAGCTTCGGAAAGAACTTGCCGAGATATGTCCATGCACGCATCGCCCGGGGCTTGTACCACTGTCCCCATTGTCGAGCAAAAAACAAAAAAACGAAATTCGCCCGGTGTGGGTGTCTTATCGCGTGTGCTACACGGTAGGGTGGTCTCTGCCGCCCTCTTGAGGCGGTACAGGCTTCCATATCTGTGCGTACACCTTCAGCCTGGTTCTCGTGTATACGGGTATATATCTCCGTGGTGCAGTACGTAACCCCACCACCCCAGCAGGACGTACCCTCACCGCTCGAGAAGTATGGTAGGGGCACAACGTGCCCTTTTGCAGTGAACCATTCCACGCCTGCCTCCTACACCAGATACACCAGTGCAAGAGGCGGACATCAGGGTGTTTCCTAGGCGTGGGCCGTGGAGGGGGCGTAAGACAGCAGAGTATATACCGGTGTAGTGCTGCATGCTTGCCGTGTTGTGTCCCTGACCTCGTTGCAGCAATGCTGCCCTGCTGTTCTGGATTGGCGCACCTACACCCGCAAGATCTAGGCTGTGTAAAAAATAACCTCAGTACAGAAGAAAACCCACCTGTTTCTAATCGTTGAGTGGATGTCTATACGTATGTATATTTATATCCGCGCGATCGAAGTATCACACGCAGCTTGCAAAGATGAGTTTCGAGATTTTTTCGATCTAAAAAAAACAAAATAATGTCCTGTCTATGTCTACTCTGTCGTGGTACTATGATTGATACATGGTTCTCAACAAGCGTTCAACCTCACGCGCCTGCGGCTCTTGCCCACAACATACACAATTATATTTAAAAATTAAAAAAATATATATCTACGTATAATATAAATATATTTTGATATCGTATACCAGGTATATGCTATTGAGGTACGATATGCTTCCGTATATGCGTTCTATCGCACGCCCCTCCACTCCTTCCCCACAATGGGGCAGACACAATTCCGCCCCTTCTCGTCGTCACTCACCGCACTCCCCTATATATCGTGGAGCGCTCCGTTAAGGTTAACCCCTTAGTGACGACGCCTTTTAAGGTATACCACTCTGACCCGAAATATAAGAACAACGTATATCAACATTTCATCGAAATGCTCCTTATATTTAGGGTCAGGGCAGTAAGGGATAGCAGCGAAACACCGAACACCTGGGCATTATCAACCATCTACGAGCAGCGTGAGCGCCCAGCAGTAGTACGGGTAGGATAACGTAACGCCCCTTCCTTATCATACAACTCCTTACACTGCAACCATTGTAACTCGGACGCCACTTTGTACCGTCCCCCAATCACGCAGAGGCCGTTGCTGTGTCCCGTCCCTTTTCAACGTCAAGTTTCCCTTCTCGAGTTCCAAGACCACTGTACGTATTATACACGTACAGTACTGCACAGCACGCATGGAAAAAGGCTCTCGCCAAGTAAAGTATGGTAGGAAACAAAGAAAGGCAGGAACGCTCCGGCAAGTAGTATAAGGAGGCGGTGTCAAAGTGGGAGGCCTGAGAGGCCAGGGATGGGTCGACCCGGCCATCCCAGTTGAAAAATATCTGTAAGAATTTCTTCAAGTACGGGACTGAACAGCACACAGAAACAAAGTCCATATTTTCCTTAACCCCCTAAGAACTGGTCCCACGTATTTGGGGGCAGACTACTTGGAATTAGTGTGGGATATTTGTTTCAGTCCTCAATGGGTTACACGCTCGGCTAGGAAATAAAAATAAAAATAGGCGGTAACCGTGCGAATACAAGTAAGTCGGGTGCCCGCAATGAGGCGGCAACCGCCATAAAAGCGAATACGGCTGCTGCCCTCAATAGGGTGGCGACTTGGGCTTTTGTGCACACTACCGTCTCATTTGTGGGCCTCCTATTAACGGTTTAACGACGGGTTTGGTATTGAGAGGTGGCAGTCGTAGCGTTAAGGGCCACCTTCGGGAAAAACATATAGGAGCACTGCAGTCTTTAAAAAAAACTAACTCGTTTTTTTATTCTTCAGTTGAACTAATTTTCTGGCATAATTTCGACCTTTTAGGTTGTCTGTCACATCTTCCCCGGGAGAAGCACGACACTTTTTGCTTTTTCTCTTGTCATCGTTTTTTGTTTGTTTGTTAATCTGGTGTACGTCTTATATTTGTTTTTAGCGTGTTCTTTAATTTTTTCGTTTCGCTTTTTCTTTTCTCTTCTTTTCTTCTTCTTAACGCAGCTGGATTGCTAGCAGAGTAGGTCGTGCCTGTCGTATATTGCAAAGGCATGTTCGGTAGGTATACCGGTACCAGGGGTATATTTATTGCGCGTGCCGAACCTACCTAAGTGTCGGGTAACGGTATTGAAAAAGTACCGAACTTACCGAAGTGTCGGGTACCGGTATTGAAGAAGAATCGAACTTACCGAAGTGTTCGGTAGGGTATCCAATCCAGTACCGAAGAAAATACCGGTACCCCCGGTATTGCGGTCGAGGGTATACTGGTACCTGGGGTATATTTCGGTGGGCGTACCGAACTTACCGAAGTGTCGGGTACCGGTATTGGAAAAATACCAAACTTACCGAAGTGCCGGGTACCGGTATTTAAAAAATTCCGAACTTACCGAAGTGTCGGGTTCCGGTATCGAGGCCATGCCGAACTTACCGAAGTGTCGGGTACCGGTATTTACCAGGGCCTTTCTCGGGAAAGTTCCCGAACGTTTCGGGAATCGAGGTAAATCAACCATATCAAACTAACCAAGGAGGAATAAACAATGGAAAAAGCACCACAAGAAAGACCAAACCACGGCGAATCGAATGACGGCGTTTTCATGTATTTTTACGAAGTAGGAACCGCGGTATGGCCACGGGAATTTTACCACGGGAATTCAAAAGCAAATTCCCGTGGTAAAATTCCCGTGGCCATACCGCGGCTCCTACATCGTAACAAAAACAAAAAACGTCGTCATTCGATTCGCCGTGGTTTGATCTTTCTTGTGGTGCTTTTAATATTGGTTATTCGGCATTGGTTAGTTTGATATGGTTGATTTACTCGATTCCCGAAATCCCGGGCGGGTTTGGAGCGGAGCGTGCCGGCGCGGTGTCGCGCGTAGGTCGTGGGCAGCAGCAGGAGCAGCACACGACGACAAGAAAAAGGCAAAAACGGAAGCTGTTGCTTCTGCTGCTCTGCTGCCGCTGCTACTGCTGCTGCTGCCGCTGCTGCTGGGGCTGCCGCCACGTAGCTGCAGCCGCCGGTGCTGCTGCTTGCGGCAATCTTCGGGAATTTTCTCGAGGAAGGCCCTGGTACTTACCGAGAAAATACCCCCGGTATACTTCGGTACATACCCTACCGAACATACCCTTGGTCCATATTAGAGTGTTTGCGTTTTTTTTTTTTTACTTTTACTTCTCTAAAAATTCTGCCGAAGGAAGGATTAGAGGTAAATCCGGTGCTGCTGCTTGCGGCCGTTGGATAGCAGCTGCGGCACTGCGGTCATACCCCTGCCGCCGCCACCGTTGCTGGGCTGCCGTTCCTCTCGTACGCTACTTTTTGTTTTTGTTGTTTGCAATTGGTTGTTTCGTTTGCAGCATTGCCTCACCCCATTTCCCTTACCATCTTCGGAGGCGTCGCCTGCAGGATTTTGTTCACGTCTATCGCAAACACACCGAAACCAGGAGGGGAAGGGAATTGACCTTTTTGAGCGGAAGGAAAGTGAATATTGTTTTTTACTTCTATCGCAAACACTCTATTGCATTGCATTGTCTGCTCTGCTTACTGCATTGCAGCGGAGTATCTCTCTGTGTCGAAGTTTTGTGACCACAGAACATGTGTCTCTCTAGGATGAAGAATCGGCACGGACACTGGGTGTGCTGGATGTCGACGTGTAGAAAGGACGGTTTAATGTGAACACCCACACACACCAGATATACCCCTATTCAGTATGATCTACGTACCGGGGGGGGGGGGTGTACTCATGTTGTGCACGGCCGTAGTCATATGACCATAGACCCTCGCATCCCTACAATGCCGGGACGGAGCGCGCTGGGTTTTCACCAACCAGGCAGACATTGCTTGCACCAAGCGCGAAACGCCGTGAGGTATTGGGCGAGTCGCATGGAGGGTGAGCTGCATCCTGCTAAGAACCGCCTCTGAGGCGGACTTGCATATGGACGACAGCTTCAATGAGTTAATTTAATTTCTGGTGTGGCCACTTCCGGAGACAGCAATGGGTTTTACTATGTAACTGCCTCGCGGANTATGCGGGTATGAGTACATGACACGCCTCGCCACGAGTATGAGTACATGCCACGCCTCGCCACGAGTATGGGTATATGCCACGCCTCACCACCACGCCTCGTCAGCTCGCAACAGAGTGGAATAATGTTCTCAGTTCTGAACAAAACGAATATGATACGTACGTACAGCAGTCAAAATATGCTGACGGCAGTTATTTCCTATTTTCATGTTTTGTTCCGTGGCTGGCGCTAAGCTTCATCCTTGACCGAGGCGCTCGCAAGCGTGTGTCGAGGAGTACAGGATAGACCGCACTCCTGCTCGTTGTTGGTGCTTGGAACTTGCTGATTCCGCAGCTTGCTGCTTCTACGCGGCCTCGAGTGTCGGCCGGCGATCGCTGGCGTATAGCACACAGACACAGGCAGAGCACACCACCAGCACAGATACCTGAGGCAGTTTAAACGCTGCTTATTTTATGCGAACAATAATGAGCAGTAAAGGGCAGGTATCCAGACCGTTCGCTCTGATAGCTTAGCTGCTGCATCGCACATACCGCTCTGTCCCGAAATGTAATAACGTTTTAATATAGTTGCGTATTAATTTCAATACATTTTTTATATTTCGGGACGGAGTGGTACCAAGAAGATCGT
>MEHQ01000562.1:94734-103084 GCA_008828725.1 Saccharina japonica | reverse complement strand
AGCTTCACTTCCCACTTCCCATGTAAAGCTCAGTACGAGTACGTCCGACACAATAATCGCCTCGACCCAGAGCTGATATTACCTAGTCGGGTTAAGTATCGAATGTGTATAACTTTATCTAGCCAAAGGCTACAGAGTCAAATTTCTATGCCAGGTGTAACATGAAGTAGAGGGATTGATGGGCTACAGAGCCAAATCGTGTTTGGAGTTGAACTAAGTAGGGGAGGGGATTACTAAAAAAAGATGGAATTAGACCTCGAAACAGAGTTGAAATGCAGGGGATTTGGGAAATTAAATAATTTCCGCGACAGAGCCCAGTAACTAAAGTCACTGGGAAAAACTGTGGTTTTTCAGACCGACCCCCCTCGCCCACCCCACAAGAACAGCAGTTGGTCTTGCGTACTCGCAGAGTGAGCTGAGACACTGAGACATGAACACACGGAGCAGCAAAAGGCGCAAGGTTGGCAGGTGAGAGTGTTACAACAGTGGCACTATCTCGCTTCTCCGGTACCCACATAGCCCCCGGCCTTGGGGTGAGTATCTGTTGCTGTACTGTTGTACTGCTGTTTTCTGTTGTACTGCTGTACTGTTTTCCGTTGTTGCGGATTGTTTTCGTTTGGCTTGGGTTGCGCTGCTGTGTTTGCGCTGAGATAGCGCGCACGCGAAAAACACACACACGGACAAAAGCCTCAAGGCCCCAAGTTTTCCCTTGCTGGTCTAAGCCAGGGCGCACGGAGCTCGCGTCGCGACTTCTCCACCGAGGATTCCTTCCCCCACACTTGACTGCCACACCTGTGTTGCAGTGCCCACAAAACCAAAAAAAAACTCTTGACACAGAGAAACTGGAACCACACATGCCCAGTTTTTTTATTTCCCGTACGAGTACGTAGGACATTCCGTAGTTCTGCTCTAGCTCCGAACTTTCCCATTAATCCAATATTTGGCAAGGCAGATATGAGCTCCTTGGTGCACTCCCGTCAGTGTGCCAAAGCGACAGCAGTTTCCGTGCCCTCCTTCGATGCGGACCTCGTCGCTGAAAATTGAAAATGTGGTTCCAGGCGCTTGAATTTGTGGATTCCAGTACTGTAGCCAAGTATTTTTTTTCCCTGCCGTAGAACGAGCTCGTGCTCGTTCTCGTACAGCAGATTTGTTTTTGAAAAGTACCTCGTGCTCGTTTTGCAGCAGGAAAAAAAATACTTGAATACAGTACGAGAAACCGCATATTCAAGCGACTGGAACCACATTTTCAAACTTCAACGACGAGGTCCGCATCGAAGGAGGCCACGGAATCTGCTGCCGCTTCGGCGCACTGACGGGAGTGTACCAAGGAGCTTATATCTGCCTTGCCAAGTTTTGTATTAATGGGAAAGTTCAGAGCTAGGGCAGAATTACGAAAAGTCCTAGAGGAAAAACAACTGGGGTAGACGTGGTTCCAGTATCTCTTTGTCAAGAGATTTGATAAAATCGTGTTTTTTTTGTGGGCACTGCAACACAGGTGCCACCCCCGCCCCTCTCGTCTGCTCTCAGCGAATTTTCCTCCCCGAACCAAAATGCCAACTTTTACAGACTCCATTTTTCAGAACCCAGCACTGATCACACTGGCATAGGGTTCGGGTTCAGTCAGCACAGCCTCCACAGCAGGGAGCCTTTTCGCCCTTTCGCATTTTCCCTCTTCCATCATCTCGCAGCGGCCATACCGCATACCGCTCCGCGAGCCATAATGTCTGATGTACGTACAGTACTGTAGTGCGTAAGGGCATCGCAGCTTCGTGGAAAAGGGCAGACGATAACTAGAAAAGCCCTTCCACCCTACTCGTACACGTATACATACGTGTACTCGTTTCCTACCTGGTATGCGTTTCGATTTGGAGCTTCGTATTTGTATTTCTCGATCTGGAAAATGTAAGCATCTTCTGATGCAGTCTGTGTGACGGTGCAAAATCTGAGCATATTTTTTTCGATTTCAGAATCCGATTGCCCATGTGGTCAGATTTTGGCCTTTGAAAATATGTAGGCCGTCAGATTTTCGCCCTAAAACATATTTAGGCCATCTCTTACGGAAAATTTCTGGAAACTGAAGATGAACGTTTTTAGTTTTTAAACCCGATCGTCAACCTTATGGGCCTGAAAGTGGGTCCATTTCCGATCATTTTTTTCGAGTATCATTTTCAAGTCGGCCTCCACTCGGAAATGCAGCCCTATTTTCGATCAAGATGGCGATTGAAACTGCGCTTGGATTTGGCATCGTGATGGGTTTCCACACATCGTTGGGGGCAGCACGCGTTCAAATGTACCGGAAACAGCAGTTGAGTACAAGCCGCATCTGTCTGCCAAGCAAGCAACAGGTGTACTGCTGCTTGCTGTGTGCCACGCTCCCCACCCGCGCGTCCCTCAGACATCACAACAATTCGATGGGATCTGATTGCGATGGTGTCGGCCACGAGAGTCTTGTAACTCTCCTTCCAGCTGCGACTGCGGCATTCTCCAAGCACTCGTACAGTAAGCGAAACTTGTCTCGTCGAGAGGGCAGTCGATCTCTGGGAAAGAGGTGTATGTTGATGAACGAGGAACACAGACAGCGAGGAGGAAACCACTACTTCTAAGGACACCCCTCCGTCGTGTTTTCCGCTGTCCCGGCCACCGTCTGGTACAATGCTTCTGCACTGCGTGCTCCCGTGCGACGAAAACCTCGACCACGCGTAGTCCACGGCGTCAGCGAATATCTCGAAGGCGCTGTCGCGTACAAGTATACGAGTACCGTCTTCCTCGCGCGGCTGTTGTACTCTTTTGTCACAACTTGCTTTCCGAAAACAATCTCAGTGCCATTCCTAACGAACGAAAAAAAATCACGATTCATGACGTTTTGGCATGACAAAATATCACGATTCGTGATATTTCTTTCCAAACGAAAATAGGGGATTTTTCGTCACGTTTCGTGATATTTTCAAACTGTCAAAAATCCGATCTTTCAAATGCAACGGTATTTGAGGGTGGGCCAACTCTCGCAGGTAGGTGACGGCCAGGCCGTGCCAGGCCGGCCGCGCCCAACCCGGCCCGTGATTCAAATCGCGGCCCGAGGCCTGACACGGCCTGTGATATTCCATCCTCACGTGCCGTCGGCCGAGCCAGGTCCGCGCGAGGTTCCAATCTCTCTGACATGTCGTCTGCCTTGCCTGGCCCGTGATATTTTCAGATTAATTTTTATTTTCTCCACGCTGTGTCTCCTCCTCCTCGAGATTTCGAGGCCACAGCGTGCTCGTTAGCCCGCACCCAGCAGTGTCTAGGCAGCCGCTCGCACCATCGGCGTACGAAGCAGAGTCTGCCATGCCCCTATACCGGGCTTCGGATACCGTTGGTGTCGGATGGGGTACGTAGTGTCTTGATCAGGCGTGTTTCGAGCCACGACAAAATGTCATGAAACGTGAGGCTTTTGACGTGATATCATGGCAAACAAAATCACGATTCATGACAAAAACCTCACGAATCGTGATTTTTTTCGATCGTTAGGAATGGTCCTCAGTACTTGGGGTCATGATAATGGTGTGTATTGAAAACATCTTGTTTGATTTTGACGCTCGATAATTCCTCAATTTTTCAGTTTTCAGAAATCTGTTGTAATACATGACCTACTGTAGGGCCGTTTCCTAATCGGTTCGATTTTGTGGCTTCAGATTTTGGTCCGATCGATTTTTCAGCGCGAAACTCAAAACAGCCTTCCTGTGATATGAGAGAAAAGGGAATTTAGTTTACGTGCAGAGATTCGAGCAAACGGCGAGACCCACTGTTGTTGTTGTGGTTTGGCGACGCGAAGAGACGCGCCGAGTGCGCTGCACTGGGTGTAGGACCCAAACGTTCGAATCCACGCTGGCTGCCTCTGGTCTGGCGGCGGATAGACGTGCCGAGTGCGCTCGAGTCAACCTGTCTTGATATGTTCTGTTCTGACGCAATGAAGCATCCGAGCCCGGCACGCTGGCTGCTGCTTGCTGCTGCTGTAGTCTACGAGTACGGAGGGGCGCGTGCCGCACGCGCTTTTCGTCGTCTCTGGGCCTGAGCCCGCGTCAGCCGACCGTAGTCTGGCGACGGAGAGACGCGCCGACCGCCGACTGCGCGTCGGGCGCGAAGCAACGTCGCTCTGTCACCATCCAACTCATCGATCGTTCTGCTGCTGCCTGCTTGCGTGGATAACATCTTGAATTTAGAGACCATGCCATTTTTCGATTTGAATTCAATGTCCATTGTCTATTGCCCAGGGTGTGCGAATAATACTATTTCCGGTGCAAAATGTTCGACTTTTGAGCTTATAGCACCTTTACCGTTGTTGACAAAAACGCCTCATACTCATAGCTCTCATAGCGCTGAAAAACGGTCGATATCACCCCTGCGCAAACTCGATGCTGTTTACTGTTACATGACGTCATGCGCGCGGCATGATGGCACTTGACGTGTGCCTGTTTCCACACTCTTTCCACTACTTACTTATAGAAGGTTGCACAGCATAAGACAGATCGACGATCTAAATCATCTAAACCATCTAGACCGTCTACTGTAAATCCTCCGCCTACCGTGCTGAGATGGTGTACACGATATTTACGTATGATAGAGTTTGCGCTTAACCCAGGAATCATGCCCTACGTACTGTAGATCATGCGATGTTATACGGCTCCCACCCGGCAAAATGAGCTACGAGCAGAAGGTGGTACAGATCGTACAGATCATACAGATCATCTACATGAGCTACGAGCAGAAGGTCGTACAGATCGTACAGGTCATACAGATCATCTGCCCTGAAATATCTACTGTAGGTCATGAGGTGGGAATCGATGATCCGTCCGAGGGGTGGAAGGTTGACAGGGACACCCACTTCTCGCTTTCTGTAGGTCGCAATAAGACGCAGCATCTCGTTGTCTTAGTCGCTATCTCCAGGTCACAAAAGAGCAAATCAGCCCCCTTTGGGGCTTGAGAGCGAGACACTGTCGAAAAAAAAGTGACGGTCACAGCATCGGCCCCCAACGAACAGCCCGGGCTTCTCCTGGGTTGAGGGACGTGTCCGAAGGGCACCATTAGGGCGGCACCGTAAGGCGATATATAACGACGTGCGCGCGGCAGGATGAACAACGTGTGCGTGCTGTTCCGCCGCCCCTCCTGCTATAGGACATACATTTATAGGAAACCCACTTATCGCTTTCTGCAGGTCGCAATAAGGCGCAGCATCTCGTAGTCTTAGTCGCTGTCTCCGGGTCCCCAAAATGGTTAATATGTTGAAGAACAAGACCCTCCTTCGGGATTTTGTGGTTGGCTTGAAATCCTGGCGGGGTGTCGCAAGTTGAAAATGAAGAGAAAGCACAGCAGCAGCAGGCGTTCGTTCCTCGTACGTGCCAACTACTACTCGCACGTAGCCACCGGGCAAAAGACGAAGAACATGAAAAAAAAAAAAAAAAAACTCTCGAAAGCTAATAAAAGAGAAGAAAGTAGCCATCGGGCAAGTGAGCGGGCAAATAACACCGACCAGCCCAAACGAGTTTATAGTTACTGTAGAGTAGTTATATACCCCCTTCGGGACTTGAGAGGGAGACTTTATGGGGGGAAAAAACAGTAACGATTGACGCGTGCTATTAATACCATATGCCACTGTGGGCGTAAATACAAGTACCGCTTGGTCTTCATATCAATGTATAAGCGGTCCTTATAGTTCCGACAAGAGTGGTACAGGAGTAGCGGTTTTTGGACAACTTGTGTTTCGACGTATGGGCGTTTCTCCTTTAAGGCACTGCTCAACATGGTGTGTTTATGTTTGTGACGATTGTTTTAATTACATACGTACCCTGGTATAGTATAAGTATAGCCCATGGGATCGCTCACCGGGTTTTAACGGTGTGCATTTTTCTCTTCACAAGCCAGCTTGCTTGGTGATATTTAGTAAAAATAACACAAATCAACAACAACAGCTGTGATAAGATCGAGGATTTCCGTCGAAACTCATCTTTTTGCAAGGTTGTGTTGTGCTAGGCTTCGCTCGTGCGTGTATACTACACCGGTTTCATATGTGCCTCACGCGGGATACACACCCCTTTTACGACAAGGGAAACAAAACCTGAAGCTGCAGAATTCAGGGAGTGTATGTGCCATCAAGTGACGAGCCTCAGGTATTTGCAGGTGCACCCCTGCCACTGCTTGTGGCATGCGTCGATCCCAGCATCGGCCGGCGACTGGTGCCACAATACGACGTAGGGAGGTTGCTTTTAGGTCCCTATATTTTCGGCCGATCAGAGCGTCCCGCCCGAGTGACTGCCCCCCCCTTTTATTTGCAGCTTTCGTTTTTTGTTTTCAGGTTTTTTTTTATTTCGTGACATTTGACCGCCGCCGTGTGATTGTCTGTTACTCCTTGCTACTAAAACATGTTTTTACGTCCGTTTTTGAGTGAGGCATATCACATTATAAGCCACTCGCCGCGGGTGGCATAAACGCGGTAGTGAAAAAAAATGATGGCATCATACCCCCCTCTACCGTAGCAGCATTACCAAACGGTAGAATGTACAAAACAATAGGCACCGTCGTAAAGGGTCAGTACGCACGGGAACGGTACTAACGAGCGCAAGGTTGATAGGAACCGCACTTCTCATTTTCTATATAGGTCGCAATAAAAGACGCAGCATTTCGTTGTGACGGGCGGTATATGTCTGTGCTTCCCAACGGGGGTTACTCAAGTCCCTTTGGAACGTGAGAGGGAGAACTCGTCGAAACAATGTGAAGACTACCGCGTCGGCGGCCGCCCGAAAGCAGTCCGGCCGCCCGGGGTAGTAGGGGGGGTAAGGGGGGGGTGTGTCAAGAGTGCGACGAAAGGACGTGGTGTACGACACGCTGCGCAAAGCAGCACTAATTTGTTGGCATTCGTACTCTGGTGATAAAATCGCATCGATCTTGTTTGTTTGTTTGTTTGTTTTTGGCCGTTTTTCTTGCCTTTGTTTTTTACGGGGGCTCGAAAGGGGTTAAGGAAGGCTACTCTTAATAACTGCTGTGCCTTGTTCTGCTTCTACCTTGTGGTCATCACCTTTTTCAAGAACCGGAGATATTGCAATGATAACGTTGACGGCGCCTTCAGTCGAGGGCTCTCAACGTTGTTCTGGTCGCTTCTCTCGGGGTCCCGAGGCGGCCAAAAGTCTAACGAATGCTGTGCCTTGTTGTTCTCACCTTGTTGCCACCTTGTCAGCAACCAGGGAGATTCGGACGAAGACAATGGTGCCTTCCTGGTCCCGTGCGTTGTGAAGATCGAGAACGATTACGGCGGCGAGAGCTCGGGAGGGGAGGTGGATGCCAATCGGGCGAGGGGGGCGGCCGCCAAGCGGGCGAGAGACGTCGAGGGGAACCAGGAGGAGGTACGTACGACTGCAATACTTTATTGTTGCAGTAGTATTGTTCTTGCGTGATATGCTTTTTACTTATTACAAGGGCTCCGCTCCGCGGGCGACTGACGCCGTCCGCTACGCTCGCGCAAGGAAGGGGGCAGCAGAGGTCCACGATGTGGTGCAAGGACTGACTTGAAAATGCCAAGAGGTTCATGGTGTAGCAAAATACGTACTACTGTACGTACGTACAACTGAATGTATAGGACCCACCTACCGCTGCGTTGTACTGCAGTACGTAGTACTGATATGTGGCATGTGGCAAGGCATCTATTATACGACAGCAGTCTACGCCACAACAAATAAGAAATGAAACGTACAGGTGACTTGCAAATACCAAGAGCTCCATGCTCCAAGACAACAACGATGTATGTTCGAAAGAGAAAACACAGCAACAAGGCTCACAGCACGGCGCTGCGCTGGCGCTTCCTGCTTTGGGTCTGATTTGTGCCGTTTTCGTGCTTATGTGTGCAACAACAACAGTACTCGTAGTACTACTTCGTTTTTTGTATGTATAGTATTGTATGAAAGGGAAAGCACGGCACAGCAAGCGCGTCAAGTTGTGAAGTACCAAAAACAAAAACAAAAAAAAACACAAAACTGAGGAAGACGTACGTACGTACTCGTACTCGTACTCGTACTCGAACAAAACGGCAGGAGAGAAACGCCCCCCCCGAAAACAAACGGTCAGAAAAATAGAAAAGCAAGTGAACACGAAAATTTACTTTAAAAAAAACACAAACATCGGGCCGTCGGATCTGTGATGATTGCGCCGCTCAAAAACAAAAGTAGCAACGTCTGTTGCGTTTTGTCAGCCTCGACGCTCCCCGCCCCCACGAGATCACCTCGCCATCGATTCGGTCCGGGTCGAGCTCTACTGTCTCTCTACCCCAGTGAGCCCCGTGGCCCGCCTCGCGTGAAGCACGGTGGTCACCGTGGCCCTCGTTCGC
>MEHQ01000562.1:39789-81337 GCA_008828725.1 Saccharina japonica | reverse complement strand
CCCAGGAAATCGTCTTATCCACTCCCGCGGGAAAAAAACTTTGAGCGCCCGCCATGCGAGCTACAGAGCTCGCATCGAGCTCAAACCTCGACCAATGTGTCCGGTCGGGCCTCCCGTGTCGGGGTACTTAGCGTTTTGCCGAACAGCGCTCGCGCGAAAAGAAATGTTGCGAAAAGTGCGAAAATTTCACAAACATAACTATACATATTCTGGGGAAGAAACTATAGTGTTACGTACTATTACTACTTATTGCTGTATACGTAGATGTGTACGGAAAATGAGAAGGTACACCACAGGCCACAGCATAGCACGGCACCGCGCGGCGCTGCGCTGCAATACGTACTGATGTACGTGCGCACAACTGAACGCACAGCAGTAGCCGCCTACCGCTGTACTGTACTGCAGTAGTAGTATATAGTGCGTCCGGCACGCCGTCCCTCTTGGCGCTCATTCTCGCACTCGCACGATGTCGCACTCCGCCCAGAACTTGAGCACCGATATGCCGCGGACCGAAAGAACAAATCCGCATCCTTCCGCCGGGGGCATTATCCTTTCGCCGACAACAACTACTACCTGCTATATACGACAAAAACAACAACAACAACAACAACGAACAACTTCCTATTTTGTATACGAGTACAGAAGATACAGCAGCAGGAATACGCAGACGCACGTACGTAAGTAAGTTGAAGTACAGCAGTACGTAGTAATAGTGAAGTTTGCACGAACCCTATTATACAGAAAGCCCGCGTCCTCTTACTGGAGAGTTGGAGACCACCCTGGCAAAAAACGCCACATAATCTCCCGCAACACCCTAGAGCAGCTGCCTGCGCGAGGGCCTGCGGGTGAAAGAGACAGCAAAGCCAGCTTGTGCAGTCGACAGCCATTAGGGGGCACCCACGTTGAGGATCCCGTTGGGAGGCAAAGGTACCTACCGTTAGAGCCTTCATCTGTTTCGATCCATGGCCTTGGCCTGTGCGCAATGTGCGAACCCGTGTCGATAGTACGGGATACTCGTGACGTACGTAGGATCTACTATTGTTTTTCTCAAGTACTTCGATTTACTGTGGTGTTTGAAACTACCCTGGGGGAAAACGCCACATAATTTACAGCAATGTCCATTCTGGTCAAGACGAGTCAAGAGCATGCAGCCTGAGACGAACTTGCACGACCCTTTGAAATTGGCGGGCAACGCTCTCAATAACGCTGTTAACCACGCCCGCTGAACGACCTATGGCTCGACGATGTGATCTCGCTTCTGTTACAAGCGATGCGCTGTAGGAAATTTGCGAGCGATTTTGCTGCTCGTACCGACTCTTGCGTGAGCTGTTGTTGCTCGCACGGGTGCTGGTGCGGCGCGTAACTCAAGGCGCAGGGCTCCGTTGAAGCCGAAAGTTGGCCCAGACTGCTTGTACGTGTGTCGGCGATCGATTATCGCTGGGCGCGGTATACGCGCGACATGCGCGCCAGGTTTGGGAGAAACAAATGCCGTGGGTTGGAACCTCTTTGGACCCGGGGCCAGATAGACAGGTTTGGAGTTTCCGATTTAGATAATCCTAGGTTGACACCTAGGGAATACCAGTACGCGGCTTTCATTGAGAGTTCGTTCTTTCTGGGTGGACTGACTTTTGGTATCTGTACTGAACTCATTCTATATTATTATTGATTGGTCGATTAATGGGACTGAATACAAACGTACGTGGTCTGAGGAATTGAAAGCTGTTACATACGGGCATTCATGCAGGTCGACCGAATACGTATGTACGTGGTCTAAGGAACTGAAAGCTGTTGTATGCGGACATTCATGCAGGTCGACCGCACTGAGACTGGCACGTTTGTTCAGGGACAGGAATTCTGATTTCTTGAAGAAGCCGATTGACTGGATTTAGTGTGTTCCCCGTACGGAGGCAGCTGTTTTTTTAGCTTTAGTTTGCGGAATCTATATGAGTGATTTCAAAGTGGTTTGGATGTTTTGAACTTTGAGTGTTTGCAATTTGAACGAAATGAGTGTTTTGGACGCAGGAAGGCTAACTTGCTGTTTCTGGTTTCTGACTTTTCTGAGAGTTGACTTTTCTGGTTTTGCGTTTCTGAGAGTTGATTGAGGTTCTGCCTTTCAGATACTATCCGGTGTTGTATGGTTGAATACCCTTTTATCTAGCCGAAGACCGCGACGACGGGAAGGCTGGGCGGTACTGTTTTTTGGTTTTCATTGAGTATGATATTTTTTAGTTTCACGGTGATCTTGACGTATCAGCGTGGCGGTATCCTGAGGTATTATGTGTCATCCCATTCACCAAGCAGAGAACAGGGAGGCTGTTCAGAGTGCTCACGTACTCGGTGCAGGGATGTTTATGTAACGGTAGTTAGGAGTTTCACAGAGGAAATATGCGTGTTTCTCTGTGAAGCAATCAACGGTTTGGGTAATGTTTATAATCCACTTCATGTTTCTTCTTGCTTTCTTCCTTGTACGACGGTGATATATATACATCACGAGGAGCGTCTGCATCATGTGTGCCTATTTTTCAACCGACCCCGCTCGAGACATTACGAATAGTTATTATAGTATACCCCTGGATACTAGTGCGTGGCGAGGGGGGTGTCCCGGAGATCAATGCAGCACGGTGAGATGTATCGAACCCCAAAGTATATATTTTGTTGGTTACGTAGCATAGTCACGGGACTTACCGTAAGTCACGGGCGTGACTTACGGTAAGTCCCGTGACTATGCTACGTAACCAACAAAATATATACTTTGGGGTTCGATACATCTCACCGTGCTGCATTGATCTCCGGGACACCCCCCTCGCCACGCACTAGTATCCAGGGGTATACTATAATAACTATTCGTAATGTCTCGAGCGGGGTCGGTTGAAAAATAGGCACACATGATGCAGACGCTCCTCGTGATGTATATATATCACCGTCGTACAAGGAAGAAAGCAAGAAGAAACATGAAGTGGATTATAAACATTACCCAAACCGTTGATTGCTTCACAGAGAAACACGCATATTTCCTCTGTGAAACTCCTAACTACCGTTACATAAACATCCCTGCACCGAGTACGTGAGCACTCTGAACAGCCTCCCTGTTCTCTGCTTGGTGAATGGGATGACACATAATACCTCAGGATACCGCCACGCTGATACGTCAAGATCACCGTGAAACTAAAAAATATCATACTCAATGAAAACCAAAAAACAGTACCGCCCAGCCTTCCCGTCGTCGCGGTCTTCGGCTAGATAAAAGGGTATTCAACCATACAACACCGGATAGTATCTGAAAGGCAGAACCTCAATCAACTCTCAGAAACGCAAAACCAGAAAAGTCAACTCTCAGAAAAGTCAGAAACCAGAAACAGCAAGTTAGCCTTCCTGCGTCCAAAACACTCATTTCGTTCAAATTGCAAACACTCAAAGTTCAAAACATCCAAACCACTTTGAAATCACTCATATAGATTCCGCAAACTAAAGCTAAAAAAACAGCTGCCTCCGTACGGGGAACACACTAAATCCAGTCAATCGGCTTCTTCAAGAAATCAGAATTCCTGTCCCTGAACAAACGTGCCAGTCTCAGTGCGGTCGACCTGCATGAATGTCCGCATACAACAGCTTTCAGTTCCTTAGACCACGTACATACGTATTCGGTCGACCTGCATGAATGCCCGTATGTAACAGCTTTCAATTCCTCAGACCACGTACGTTTGTATTCAGTCCCATTAATCGACCAATCAATAATAATATAGAATGAGTTCAGTACAGATACCAAAAGTCAGTCCACCCAGAAAGAACGAACTCTCAATGAAAGCCGCGTACTGGTATTCCCTAGGTGTCAACCTAGGATTATCTAAATCGGAAACTCCAAACCTGTCTATCTGGCCCCGGGTCCAAAGAGGTTCCAACCCACGGCATTTGTTTCTCCCAAACCTGGCGCGCATGTCGCGCGTATACCGCGCCCAGCGATAATCGATCGCCGACACACGTACAAGCAGTCTGGGCCAACTTTCGGCTTCAACGGAGCCCTGCGCCTTGAGTTACGCGCCGCACCAGCACCCGTGCGAGCAACAACAGCTCACGCAAGAGTCGGTACGAGCAGCAAAATCGCTCGCAAATTTCCTACAGCGCATCGCTTGTAACAGAAGCGAGATCACATCGTCGAGCCATAGGTCGTTCAGCGGGCGTGGTTAACAGCGTTATTGAGAGCGTTGCCCGCCAATTTCAAAGGGTCGTGCAAGTTCGTCTCAGGCTGCATGCTCTTGACTCGTCTTGACCAGAATGGACATTGCTGTAAATTATGTGGCGTTTTCCCCCAGGGTAGTTTCAAACACCACAGTAAATCGAAGTACTTGAGAAAAACAATAGTAGATCCTACGTACGTCACGAGTATCCCGTACTATCGACACGGGTTCGCACATTGCGCACAGGCCAAGGCCATGGATCGAAACAGATGAAGGCTCTAACGGTAGGTACCTTTGCCTCCCAACGGGATCCTCAACGTGGGTGCCCCCTAATGGCTGTCGACTGCACAAGCTGGCTTTGCTGTCTCTTTCACCCGCAGGCCCTCGCGCAGGCAGCTGCTCTAGGGTGTTGCGGGAGATTATGTGGCGTTTTTTGCCAGGGTGGTCTCCAACTCTCCAGTAAGAGGACGCGGGCTTTCTGTATAATAGGGTTCGTGCAAACTTCACTATTACTACGTACTGCTGTACTTCAACTTACTTTCGTACGTGCGTCTGCGTATTCCTGCTGCTGTATCTTCTGTACTCGTATATAAAATAGGAAGTTGTTCGTTGTTGTTGTTGTTGTTGTTTTTGTCGTATATAGCAGGTAGCAGTTGTTGTCGTCGAAAGGATAATGCCCCCGGCTGAAGGATGCGGGTTTGTTCTTTCGGTCCGTGGAATATCAGTGCTCAAGTTCTGGGCGGAGTGCGACATCGTGCGAGTGCGAGAATGAGCGCCAAGAGGGACGGCGTGCCGGACGCACTATATACTACTACTGCAGTACAGTACAGCGGTAGGCGGCTACTGCTGTGCGTTCAGTTGTGCGCACGTACATCAGTACGTATTGCAGCGCAGCGCCGCGCGGTGCCGTGCTATGCTGTGGCCTGTGGTGTACCTTCTCATTTTCCGTACACATCTACGTATACAGCAATAAGTAGTAATAGTACGTAACACTATAGTTTCTTCCCCAGAATATGTATAGTTATGTTTGTGAAATTTTCGCACTTTTCGCAACATTTCTTTTCGCGCGAGCGCTGTTCGGCAAAACGCTAAGTACCCCGACACGGGAGGCCCGACCGGACACATTGGTCGAGGTTTGAGCTCGATGCGAGCTCTGTAGCTCGCATGGCGGGCGCTCAAAGTTTTTTTCCCGCGGGAGTGGATAAGACGATTTCCTGGGGTCTCAGCATGAGGTCGTGTTTTGCACGTACGTGCCAGTAAATAATAATGTTCTGCTTTTAGATGTTGTCTGTTTTTTGCTCTCTCACATGCACACAGGCCAGAAACGTGTACCAGATAGACAACAGACAACATGCATAGAGCACGGCGTTACAGCGTTGCCGCCCACACCAGTAGGGAACATCGTGCGTGAGTGGCACATCCATCTGGGCTGTGGTGCTGCTGTGGGTAATTGTTTTATCGAAGGTTGCTGTCCGTAGTCCGCCACCTATCTTGCATTATTTGCTGTTGTGCTGTGTACTTATGACATATCCAGGGTCACTTTGAACCGAAATGTAAGGACCGTTTTTATTACGTGTGAGTACGGCAACTGTTATTATATTTCTGATGTTGCGGGTTTTTGCCCCAAGCACACCACCAAACTTTTAGACATCAGATAGCATGACAATAGAACACAAACAACACGTTGCAACCCCGCCCAGCAGCACAAGCAGCAGCAGGCAGCATCACGCGCATGTGGCAGGTTCGCGGTTTACTGCTGTGGCTCCAGCAGTAGTTGCTTTATCGGAGGCTATTGTCCGTCATCGGTCATCTCTACCTCTCTTCTTCTGCTGCGCTGCTGCTGTGCATTTGTATGTGCGGTGTGTCACGCACTCACTGCTGTGCACACGCACGCCAGTAAAAAAAAAAAAATGGCTCTTTGGTAATACGGTCAAATGAGTGCGATGCCCGATATTTCGATCCCCTTCCAGAACCAAGTCAACTGTGGTACCCCTACACACAACAAAGACATACATAAACACACCGACAAACATAATAGGGCAGCGGCCAAAAAAAGGTACACCTGGTCCGTTCGGGGCCAAAAACAGGTACATACTAAAATCAAGTTTAAAACGCACCCCACGAACCTGCCGTTTCTTGCAACGCAAAGTAGAGTTTTTTCATGTTCTTCGTGCTCGCTCGGTGGCTACGTATACGAGTAACGAACGCCTGCTGCTGTGTTCTCCGTTCTCAGCTTGCGACACCCCTGGTATTTCAAGTTGACCACAATCCCGAAGGGGAGCCTTCTATCTCGTATAATTTCGGCGGAGGTGTGCAGGCAGATATATATGTGTGTCGCTCGAGTGGCGTGTGGTGCGAGGTGCGAAGGGAGGAGGGGGTCTCCGCGTACGTCGGCATTTGTATAGTAGGGGGCATAGGGTGGAACTATGAAGAGCCTCTGATTGGCTTAAAAACGACAAAAAAAAAGTGAAATTCAAGCAGAGTAGACAAAATGAGGTATACCTGGTATTTAAAGAGGCCAAAACAGGTACAACGAGGTTTGGACCAATGGCAGGGCACGTGGAGTGCGTTTTTTACTTGATTTTAAGTATGTACCTGTTTTTGGCCGCAAACGGACCAGGTATACCTTTTTTTGGCCGCTGCCCAACATAATATAACGTTTGGCGGAATCGTTAGGAAAATATATAAAAAAAATGCAGTCAATAGTAAGGGTTCCACACTATTTCCAAGTATTTGTATCCCCAAAAGTGCGCAGGTCATCTGATACAGTTCTAAAAAATAGTACGCATGTACCCTGCATGTACGGTAATATGCAGATAACTCATAACGTCGTACTATGATATCATATGCATGCGTAGGATACAATATCGAATTATGTATGGTTTTCAATTCGTTCTTGCACCACTCCCCTAGGCACGTCCCGGAGGGGAACCTTGTACATAGTATGATAAACAACAGGTGCGATATGATGATACTTACAAGGGGCTTCGCGGGCGGCCTGGAAGGCCGCCGGTCGCAGCCCTGCGTGATGCCAAAATGTTTAGCGGCATTGTGGCGAAGGACCGGGGTCAGACTTAATGCCAGGAGTTGAGAGTGCTTTACACACGTTAGCAGCATAGTGGCGAAGGATGCACATCGGACGTACTGCGAAGAGTTGAGAGCGCTCCACACACTGCCCACGGAGGATAACAATAATGACTGCCGTTATAGTGCGATACTACTGCTGTACATACGTGTTTACTCGTATGTACCTGGGATCTTTGTCGCAAACCTGGCACATGTTTTATATGCTGTGCAGCTCTGCCTGCCGTGCGAGCTTCTACACCTTTTCGACGCAAACGAACAACAACAACAACAGCACTGCAGTAGCTAACTGTTGTGGCACAGCAGTAGTGATACGTGTGTGTATCTTCGATACTGGTCGTAGATCATATACCGCCCGCATACTTTGGACGGCTCACAGCTACGTAGTGGTATGTATTATAGGTACTGCTGTTGTAGTACTGATACATACGTGTATCTTCGATACATATCCGACGCACGTATGCTGTGCCGCTGCTGCTGCTGCATCTACACTTCTTCTCCGCGCGAGAGAACCATAAAGCAACAAACGACTAAACATTATGCTTATATCCCCGTTTGCAAACGCCGGCTTTTTACGTTGAAATCCTGAACAGTATGTGATGCGATGCACAGCGTAGCCCCGGTGAAAAGGTGCGACCACAGCTGCTGTACATAGCATACGTAGCTCCGCAGCAACGTTGACAGCACATACATGCGTAGATCCATCTCAGCTGCTGCCTTACATATCACGTGTACTGGTGTTAGCTCTCTCATCTCTTCTCCCTGCAGGATTTACTAATTTTGAGAGATGGGAGTTCTCGACGAAGCCTGGCTGGCATGTATTCTCGGGGCGTTCAACATTCCCCCATGTCCGAGCACGTAATCTCCTGTGCAGGCCTCTACAATGGCGACGCCGGCCTGGTAGCCTACCCCCCCGACGGGTCGGAGGTCACAGAACACGTACCGGAGAAAAACACGTAAATATATAAATCCTGTCTGTGAACTATGCACCAAAACGCCCAGAGGACACGATTCTTGGTAGATCTTGCCGTAGATCTGGACGTCAACGACTCGCACATGTGCTTTGGCGCTGAGCGGGCAGATCCGAGAAGCCGACCGGTGCAAGGACGGCGGCCCGCGATACTGAGCCGCGGGAGACGGAGGCACGGGCACAAGTAATGACTTTCGTCCAACCTTATCATAATTGGTAACACCTAGGGAACAGCAGGGCAACGATTGCCCTGCTCTACAGTAAACAACTATACATTTACGTAATCCAGGGTCGGTTGTTAGTTACGAGTAGACCGTAAGACAGCTCGTCTTCGTGACAAAGGGCCTAACTTTCGATTGTCAGCTTTGAAATAGCTTTTACTTGTTCGCTTTTTGCTGGCAGCAGCACGACTACGACTAGATTATGGTCCGTTCTCTAGTTTCTCAGCTACGACGACAACGCACGGCAGGGCATGGCCGGCATTTCAACAGCAGCAGCGCTTTGCCGCTAACTTCTTTGCCGGAGACATCGCCATACAGGATATCAGACAGAGCTGATGATGTGCATCAGCAGCACGCGATCAACTGCTGCGATAGCGCATGCCTAAGTAGTGTGGCTGCGGGCGCGGGAGCTACGTGCAGCAACAGCAGCAGTAACGGGCGGAACTGGCGCTTTGGTGCGCAACCATCATGACGTAGTTGCTCGGTCGCTGGTATTTGTACAGCACCACCAGGGAGAGGGACCTACATACAGAGTATCATATAGAAGAGCACATTCATGATGTACAGCTGCACACCCGGCATTTTCTAAGCGTAGAGAGATACCATAATACAGACTATCAAACAAAGCTCATGGCGTACTGCTGCTGCTGTACTGCAGCACGGCAAGCAGCAGTACCCAATCAACTTCTGCGACGGTAGCTCAGGCGGAAGGAGTGTGGCTACGAGTACGGGGATGGAGCTGCTGTATTCCGTGAACATACGAGTATGCGTTTATTACTGCGCGGTTGCTGTACAAATCAAAGACCATCAGGTAGTGCTGAAGCGTGGTTACTTGCCCGGTGAATAGCTTGCTCTTTTTTGCACTCTCCCTCTGCGCAAGAGGTACGCTTTTTTATTATTAGAGTGTTTGCGATAGAAGTAAAAATATATATATACTTTCCTTCCGCTCAAAAAGGTGAATTCCCTTCCCCTCATGGTTTCGGTGTGTTTGCGATAGAAGTAAACAAAATCCTGCAGGCGACGCCTCCGAAAATAATAAGGGAAGTGGGGTGAGGCAATGCGGCAAACCAAACAAACAACGAAAACAAAAAGTAGCGTACGAGAGGAACGGCAGCCCAGCAACGGTGGCGGCGGCAGGGGTATGACCGCAGTGCCGCAGCTGCAATCCCACGACCGCAAGCAGCAGCACCGGTGGCTGCAGCTATGTGGCGGCAGCCCCAGCAGCACCGGCAGCCCCAGCAGCAGCGGCAGCAGCAGCAGCAGCAACAACAGCAGAGGACCAGCAGAGCAGGAGAAGCAACAGCTTCCGTTTTTGCTTTTCTCGATTTTGCGTCCAACTCTTCTTGTCGTCGTGTGCTGCTCCTGCTGCTGCCCACGACCTACGCGCGACACCGCGCCGGCACGCTCCGCTCCAAGCCCGCCCGGGGCCCGACATATATAGACCGTGGCGGCGCGCCGCCGCTGCTGCTAGTGCTGCTAGTGCTGCTACCGCAGTGTGGTGAAATTGAAATGATACACGGCGATCTGTCATCCTGTCGCGCTCTACAAGCAAGGCGGTAAGACTACGTCTCCATACGAGCACGACTCGTACGAGTAACTCGTACTCGTACGAGTAGTTCTTCTGAACAGCGCATCCTCCACGACACCAAGCCGGCGAGAGCGTACCGTAGCGGGCCGCCAGCAGTCCGCCGGCGCCCCGTCAGCAAAATCCAGCACCGCTTGTCCGTATCATACTGTAGCACACCTCTCGAGCCTCTGTGCTCCCACCGGTTGTTGTGTTGTGTAGAGCAAGCAACAAGGTTGGGGCCTATGGGAGACATGTCCCATAATTTGTGCCGTTCTGCGTCGGTAGAATGCTCGGTGTGTGTAGGCCAATGAAACTGAGAGCCAAAAGTTACCGTAACTTTTGATCAAAAACGCACTTCTCTAAAGTACTTTTTTGCCGTTTTTTTAAAAATTTACCGCAAATCCTTCCTTCGGGAGAATTTTTAGAGAAGTAAAAGTGAGAAGAAAAAAAAACGCAAACACTCTATTATTTTACAGGAAACTCACGGGAAATCCATTCTAAAATACTGGTTATTTTGCTGCAAGAAAGTAAACAAGTCGTACCCGTATATTATGTACACGAAGTACGCGTTCCAGGGTGCATACGAGTAGCATACAATACGTACACCGCCCCTATGTACGAGGGCAGAGTGTCTTCTTTGTCTCTTCGGGTCTGATGAAAAAAACAGGTACACATTGCCGACACGTCCATGGACCAGCATACCCTGGTAGTCCACAGTATAGGCTGCCGCTCTGTATTGTTTGTTTCTGCGCTGCTACTGCTGAGTTACTGCGTACGGGGGAGGCACAACCTTACTACTGCTGTACTTTTCTTGCGTCGCTTGCATTTGAACGGTTTGCTGTAGGCTAGCGTTTAATATACAAGGTATGCCTGGGTATACTGTAAAATTGCAACTTATTGTGGCCACACTATTAATAATCCCCCTATACAACCGCAAGTTTTGGCGGACTAGCCGAAACCCAACTACAAGCAAATTGTATTCGTGCATGAATATCAACTCCCACCTTACAACCACTCCAAAGGAAAGCCTTGTAAGTATCATTTATATTCAAGCCTCCCTACCAGTGCTTGCTTCATCAGGACGGGGGGGGAGGGGGTTATGTCAAGTATCATAGTGCTGTTGTAATTATAAATGCTGGTACCACAAATTCAAAATAAGCATGGCCGCCATCGCACAAAACAAAAATACTTCTTGCTTCAGGTACTGCTCTACAGCAGCTATTCCATCGTTGGGCCTCCTCGACCCGTTGCCCACAGTGCCCAATAAACCCCAACTCTGAGCCTCCCTACTCCCACCTATTTTTCCGACGAAGGGGAGGGAGGGTGTACTTCACTTTCATGCATGGCCGTAGTCGTATGCCCATAGACCCTCCCATCCCTACAATGCCGGGACGGAGCACGTCGGGTTTTGACCGACCACGCAGACATTGCTAGCACCAAGCGCGAAGCGGCGTGAGGTGCTGGGCGAGTCGCATGAAGGGTGAGCTACATCCTACTAAGAACCACTTGTGAGGCGGACTTGCATATTGGATGATAGCTTCAATAAGGTAATTTAATTTCTGGTGTGGTCACTTCCTGAGACAGCAATGGGAACACTATGTAACTGCCTCGTGGGTGCCTTACTATATGCACACTACGTGATACGATCATTCCCCTTGTGCGGAGCAAAGGTTGTCCACCCCGCACAATTGATCTAACTCGACCACCAGCCTTGGTGACCGCCAAAAAAACAACAACAAAACGGTACCCGTGTTGTCTAGCTCACGCAGTGAGAGGTGTTTTTTACAGCGCCGTCGCGAACCGACGTCAACCCAACCTATAAATATATAATATACTTATAGAGGGGCCAGGGGGGGGAAGGGGGGTGTTTTTTTTTCATGCATGGCCGTAGCCGTATGACCATAGACCCTCGCATCCCTACAATCCCGGGACGGAGCACGTCGGGTTTTCACCGACCAGGCAGACATTGCTAGCACCAAGCGCGAAGCGCCGTGAGGTGTTGGGCGAGTTACATGAAGGGTGAGCTGCATCATAATAAGAACCCCCTGTGAGGCGGACTTGCATATGAATGACAGCTTCAACGAGTTTAGTTAATTTATGGTTTGGCCACTTCCTGAGACCGCAATGGGAACACATGTAACTGCCTCGTCGGTGCCTTAACATGTACACACTTCGTGATACGATAATTCCCCTTGTGCGGAGCAAAGGTTCTCCACCCCGCACAAATGATCTAACTCGACCGCCAGCATTGATTACTGCCAAAAAAACAAACAAACAAAAACGGCACCCTGGTTGTCTACAGTAGCTCACGCAGCCAGAGGCGTGTTTTACAGCGTTGTCGCCAACTGACGCCAACCCAACCTAAAATATATCATATATTTATGGGAGGGAGTGGGTGTTATGGGAGAATGAGTCGAACCGGCGACCAGCCAGAAGGGCGANGGCATCGGTACTGCTGTAATGCCATCGTCGCCCCGAAACTAAACGGTATAGAAAACCCAACCATCCAACCAAAACAATAACCTATTGTTCTTCATCAAGCTTCCAGCTTAGAGCTCTCGATTGCTTTGTGCCTCGCCCGAGCTGGCTTCGGCCTGGTCCTCCAGAGCAGCCTCCGTATCGAACCCCGGCCAGCCACACGTCCGGTTCCATTCTTCCCCCTTGCTCTCCTCCTCCCCTTGGCCGTCCTCGGCTCTGAACACCCCTTCATCACAGCGGGGGTCCTCGTTTCCTTCTCGATATTCACCGCAGCAAGCGGTCCCCCGTGGAGTGTAAGCACAGCAGCAGGGATGCTGTGCTTGCTCCGGTATCCATCGATTCCAACCCCTCCTGTTGTCTCGCCTGTTCTCGTAGGCTGCGGCTCCTGACGGTCAAGCAGGTGTCCCTGCTCAGGCGCACCCTCTGGTGCGCCCTTTCTCGCGCGCCGGGACGTCCCTCCCGCGTCGGCGATGGTTGGGGGGCTTGGAGGAGAACTCTGCTCTGCCTGACCGGGTAACGGTCTCTTGCCTTGCCCGCGTGTGGTTTTCCATCCTCTCACCGATCTCCTCTCTCTCTCGTTTCCTCTGATTGCAGTGTCTCCAGCCCTCGCGCGAGTATAACCACCGTAGCCTCAAACTTGTGCTGCTCCTGCTGCTGCTGTGACTGCTGCGGTTGCTGGTCCTGATGCTGCCGCTGGAAGTGCTGCTGAGTCCGCTGTTGTTGCTGCTGAAACTGTCGTTCGCCAGTGACTTCCGGGGGCACAACTCCAGATATCATATACGAGCAATCGTAGACAAACTCCCCGTTTTCGCCTCCCGTAAGTTTAATCGGCTTGGCTCTAAATAGTGCCTGCTGGCGATTGTACTTACGGGTGGCGTAAACGGGGAGTTTGTTTACGATTGCTCGTACATGATATCTGGAGTTGTGCTCCCGGAAGTCACAGCCAAACGCTAATTTCAGCAGCAACAACAGCGGATTCAGCAGCACTACCAGCAGCAGCAGTACCAGCAACCGCAGCAGTCACAGCAGCAGCAGGAGCAGCAGCAGCTTGAGGCTGAGGTGGTTGTACTTGCACGAGGCCAGGAGACACTGCAACCAGAGAAAACGAGAGAGAGAAGATCGGTTGGAGGATGGAAAACCGCACGCGGGCAAGGCAAGAGACCGTTACCCGGTCAGGCAGAGCAGAGTGCTCCTCCAAGCCCCCCAACCATCGCCGACGCGGGAGGGACTTCCCCGTGCGCGAGAAAGGGTGCACCAGAGGGTGCGCCTGAGCAGGGACACCTGCTTGACCGCCAGGAGCTGCAGCCTACGAGAACAGGCGAAACAGCACGAGGGGTTGGAAGCGATGGATATCGTAGCAAGCAGAGAATCTCTGCTGCTGTGCTTATACTCCAGGGGGAACCGCCTGATGATGCGGGAAATATCGAGGAGGAAACGAGGACCCCCACTGTGATGAAGGGGTGTTCGTAGCCGAGAATGGCCAAGGGGAAGAGGAGGGCAAGAGGGAAGAATGGCAACGGAGGTGGGCTCCGTGTGGCTGGCCGGGGTGCGATACGGAGGCTGCTCAGGAGGACCAGGCCAAAGCCAGCTCGGGCGAGGCACAATGCAATAGAGAGCTGGAAGCTGGAAGCTTGATGAAGAACAACAGGTTATTGTTTTGGTTGGATGATTGGGTTTTCTAGGATGGGAAGTGCCCCGGATATCAATGCACCATGGTGAGATGTATCGAACCCGCTGGAGACAATATGGATGGGTATTATATTAATAGTATACCCCTGAATACTATTGTTCATGGCGAGGGGAGTGCCCCGGAGACCAATGCAGCACGGTGAGATATATCGAACCCCAAAGTATATGTTTTGTTGGTTACGTAGCATAGTCACGGGACTTACCGTAAGTCACGCCGTGACTTACGGTAAGTCCGTGACTTACGGTAAGTCCCGTGACTGTGCTACGTAACCAACAAAATATATTCTTTGGGCTTCGATACATCTCACCGTGCTGCATTAATCTCCGGGGCACCCCCCTCGCCACGTACTATTACTAGTATCCAGGGGTATACTATACCGTAATGACTATTCATAATTCCTCCAGCGGGATTGGTTCAAATAGGCCCACATGATGCAGAAGCTTCTCGTGATCTGTATATATTACCGTCGTACAAGGAAGAAAGCAAGAAGAAACATGAAGTGAATGATAAACATTACCCAAACCGTTGAGTGCTCCACAGAGAAACATGCATATTTCCTCTGTGAAACTCCCAAATACCGTTACAAAAATATCCCTTCACCGAGTACGCGAGCACTCTGAACAAAAAATAGAAGCATTACAAATGTAAGTCTCTACCCCGGACTAGAAGACCGCGATAGCAATTGGTTCAGTCGCACGACCTGACAGGATACGAGCGAAACAGCGATTTCATCTCGAAGCTGCGTATGTATGTAGGGTTAACAGCTAAACGGCAGCGGTGCAAATTATTCCCAGAAGATTTCTATTTTATATTTCTTGTTTTCATCTTTTTTAATATTTTCGCCCTTCTTGCTCCTGCTCCCTTCCAGGCGTAGCTTATAAAAAGGGTCGCATGGTAGGCTCTTCTCCCTCCTTCCCACTACTGTACTTGCCTTTAATTATTATGGGGATGAGAGTCAGAACTTTCTCCCGTCGTCGACTCGAGTCGAATTGTGCCTACTGACGCCATAGTAGGCGCTCTCGACGGTAGGTGTCATTTGATAAATAAAATAACCACACGGAAAGTTCAACCCCTGACACCAACTCTAGGAGTAGGGTACAGGACACCCAATACGACGGAAACGAGCGATGACAAAGGTATGCTGAGATTTGAGGGAAAATGTGAATTTTTGAGTCGTTGTACTGAAGCCAGTATAGAACGCACCCCTTCTCGAAATAAGAAACCCAGCCTGGACCAGCTTTCCTTTTTCATTTTGGTGTCTGGTACTCTATTTGAGGTTGTCACTAACAAGTAGACCACCGGGGCGTGGATCCCTCCGTGATGCTATTCGTTTGTTAATGGTTCCCCCCAATTATCCGCGGAACGTGCGTGTCGATGACGATGGCCGGTCGTAAACCATCTATTCTACAATATATTACGAAATACAAAGCGTTACGCTGTCGGCACCATCGGGAGAGATGGGCTGCTTTGCCATGTGTTTGTGCGTGTGGATCTCCCGCCGCGCGCTGCAGTGTCACAGGGCATGAGGGTATCGGCAGCTCGCACCGATTCACGTTGAAAAGCTGTATCCCTCACCAAAAACGCCTTCATACAATTACGGGAAGCTAGTAAGTCAGATACTCGGCACCTCCATTTCGCGGCTGACTATTTAGTCCGTCTAGTAACTAGTCGGCGACTTACTGTAAGTCGTGCCCACTTATATCCCTACAAATAGCGTACATGTTGCCTCCGTGGGCGCCTTCAGCCCCCTCGGCCGGGTTTTTGTTTTTCCCCCCCGGTTAGCTTGGTCGCCATGGCGAGCCAACTACTATTAATAGCTAGTCGGGAAGTCCGACCAGCTCACAGTCCTGCCAAACTGCCGTTCTTATCGCTCCCTCATGTATTTACGGTACATACAAAACCATTTCGTAATGTGTTACATTATTTAAATTGTTAGGCTGTCAACCAGCAGGATTGCACGACCAGCAACTAATCGCTAGGCGGCGAAGCGGACTAGCTGCCTTTAGTCGGTGCCGGCCGACTCGCCGATTGTAGTCAAGCGAGCAAAACGAACTAAATGAACCCCCTGGGTTCCGCCGAAGGCCACCTAGGAGGGCCGGCCGTAGGCTAATTTTCCGATATTTGGTCTCATTGTGCACAATAAATAAATTGAGTATTTTCACTCAAGTATCGAATGCCGTATCAATGCTATTAATAGTAAACGCCCAAGGCGTTATTATTGTTCAAGCGTAGAAAGGTGGCCCGGGGCGTTTACGACGCAGCTGGGACGTATTTTGAAAGCATGTTTCGGGACTTTTCGCCCCCCGGCGCAATACAAAAAAATCGAAACAAAACACACCCTTACAGGCAGCAACAACTCAGTAGAAGGCGTTGGTGATGTCGCAATCCAGCAGCACCGACAAGGCGTCCAGCACCGATGTGGTCACTGGCGATCAACTGTTGGGGAAGCTTGCGCCGGTGAAGCGATGCCCGCGAGCGAGGGCACACCGGCACCCGCTCCCGCGCCTGCGTGCGCAGATGGTACAGAATGGACCACCCGCTCGCGTTTACCATTCGAGCTGTACACTGAGGTGTTTAGCATAGGCAGAAGGCGCGTGTTGGTGGGTAGTGTTAAACAACCAACAGGGCGGCACTCGTAATCGGCAGCGACGAAACGCAGCGTTCGAGTACACCCGCCCCCGATGCCCTGACGGCGGTGTCGCGGGCAACGACGGTCGGACCGGGGCTGAGGCTGTGGTATTAGAGCTCATACTGTTTAATATTCACTGACCGTTTGCCTTATCGATATTCCGTAATCTGACCTGTGTCTCATCTGGTCATCGGTAAGCGAACCCATGACCATCGGGTACACATCAGCACGAACAGATGTACACGGCACACCGAATACAGGATAGCACGCGCGTTTGATTGGCTGAGTTATATGTTTTTGTTTTCTGTCCCCGGCAGATTATATCTGTTTTGCTGTTGCCCAAAATATTCACATGCCCGTATGTCAACGTTCCTATGTAAATCACCCCCTTGCTTCGTCGCGAAAGGGATGCGTGGTCAATGGCCATATGACTATGGCAAGCAACAAACGAGTACGCCTCCCCCCCTTGCCTGCTTCGGGAACAAATCCATTCCCCTCTGACTCAAACGGCTTGCCAGCTCCGCCCCCGGGCATGTTCCCCAATAATTTGGAAACAGGGTGTGGCCTGGGCGTTCTTCGCATTTTTGTTTCAAAAGGGATGTTTATTCCATATAGTGCTCGTTTTAGCTGAAAATAGCGACCCGGGGCATTTGTTCTACTCGTACGTGGTCCCAGCGAACAGAAGGCTGCAACCATTCGTTTGAGTCACTAACGTGTCATCAACACCCGCAGCGATACGCGGAGGAGCGCTGTTTCCAGTGTTCAACAAGCTATCCTCCACGTAAGGAAACCTAAATCAAACAGTTGGCACCTCCGGAAAACAACTGACTATTAGTCCGACTGATAACTACAGTAGTTGGCGACTTAAGTCATGGTGGTCTACTGCATTGCCCTTCAATTGCTTCCCAAACGCTCCACGTATGCCGCAGTGTACCACGTACCTGGTGGTGTATTTTATTTTTGTTCATCTATGTACTGCACCATCAATAAAAACAATCAACATTATTCTTCTTGTCCAAACTGTTTTGCGATCGCCGCCCAAACGACCCGTTATTTATGTTTGGTCATTCCAAACCTTCCATTTATTTAATGTTATCCAAACTGCCCTACGACAGCTGTCCAACGCCCCCTCATTTATTTGCGGTCGCTCCAAAACCTTTCCTTTGTCTAACGTTTACCTGTATTGCGCTTCGATTGCTTACCAAATATCCCCTCTTCAGGTCGGGACGGTCAAGGATGCCTGAGCTACCGCAGCACGCACCATCCTACCAAACATGCTATTTTAGTATGTCTGATTGTTTAGGCGTATTAAGGCCTCTTTGTCTTTAATATACTAGTTTTAGTGTACGGGGAAGCTCGGTCAAGAGGTCGCGGTCATTTAGCATATTTGCATCCTGCCCCCCAAGACCTCTTTTGGCCTTGATGCACTACTTTTAGGGTAATAAGTGGTCAGTCAAGGGGTCAAACTGCAGTCTCCTGTCGAACCGCGGCCTCCACTTTCTGGCTTTTGGAAGGCGTTTCGGTTTCGAAAGCGTTAAATCTCCCACATCTTGTTGCCAATCTCCCTGCATCTTGTAGTCTATTATCCCGCGTCTCGAAGTAAGTACATACGAGTGACACGGTTGTGATGCCAGTGTGGGGTTTCGTCACACAATTAACAAAACGAAATGTTTGCCTGAGGTGTTTCCGATATCAACCAATTGCGCCGCATCTTGTGTCACCACTATGAGTACTATTTTCTACTACGGAAGCACGTGGTTTCGTGATGTCGTCACCCAAAAGCCTGTTATTTGTTTTTCCTTGTCGTTCCCAACTGTTTCCTGTGGTATATCGTCCGGCATTGCCCCCCACCGTTTTATTAGTTGTCACTGGGCGCACTCTGCAATGTGGCTGGTATTCTGCTTTCACTGCACTCGCGTTATATACTGCACATAACATCTACTGTAATGTCGACATCTAAGAATATGGTTCCAGCATTTGAAACACAACCACATATTCGATGAGATTAACTGGAGAAGTTTAGAAGGAGAGATCACTTGCGCCTCTTCCCCACGAAACTCGATAAAATACGACGAACGAGCGACACACGCAAGAGGCTATAGCAAGTTACAGATAGATGCAGTTGCCGCCCTTGGCTTCTCGGGCGCCGGTACTTGTCCTGGCGACGGCCCCCTTGGCACCGACCGCACCAAACTCGAGGGTGCTCTTCTCGGCTTGGATTATTTTGCGTTGTGATATTCCCATTCGTCTGCGTTGAAGGCTCTTAGGCACACCAAACTATAGAGTATCCAGCTATTAATCGCTGCCGTGCGTACCGGATACCGGTGATCCTACCTGAACATCTACTGTAATGTCGACATCTAAGAATATGGTTCCAACATTTGGAACACAACCACATCTTCGATGAGATTAACTGGAGAAGTTTAGAAGGAGAGGTCACTTGCGCCTCTTCTCCCCATGAAACTCGATAAAATGCGACGAACGAGTGAAACATATAAGAGGCTATAGCAAGTTACAGATAGATGCGGTTGCCGCCCTTGGCTTCTCGGACGCCGGTACTTGTCCTGGCGACGGCCCCCTTGGCACCGACCACACCAAACTCGAGGGTGCTCTTCTCGGCTTGGATTATTTTGCGTTGTGATATTTCCATTCGTCTGTGTTGAAGGCTCTTAGGCACACCAAACTATAGAGTGTCCAGCTATGAATCGCTGCCGTGCGTACCGGATACCGGTGATCCTACCTGGTACCAGAGCTTATTTGGCCACGCCGCAGTGCCTCGCAGTGCCTGTGTTCAAACGACCGGTTTTTCTAGCTATTTCATATTGCTGATACGTGAGGTGGTACTGCTGTTCTAAATCCCTTTAGGGTTTAGTTTCTGTTTCGGCTCAAAAGTACCTTTATCTTTTCTTGACCATGGTATTTTTACCGTGCTCTTTTTACCGTGGTTTTTTTTAGTGCGTTTTTTACCCCTTTCGCCGCCGGGCGCACATCCTTCCTCAAGAAAGACACGATCGCGCCCACAGCGGTGCCTTCGCACATGTCACCCCCTGCTCCGCTGGACGTCTCGTGGATCTGCTCGGCAAGCTTGGTGAGGAATCCCGCTCCTCGAACAAAAATGCCTTATTCACTCGATTAAAGAATTATCCCTATTTCCAAGACGATAGGAAGGAAAACAAAGGAAAACGTGTTGATTGGTCGCTTTCACGCTTAATTAGTACGGATAATCACCTCAACAGGTGTCAACCTAGGATTATCTATATCAGAAACTCCAAACCTGTCTGTCTGTCTGTCTGTCTTGCCCCGGGTCCAACGAGGCTCCAACCCACGGCATCCCCCCCCAAAAAACCTGACGCTCATACCGCGCGTATACCGCGCCCAGCGAGAATCGATCGCCGACACACGTACAAGCAGTCTCCGCAGAGTTTCGGCTTCAACGGAACCCTGCGCCTTGAGGTGCGCGCCGCACCCACACACGGGCAAGCAACAATCGCTCGCGCAAGAGTCGGTACGGGCAGCAACATCGTTCGCAGATTTCCTGCAGCACATCGCTTGTAACAGAAGTGGGATCACATCGTCGAGCCACAGGTCGTCCAGCGGGAGTGGTTAACGGCGTGATCGAAGTCATTGCCCGCCAATTGCAAAGGATCGTGCAAGGTCGCTTCAGGCTGCATGCTCTTGACTCATCTTGACCCGAATGGGCGTTGCTGTACATTATGTGGCGTTTCCCCACAGGGTGGTTTCAAACGCTACAGTAAATCGAAGTACTTAACAATACAAACGGCGTGCAGAGGAGACTGCACGCAGTCCCAGTGACGTACTTTAGAGGAGTCCCTGGAGTACTATTAATACGAGTATTAATAGGAGCTGAAATGACTGAGTACTCGCGAGTGTACCTGTACTATTCCCAGTGGGTACCACCGGGTCTCTAGAAGCATTAACAAAAAAGACTCCGTCCGTCACACTTTCCGCACGTATCAAGCGTGACTCTCGACAAAACCGCAAATGTTTCGAGCTCCCGACGGCGGGCAGTTACCCCCTGTGCGACACCGACCACCGGTAGCTCTCACCTAGTCGCTCGCCCTGAACCAAACCCCGCATCGTAAGGAGCTGTCTGTGTGAAGTTCTCAGATCTGACGGGCAGCACCTATTTTGTGAGGAAACCCAAAGCTCCTGCTCCTCATCATGGTGGTTGCTCTTTACAATGCACACAACTCGAGAGTGGGGATAGCCATGCCACTCAGGCGGGGAAGGTGCGCCACACCCACTACTACGGCCCACTACCTACTACTACAGCGCTCCGGAGGCACAAATATGCTGGAGGTGCTCCGGAGACTGGAGTTCACGCGCGGCATGCTCACAGGCGATCGCACCAGCCAGCAGAAGCAGCACAGCGGATGCCTACAACTCTATCTCTCACCTGCCAGCCTGGGGTTGGCATAGATAGGTGTATTTTTTCTATGTAATGATAGAGAGAGTTTTGGTTTCGCCGGAGCAGGAGGCGGCGCAATCGAG
Source organism: Saccharina japonica (assembly GCA_008828725.1). NCBI lineage: Eukaryota > Phaeophyceae > Laminariales > Laminariaceae > Saccharina > Saccharina japonica. The sequence continues at coordinate 60,011 of MEHQ01000562.1, read as the reverse complement.
AAGGACCCCGCGTGGAGGGAGGACCAACTTCAGTTCACCGGCACTAGCGAGCGATAAGGGCCTTCGCCGTTATCGAGAATCCGAGAGGCCGGTAAGAGCACACGTGTGGAGTGGTTCAGGGGCAAAGGGGGAATACGGGGTGCCAAATTTAGTCAAATGAGGAAGCAGGAGCGGGTCGAGGTATCCTGGAGTGCGGACGAGATCGAGAGACCAGGGTACAGATACGCGTGCTGACCAGTACAACACATATTTCGTGCGTGCGCCACCATTTCGCCGCGAGTTGCCACCAAACGTTAGGAGGAGTTGGTGCGAACTACTATCTAGCGGGTTGCCAAATCTGAAGGGGTGGCGTGGCGAGTTGCTTTGGGGGCACACACTAACAGGGGGGGGGTGTACTCATGTTGTGCACGGCCGTAGTCATATGACCATAGACCCTCGCATCCCTACAATGCCGGGACGGAGCGCGTTGGGTTTTCACCAACCAGGCAGACATTGCTTGCACCAAGCGCGAAACGCCGTGAGGTATTGGGCGAGTCGCATGGAGGGTGAGCTGCATCCTGCTAAGAACCGCCTCTGAAGCGGACTTGCATATGGACGACAGCTTCAATGAGTTAATTTAATTTCTGGTGTGGCCACTTCCGGAGACAGCAATGGGTTTTACTATGTAACTGCCTCGCGGACGCCGTACCATATTAACACTACGTGAAACGACCATTCCCCTTGTGCGGAACAAAGGTTCTCCACCCCGCACAAATGATCTACTCGACCGCCAGCTTTGGTGACCGCCAAAAAAAAATAACAAAAAAAAACGGCACCCTGGTTGTCTAGCTCACGCAGCGAGTGGCGTGTTTTACAGCGTCGTGGCCAACCGACGCCAACCCAACCTATAAATATAATATATTTATAGGGGTGGGGGGAAGATAAACCAGATGAGATCATGAGTGGGAAATGTTTTTGTTTGCGGCGAGTTTTTCGTTTTATCGGGACGTACGTGCCCAAACAGCAGCAGATCGCCACCGCTGTTCCGCAGGTAGCTCCATCATTTCGCTGCCGAAAAATCCTAAATTGGGAGACGAGTGTCTCCCACTATCATATAGTCCAGGCAGAACAATTTTTCCTAAATTTCGACATTCAGATATTGAGTTGTTTTGAGGTGGTCACTTATTTTCACAAGACAAAAAATATAGTGCCGGAAAGCTCTCTTTCAAGCGGATCGAACCATCGTATCAGATGTGTTTTTTTCGTCGTTGGGTCGGAGTATTCCGCTTTTCCGACAAACACTGGTTAAGATTTTGAAGGTCGACACGGTGGTCGTCATTTTAGTTTTACACCGGATTTGAACGTATCTCGTCAAGGGGAAAAAATCTGAGTTGACATTTCTTTTTTTTTTCTATTGTGAAGCGAGATATGGGTGAAAAACCGTATTTTTCCGGCTCCAGCTGTGGAGATATTAGCGCGAAATTCAAACGATGAATGTAGAAAAACTTCTCGGATTCGGATGAATTGGACCTGGACCCAGGACCATGTTTTTTATTTTTTCAAAGAAAACTCTGTGGGCCGAGAAAAGCGGTTGTAAAAAATGGCGCGCTCATTTGTTTTTTTCAAACACTATAACACTTGAAGTTAGAGTGCCACAGTCTTGTTGCGATGTAGCAGTGATTCAGTTTCTGCAGTGTGTTCGCACGTAATATATGCACTACTGCTTTGTATGTATACCTGGTTATAAAGAGTGTCTTCTCGACAACTCCAGCATTCATTGGGCGTCGTTTTGGGTCATATCTTTGCCGTTTTTGAGGTAAAAAAAAAAAAAAAAACTCATTTTTTTCGAAAAATGGCCATTGTTCATGGATTTTATTTTTAAGACCGGTTTTGGGTTCCTCTCGGCCGCGCGATTCGGGAGCACTTTGTTTCATGTGTCAATTCTCAAAAATGAAGGAGAAAAACCCTGTACCCCCTTAGGAAAAATTGTTCTGCCTGGACCATATAACGTTGCTGCAAAGTTTCAGCAAACGGTGTTGATTCGGTATCGGGTTACATGTACGTACAGGATCGTTTAATGCATAAAAACGGAGCACGGACCAGTTGAGCATGGCATTGTTTTTTTGCCAGGACGTACGTGACCGTACAGCAGCAGATCGCCAACGCTTTTCCGCAGGTAGCTCCATCAGTTCGCTGCCGAAAAATCCCAAATTGGGAGACAAGTGCCTCCCACTATCATATAACGTCGCTGCAAAGTTGCAGTAAACGATGCTGATTTGTTATCAGGTTACAGGTACGGCCAGAATCGTATAATGCATAACAACGGAGCACGGATATAGAAATTTCGGCCAAGACGTACGCAGCAGAGCGCCAACGCTGTACCGCGGGTGGCTCCATCAGTTCGCCTTTGAAAAATCCCAAAGTGGGTGACGAGTTCCTCCCACTATGTGGCAACGTTACTGCAAATTTTAGGCAAGGGGGATAACGTGTAGTAATGTTACACGTACGAACACGAAGGCAGAAAAGAACAAGCTCAGCAAGAAGAAAGGGGGTCTGGAGGTATTTTATTTTGCGGGGGAGCAAAGTGGGGGTAAAGGTACCTCTCGTTGTTCGCCGAATTCGCTGTCGAAAAATCCCAAATTGGGAGACAAGTGCCTCCCACTATCATATAACGCTGCTGCAAAGTGTCAGCAAACGGTGTTGATTCGTTATCAGGTTAAATGTACGTACAGTATTGCATAATGCATAAAAACGGAGCATGGTATTAAACATTTCTATCAGGACGTACGTGACCGTACAGCAGCATGTCACCAACGCTATCCCGCAGGCAGCTCCATCAGTTCGCCTTTGAAAAATCCCAAATTGGGTGACGAGTGCCTCCCACTATGTGTCAACGTTGCTGCAAAATTATAATTTTCGGCAAAGGGGATATGGTGTAGTCATGTTGCACGTACGGTCGAACGAAGAAAAGGGTGAAAAGCTCAAGGGAAGTAAATTGGGTTTGGAAATGGTTTTTCCCGCAAGGGGTGGGCATAGAAAAAGTAAGGGTCGCTCTGTCGTTGTTCTGCATCCTCCTTCGTGCCCTCCCTCCACTATCCCCCCATCCTTTCGCTCTCTCGCCGTCCTGCATCCTCATTCTTGCTTTCCCTCCACTATCCCTCCATCCTTCCCTTCCCACCCTCCCTTGCTCGTTCGCGGTTCATCTTTTTTTCTTGTGGCGACAGCAGGCATCGTCCATCTCGTCAGATTCGTCGAGGCCTGCGTTGGTCTGCATGTTCTGCGATTTGAAACGATTTGAAATCGATTCGATTTGAAACTTCCCTTCGGTAATACGGGCCCATTACAGCGCTAGCGATTGTATTTAGAGCGCTACCTATTAATTAAAGGGCATTAGCCAAAAATAGGTATACCTACGCACTTTGAGCCATTTATAGGTACACTGCGTAATGTACACCGGAAACGGCTTCCTGGCCCGCCTGATATTGGGCCTGCGCTCCATTGTACCTACAAATGGCTCAAAGTGCGTAGGTACACCTATTATCGGCTACTCATTCTACGTACCATCTATTTTTGGCTTCAACTGTACCTATAAATGGCTCGAGCGATCACTTTTTGGCAACTGAAATATAGACAGGCGGCCACACCACCAGATGCCGGGACTGTCAACCAGCCGACCGTACCTGTCTTCCTCATAGATATTCACCCACGTTTGCTATGGAATGTTGCTCCGGGCCGTGCCAACGGCTGTATAACTCAGACCCCCTTAACCGTATGGTATTACTCTGTTCACATATATATACCAAAGCTGCTCCTACTATATACTGCACTACAGTATGTGTATTTTACTTTCAGCATAATGGCATGGACACACTCGTCATTGCTGTTTCTCCGCATCACGATCACACCCATTAAAAGCATGTGGCCCAAACGACTAATATCACATCTGGTTGACAGGTACGGTCGGCTGGTTGACAGCTCCGGCATCTGGTGTGGCCGTCTGTCTGTATTTCAGTTGCCAAAACGTGATCATTCGAGCCATTTATAGGTACAGTTGAAGCCAAAAATAGGTGATACGTGGAATGAGTAGCCGAGAATAGGTGAACCTACGCACTCTGAGCCATTTTTAGGTACAATGGAGCGCAGGCCCAATATCAGGCGAGCCAGGAAGCCGTTTCCGGTGTACATTACGCAGTGTACCTATAAATGGATCAAAGTGCGTAGGTATACCTATTTTTGGCTAATGCCCTTAATCAAATCAATGCGAAATCCGACGCAAGTCGACAAGGGAAGAAAGGGTTGAAATCTTCTCGCGATAAAAATATAAGGCACGTACCGTAGTGGGGAGGGGGGAGAAGAGCCTACTTAGTGACCCCGGATCTGAGACTAAAAAGCGAGAGAGAAAAGAAGGGCGAAGATAATAAATGGGATGAACAAAAAAAAAAAAAAAGAATGCAGCGAATGAAAACATAATGCTTTCCCGTCTTTCGTATTTTTCTTGCGGCTAGCAACCGAGCGCTCGATGCACGGCCAGATACTTGCGTGTAACAAAATATGCCCATGCACGACCAAACAAAGTATGAAAAGTGACTGAGTACTCGCGTGTACCTGGAGTACAAACACAAACCGAACTCACTGATTACTCGTGGGTACCTGGAATATACCAACAAGCGCTGAAATAAACCGGACTGAGTACTCACGAATAACCGGAACGGAGTGTCCCAAACGCTAAATAAATAGTACTCGCGGGCACCTGCGGTAAAACAAAAAGACGAAATGACTGAGTACTTTCCAGTATACCTTGAGTACCCAAAGAACAAGTGGGTGAGTACACGCGAGTATACCCGAAAAGTACCAAACGCTGAAGAAATGACGGAGTGTGCTCGCGGGTAGCTGAGGCAGGGGCGGCCGAGGATTTGGATATCATACACCTAACCCCCCCAGAGGCCGAAAAACAAAATTACCACTTTGTTTTTTTTTTTTCGTGTACGAATATACCTTGTGTATACCGGTGGTGTATCCGGTGTATCCAGCAGGGTGTGTCGGTCAGTATCGGTGTATGTTTGGTGTAACAGCTAGTACCGGACAGATGCAAACCCTCGCAGCAAGTCAAATAACGTACGAGTAACATCACATCTCCGACAGATAGGTACAGGATATTTACAGAAGCAGTAAGATTGTCTACTCGTACCAGGTGGTTCGTGCAACACGGCGCTGACGTCCCCACACAGAACCAACATAAAACAACCCGAGCAACGATTCGCAGTGTTCTAGGTTATACTGCTGTAGCGCCGGTCAAAAATAAATATTCTCCGCACGTACAGCAGCAGTGCAGTATTAAGGAGGTACTATCATAATACTACTGTAGTACCGCTACGTAGGGCAGACCGGGGCAATTACTCGTACAAGTAGTGCTACCGAGATATAGTAGTATCGAAATTGTGAGTAAACGGGTCTACCCACACCACCAGTATGAATACATACGTGGCTCGTCTAAATACGGCATCCAAGTCCCCATCCAGAAACACACGAAGCAACGGCTTGCAATGTTCGACTGCTGTAGCTGCGGGAAGCGCTACGAGTACTGCTTGCTGCTGTAGTACCAAGATTCACCTGTGCGAGCAAGCATGCTGCTGCACCTCGGTGGTAAGGGAAGGCAACATGGTTATATGAGGTACCACAGGTACGTACCGGTATATACGAGTATTATGATACCAGATATACCAGGTACTCGTATACTCGAAGTATACGATATAGGGCAGGGCGAGTATAGGGCATCAAGTAGCATCAAGGCGTCGACCACTACCTAAACTTGACTGGACTGATGATATAGAGGCCCCGTCCGTCGCGACCTTCTTCAGGCAGTGCTTATCTATCCAAGCCTGTGGATCCCACGGCTCTTCGGAACCTTCTGGTCCACCTTCGATCGAGCTCATAGCTCCTTTGTACCGCTCACTACTCTCCCTCGACTCTCCTGCTGCAGTCGCTGCCTCTCTACGCAGCTGCAGCTCATAGGCCTGCGGCCGCCCCTGGTATTGTAGTAGTATGGAAGGCCTTGTATCAAGCAGGGGGGGGGGGACGGCCCTCTACCATCCCCTGTGTTCAGTTTTATATAGGTTTTGTGTAGGCGTAGAGGGAGGGGATGGTCTCAGGTACCCCCCCCCCCTGTCAAAACGTAAAAGTTGAACAATTTGACGTGAGGTGTCGAAAAAAAAAATTCGACCACCCTCGTATAGCCTTGTCAACACGAAAAAAAGGTGCCAATACACCATCTTGATCGCTGCTGTTCTCCCTGGTTTGGTATATTAGGCAGAGCAACTCCTTGCAGAAAGATGGCTTGACATCTAGACGGATCTGGGGACATGTCGTGCCTTCGTAGTTTGTGATGTAGCGGGGCTGAAAAATACGATACCGCCAACCTAGCTTTCACCAAAAATTGACGTTTTCCTTTTAAAAATACGTAAAAACGGACACAAAATAAATATGTATAGCCTTGTCAACACGAATAAAAGGTGTCAATACACCATCTTTATCGCTGCTGTTCTCCCTGATTTGGTATATTATGCAGAGCACTTCTTGCAGAAAGATGGCTGACATCTGGACGAATCTGGGGACATGTCGTGCCTTCGTAGTCTGTGACCTAGCGGGGTTGATCATTACCATACCGCAAACCTAGCTTTCACCAAAAATTGACGTGTTGCTCGCACAAAGAGATAAATTGTGTACCCAAATTAGTATGCATACCCTGTTGAACACCGAAAATAGGTTGGAATACACTATCTTTGGCTCTGCTGTTCTCCCTGTGTTTGGTATATTAGTGAAAGCAACTCGCTGCAAAAAGGTACCTTACATTGAGACGAATCTGGGGACATGTTGTTTGTTCGAAGTCGCTGACGTTTTGGCCCGGATAATTACTATACTGCAAACCTAGCTTCCACCTAAAATGGACGTTTTCCACCCAAATAGATAAATAAGTGTCTTGAAATTACAGTAGTATGCATAGGCTGGTCAACACCGTAAAAAGGTGCCAATACACAATTTTGCAATTTTTGGCTCTGCTGTTCTCCTGGGTGTTGTATATTAGTGAAAGCAACTCGCTGCAGAAAGACAGCTGACATCTAGAGGAATCCACGAACATGCGGCTTGTTCGTACGTTCGGACGTTGCGGGACAGAGAATTTCAATACCGGCTTTAGTATGTATGTATAGTCTTGCCCACCCCGACAAAAAACAGGCCAATACACTGTTTTCGGCGCTGCTTTTATCCGTTAGCTCGACACATTCGGCAAACTACATTGAAGACGAAATATAGCTGGCGTCTAGGCGAATCTCGAAACCTATAATGTAGACGTCATTCCAAACCGTGCGACGACAAAAAAGTAGATTCTGCAAGATTAGATTCGACATAAAAAATGTGCTTTCACACGTGAAAAGCGAGAATTTCATACCGGCATTAGTATGTATAGTCCTGTCCACCCCGAAAACAACAGGCCGAAACACTATGTTTCGCGCTGCGGTCCTCAGTGGGTTCGACACATTCGGCAAACTATCTTGACGACGAAAGATTGCCCACGGCCTGTAAAAAAGCAAGTTCGACCATAGCAAACGAATTAAATTCCGACAATCTTTGTTTCTACACTAAAGCAACGCCTTTTGTACAGGCTTGCTTGTCGACACAAAGCAAAGCATGCCCTTAATCAATATTTGCCGCTGCTATGTGCTTCACTCAGGAACAGGTTGCCGCCCCCCGTACACCCAATCCTCTACGCCGCCTGGTACTACTGCAGGTTGTTCCGAACCGTGCGCGCAAGAACATAAGCAAGTTATCGCGTCCGTTGATCTTCTCCTTCTGGCGGCCAAGCACCCTGTGCGCGGGGACCGGGAAGGATGCCGAGGGAGGATATATTGCGCAAGGGTTTAACAAGTTTCTAGTCGCACTCGTGTGGGGAATGGGGGGCGGGTCTTGCAAGTGTATGCAACACAGCCGCAGGGGGGCATCTACTCATTTTTTAGCATCGTAAATTTCCGAAAATCCAACTATTCCGGAGGACCATAGTAAATAGGACCAAATCTTGTGTGTAAAAACAGGTAAATATGTAGTTTTTTGTGTCTACCATAGGTAGGTCCTGTTAACCACATGGTCCCCAGTAATATTGCGCAGTCAGGATTCTGCCGGGGGAGCCCTTCATACAGCGCTCTGCTGTACATATACATGACCATTATTAGGTAGAGTGCCCACCCCAAAAACAAAATAGATCCACGTACAAGTATAACACTACAGTAGTACTTATAGTGTCAAGAGTTTTTCATCTGTTGTCTGTGATCGACTCTTCGTTCCGTTGTTCGTGTGTCTCGTTGTTCTATGAATGGTGAGGGTATCGGGGGGGTGAGGGAGGTGAGGGGGGAGGGGGGGTGCACTCGATATTTACGCGGGGGAGATCGTTTTTCTTTAAGAAGGCTTTTTCATGTATGCATTCTGCAAGAGGGTGATTATAAGTATTCACTGGACGACCTTACCTGTCTGTGCATTATTGATCGCAGTATGCCTTTTATGTTCGTTAGTTTTCCGTGTCTCCCGCTGCCTGATTTTCCCAGCAAGCCTTGTATACCTGGTATATGCTATACCTGGTATATACTATTGATAATATGCATACTCATATACAACTCCTGCTGCTGTACGAGGTATCTTACGAAGTATAATATGTATACATAAACATCTGGTCGTATACAGAAAAAAAACGAAGACACATCATCTATATATGTACATATTTATACATATGTACGTACGTACATACATACCTATATATAGCGAGGTATGATGTTACAATATATTTGGTACTGCTACGTACTAACGTGTAGTCTGAACAATAATGTAACTTTTGATGTTCAATGCGTACGATAATCCGGAAGGATGCGTACGTGCGTAGAAAGTACCAAAAGAGCAAAATACAAAGACAAACCAGGCCTAAAAAATCGTACGTAGAATTTGTCTTTTGACGCACTCGGCAGCGGTACCTACCTGGACAGTACACACGCACAAAGAGCCTACCACCGCTCGTACAACACGCTCCGCTGCAACCGTCAGGGCTCTCGTCGTCGCTGGACAGGGGCACCATGCTTTCCATCTTCTCAAAAATGCTTCATGTGTCCCTCGACTTTCCTTGGGGCTTTTTCCCATACCCTGTCGGGAAGCATCTCGTCTTCTAGTACTCTTCTTCCGGCTGCGGGAGAGGAAGCACCGCCCGAGAGGGAAGCCGAGGGACCACCCTCGGCCTTTGAGCGCTTGGCCGCTTGTGACTGACCGCCGGCCATGATCAAGAGGATTGCTGGGGTGACGGCACCGCGTGTGTCATGCTGCTACGTACTCGTACTGCTGGGAACTGGTGCATAATCACATAGCTCTTTTTTCAAGTTGTTTTTTTCAAATAGTTCGATTTTCACGGTACACCAAATTTCCCAAAAAAATCAGAAGATAATTGTCAATAGACCGGTCGAAATAAGCACGCCGCTTCTATACAAAACCGGGAGTCTTCGCTGAGGGAAACAGCGTCACCTTAATCCATATTCATTCATATTCATATCTAGGCGCGTCGGTAACTTAATTTAAATATGGTACGAGCCTCATTCCTCTAGCCCCCCCTAAAACTATCCTTTAAACTCGTACTCGGTATCGTACTCGATATCAAGTGCACAAAATACCTGGTTCTGTGCAATAGACATCTGTAAAGCAGAAAGAAAATTATAGCCCTGCTCCCCTACAGAAGGCGCGAAGCGAGCAGTTCATAAGGGACGAGGATGGCACGCTGCTACGGGATAAAGTGCTAATTCGTGAACGGTGGATGAGAGCCTTCCACAAACTCTTGAACACGAAATCACTGAAACTTGATCCCACTATCATCGATCCATTGCCACCACGACCGCTTGAACAATCACTTGGCGATGAGCCATCTGTGGACGAGATGATGGGAGCCGTTAAGACAATGCCGAATTGGAAAGCGGTAGGACCAGACGACCTGCCCGCCGAGCTACTAAAAATCGATCACCCCGATTTCATCCAATGCTTCCACCACATTCTTGTCAATGTTTGGGTAACGGGTGAAGTCCCCCAGCAGTGGAAAGACGCGATCATCAAGGTACTTTACAAAAAGAAGGACCGAACTGATTGCAACAACTACAGAGGGATTTCGCTTGTTGCCCATGCAGGAAAAGTGTTGTTGAAAATCGTCGCATCCCGTATCAGCAACTACTGCGAGGACCGAGGCATCTTCCCTGAGGAACAATGCGGTTTTCGTCCTACACGATCAACAGTCGACATGCTGTTCGTAGTACGACGATTACAAGAACTCGGACGAGAGAGAAAAATCCCTCTGTACATGTGCTTCATCGATCTGCAGAAAGCGTACGACTCTGTCGACCGGGAGCTGCTGTGGCAGGTACTTACACGCGTTGGCATACCAACCAAGATGCTTACAATCATCCGCCAGTTCCACGACGGCATGCGTGCTTGCGTCCGCACAGATGATGGTGAGCACTCTGATTGGTTTAATGTCACGCAGGGGCTACGACAAGGCTGCGTGCTGTCGCCACTGCTGTTCAACGTGTTCTTCGCTGCTGTGATACACGTTGTTCTCGTACGCTTCAGCGAAGACGAAGACATCATGAGGGATCTGGTTCTCCTCAAGGAGGATGTAGTGGTTGGAAAAGAGGTACCATTGGCATGCGTGCGAAGGGCTGTATGGGGTATGCTGTACGCCGATGATGCAGGAATTGTCTCAAAGTCTGCGGAGAGTCTCGCAAAAATGATGACAGTCATCGTGACTGTCTTCGAAGCAGCAGGCCTCACGGTGTCAGAAAAGAAAACGGAAACGATGATCTTACGAACACGGGACCAGACACCCCCTCCTCCGCCGCTCGTTATCGAAGCAGCTGGTCAGAGGTATAGACAGACGAGCCAGTTCTTGTACCTCGGCGGCATTATCCACGAAAACGCTGACCTCTCACTCGAAATCGAACGACGGATCCGTCTCATGTGGGCGTGCTTCAAACGGTTCGGACCAGAGTTGTACGACATGAAGACGGCTCGACTTAGTCTGAAAATCCGCATGTTGAAGGCCGAGGTGATTGAGACCCTGCTGTACGGATGTATGACGTGGACCCTCGGTGCACAACACTTCGCCAGACTCCGCTCGGCACACCACCAAATCCTCCTGCGTGTCATTGGCTTCCAGCGTCGGCAGCGTGGCGACTATAGGACCCTCTCGTACGCAAAGGCTCTCAAGCAGACACGATGCGAGAGCATCGAAACGACAATCCGTAAACGGCGTCTGTTCTTTGCGGGAGCCGTGGCACGGCAACCCAAGGGGCGACTACCCAGTCGGATTATGTTCGGGACCATGACGGGTGGGGAGGGACGCAGACCGGGCGGACAACCAAAGTCCTGGCAGAAATGCCTTGCTGAAGACCTCAAGGTGTTTCAAGCCTCCAAGGGGTCCACGGCACAGGTCCCGTTGGTGTTTGGAGTAGAGACCGCAGTATGGACCATTGCAGCAACTAAAGTGGGCAAGTGGCACAGGGGGGTCCTCGAAGCGGCTGAACAGTTCATGATCCGGTGGCACAAGGTAGAGGCGGAACTGAGTAGACAGCGCCACGCATCCGTTGCGGGGGGTGCAAAAGGGAATGGGAAGGGGGGGGGCAACAGTCGTACGGAAACCGCGGCTGATGAGAGCAGGAGGGAAACAGCCGACAGGGTAGCAAGGTACCAGGCTGACTAGTANGCATCAAGGCGTCGACCACTACCTAAACTTGACTGGACTGATGATATAGAGGCCCCGTCCGTCGCGACCTTCTTCAGGCAGTGCTTATCCATCCAAGCCTGTGGATCCCACGGCTCTTCGGGACCTTCTGGTCCACCTTCGATCGAGCTCATAGCTCCTTTGTACCGCTCACTACTCTCCCTCGACTCTCCTGCTGCAGTCGCTGCCTCTCTACGCAGCTGCAGCTCATAGGCCTGCGGCCGCCCCTGGTATTGTAGTAGTATGGAAGGCCTTGTATCAAGCAGGGGGGGGGGGGGGACGGCCCTCTACCGTCCCCTGTGTTCAGTTTTATATAGGTTTTGTGTAGGCGTAGAGGGAGGGGATGGTCTCAGGTACCCCCCCCACCCTGTCAAAACGTAAAAGTTGAACAATTTGACGTGAGGTGTCGAGAAAACGAATTCGACCACCCTCGGCTGAGGCTGAAATTTCCCTAGTTTACCTACGTAGGGTCTTCTATATCTGAAACTACAAACCTGTCTGACCCCGTGTCCAAAGAGGCTCCAACCCACAGCATTTTTTTCCCCAAAACCTGACGCGCGTATCAACTGTATACCGCGCAGCGTGAATCTATCGCCGACACACGTACAAGCAGTCTGAGCCAACGTTCGGCTTCAACGGAGCCCTGCGCCTAGAGTCACGCGTCTCACCCGCACCCAAGAGAGCAACAATCGCTCGCGCAAGAGTCGGTACGAGCAGCAAAATCGTTCGCAAATTTCCTACAGCGCATCGATCATAGTAAAAGTGGGATCAGATCGTCGAGCGACAGCTCGTCTAACGCGAGTAGCTAGCAGCGTGATCGAGGTCGTTGCCCGCCAATTGCAAAGGATCGTGCAAGGTCGTTTCAGGCTGCACGCTCTTGGGCGTTATGGTATATTCTGTGGCGATATTTTGCCAGGGTGGTTTCCAACGCTATTACGGGGGACTATAGTAAATAGAACCTACGGTACATACAAAAACCTATATATTTACCTATTTTTACTAACAGTATTTGGTCTTATTTACTAGGTTCCCCCGTAATACAGTAAATCGAAGTTCTGATATTTCGGCTAGACTTTGTACGTGCAAACTTCAGTTGTGCTGTACGAGTACTTCAACTTCCGTAAGTGCGTACTCTCGCTGTAGGCACATCGGTCGTTGTGTCATTCTGTATCTGGAACAGCAGCAGCAGCAGCAGTGCGTACTCCTGCTGCAGGCACATAGGTCCTTGTGTTATTCTGTATCTGGGACAAAGATGTCGGGAGACAGCACTTTCACCCCTTGACAGACAGCGTCAAGGCAAATGCCTTGACAGACAGCCTTGACAGCAAAAAACAGGGGACAGGACCGAAAAATCCCCGCTTTGTGAAAACGCCTGACTATAATGTGTAAATTGATATGTTTCCTGCATTTTGCAAGGGTGCGCGCGGTGCCGAAGGCACCGCGTGGTACAGGATGGGACCGTTTTGCCCGCCGCAGTGAAAAAAAAATGAGGGTCTTCCCGAGCGAAAGTATGGGAAAATGTTTCCGTCTGTTGACAGCGGGATGGGAATGGAACGGGAAGGTAGGAAACCATTTGGTTGACGGGATTGGACGGGAAGACACGATTTTTTGGCGGGACGGGAACCGATTTTTGGCGGTACGGTACGGGACGGGAACCATGCTTCGGCGGTACGGGACGGCGCGGGAAATGATCGGTGAACGGGTCGGGATTATGTCGGGAATAAATCGAGAACCGAGTCGGGAATACGGTCGGGAATAGGTCGGGAACCGAATCGAGAATCCGGTCGGGAAACGCAGTCGGGAATGGTTGGAAACACGGTCGGGAACACAGGCCGGAGACAACGGCTGAAAAGAGCGAATTACTAGTAATTGGTGGTAATGAGGCGCCACCTCGAATACCTGCAGCAGTCATATCTGCGATGCATCACGCTGGAAAAATACTTGTGTGCTGAACCAACACGAACGAACATCTACGTATGCGTGCTTTGGTTCGTTCTTTTTATAGAGAAAAAAACGTCAGCATACAACAGCAGCAGCAGCAGCACCTGTGCTGGCCGGAGCAACAACAGCAGCGGAACAGCACAGCAGCAGTAGGACACACGAAGCCAGGCTCAGCGTCGCTGCAATACGCTCGGCTTGTCGGTCTAACACTTGAACCCTCTGTACTCGTACTCAATTTCTCGTGTGTCCCCTGCTTCCTCAACGCGACACGTACCTCGTTCGTATTGTTATTCGGCGTATATATTATGAAAAAATATAAACCTGATCTATGTACGTGTGTCCAAGTAGTAGTAGTAGGAGTAAAAGTAGTTGTAGGTGTAGTAGTAGTAGCAATAGTAGTAGTAGTAGTAGTAGTAGTAGTAGTTAGTAGTAGTAGTAGTAGTAGTAGTAGTAGTAGTAGTAGTAGTAGTAGTAGTAGTAGTGGTAGTAGTAGTGGTAGTAGTAGTGGTAATAGTCGTAGTAGTGTATTAGTAGTAGTAGTAGTGGTAGTAGTAGTGGTAGTAGTAGTAGTAGCAGTAGCAGTAGTAGTAGTAGTAGTAATAGTAGTAGTAGTAGTAGTAGTAGTGATAGTAGTAGTGGTAGTAGTAGTAGTAGTAGTAGTAGTAGTAGTAGTNTAGTAAGTAGTAGTAGTAGTACAGGGGTCCGCATCTGACTTTTCCCGACATTTATGAAAAGTTAAAAAACAAAAACAAAATCGAAGAATCACAAATGAAAACGAACAGCCCAGAATGAAGATACGTTTCAAAACCAAAGGTATTTTGCCCCACCGATTTGTATGGCGAAACAGAAGGCATGCCCGGCAACATAAGGAACTGGAGCTCCCTTCTACCCGATGCCGGTGTCATTTGAGCTCTTGTGGCCGGCACAGTGCTCTCGGATCTGCCGGCAAGGCTTGTGTCTCCGAGCTGCTGCAAATCTGCAAATCGCTCGTCCTCAGTACGCCCTCTAACAAAATTAATGGGGCTCGAGCCAGCATCTTAGCCCAACGAAACCAAGGTTGACATACACGCCACAACCCACAGGGTCATTGTAACGTCGGTCGTTTCCAATTTCGTTGTTTGTGTCGTTCGCGGGCTCAATTTCCTCGTACTCGTTCGGTGCAGGTACTGCTGTAAGAAATGCGCAAATTACGAGTACTCGAAGCAAAATATCTACAATAATATCGTTTCGCTGATCGAGGAAACTTACGCAGATTCTGCTGCTTGTAGGTGCAACTCGTGCTCGACCTAGGGGAGAGGGGCGCAAGGGACATTTGGTGTGGCTGTTGTCCTCTACTAGAGGGTTCGAGGAGAGCAATCGGCGACGCAAATGGTCTCGCCCTTCAGAGGTAGGGCTGCCCTCCGTCCAGGTTCGCCAAGAGAGACATGTATCCTGAAAACCTCAACAGAGCAAATCAAGGACCAACTTCGAACAGCAGCTCGTTCTCCCTCGCCAAGGCACCCCATGACCAGCTTCAGCCTCTCAAGTGGTCCCTCTGACCTCGGGAGACGACCTCAAGTCGTCGCAGCCTAAAACAAGCCTCCATCAGCGAGGTTTCAGCCTCTGATCTACGAGGATGATGTAGACGAAAACCGACGCGCGGCGACTCCACTCACTTCTGATACAAACGAGTACGAGCAGATTGACCTCGCGAGCGATGCAAGCAACGAAATTGGAAACGACCGACGTTACAATGACCCTGTGGGTTGTGGCGTGCATGTCAACCTTGGTTTCGTTGGGCTGAGAGGCTGGCTCGGGCCCCATTAATTTTGTTAGAGGGCGTACTCGGGACGAGCGGTTTGCAGATTTGCAGCAGCTCGGAGATACAAGCCTTGCCGGCAGATCCGAGAGCATTGTGCCGGCCACAAGAGCTCAAATGACACCGGCATCGGGTAGAAGGGAGCTCCAGTTCCTTGTGTTGCCGAGCATGCCTTCTGTTTCGTCATACGAATAGGTGGGGCAAAATACCTTTGGTTTTGAAACGTATCTTCATTCTGGGCTGTTCGTTTTCATTTGTGATTCTACGATTTTGTTTTTGTTTTTTTTAACTTTTCATAAATTTCGGGAAAAGTCAGATGCGGACTGGACCCCTGTAGTAGTAGTAGTAGTAGTAGTACTACTACTACTACTACTGCTGTACTAGTAGCAGAAGCAGCACTCGTAAGGTTGAAATGAACCTCTCTCGAGTACGGCACCCGGCCTGTGGCAAGCTTTTCTGTTTTGCTGCTGTATATGTAGGTGTCCTGTTCTACTGCTGCATTGTTCGCATAAAATAAGGAGCGTGTGAATTGCCTCAGGCGTCTGTGCTGGTGCTCTGCCTGTATCTGTGAGCTATGCGTCAGCGACCGCCGACCGACACTCGAGGCCGCGTAGAAGCAGCAAGCTGCAGAATCAGCAAGCGCAAGCACCAACAAGGAGTGCGGTCTATCCTGTACTCCTCGACACACGCTTGCGAGCGTCTCGGTCCAGGATGAAGCGTCAGTCAAGGAACAAACGTAAAAAATAGGAAATTGCCGTCAGCATCTCCTGGCTTCTTTGACTGTACGTACGTATCATACTCGTTTTGTTCAGAACTGAAAACATTATCCCACACTAAGTCCGAGGAGTTTGTCCCCATATACCCGGGACCACCTGGTATATATATGGAAGCAATCTATGTACGTCCACCACGCGTCTCTTGACCATCACACTATCGACTCCGTCCCCACCCAGGCTCCTTCCCCTTCTGTTTATGACAGCCCGGTCGGCCGCCGTTCGTGATATGTGCGGTGCCTCGTGGAGCTCATTGACCCACCGAATGAAGTGGGCGCTCTCTAGCTTTGAACCTGTTTGCTGTCAATCGTGTAGTGCCGAGTTCCACACTAAACCCTAGACGCTTGGTGTCAACCAAGGCATGTCAAGGCAAAGTTGCTGCCTGTCAAGGGGTGAAAGTGCTGTCTCCTGGCATGTTTGACTCTATTCTGCTGTCTACAGCTGCTGACCAGAACAAAAAGAAAAAACTCGCCCACATCTATCCGATGATCAGCGTTTGACCAATTCGTGGCGTTCGCGCTACACGCAACGCTGGAAGACGAGAATTGGCGTAGAAGGCGTGTCTCTGTCTCAGCTCCCCCTGCTCGCAATCCCACCACCAAAGAAAACGCCCCGCCGATTCTATCAGATTTGTCGGGAGTCACGCCTGGCTCGAGGTGTGTTGTGCGAGGTGTTGTTTTTATGCTGCTGTTAGTGTCGCCTACCGCGTGCAACTTACGCTAGTTTCAGTGTACATGCATGGGTACACCCTATTCATAGGGATTTAGACTACTTGTCAAAGAGCGTACTTTTAGTGTAGGCCGGTGGGAGTCACGATCTGAATTATGGATTTAGAGCCTCAGTCGATTATCGACTGGAGAATTGTTGTGGGTGTACCTGTCGTCGTTCCTTCTGCTGAACTGGTGACTGTTCCTGAGGAGGCGGTAATTGAGAGTGTGGATGTATTGATTGTGCTTGCAATAGATATCACAGGTACGATGACGGTTACAGATATTAGGGAGTTCATATACTTGATGAGGGTTTTGTTGGTTTGGAGTCTTCAGTATGACAGTTACGAGTCAGTTTGGTGTCGGTTCGGGCTATTGACCCTTTATAGGTTACACCGCATTTTTGTCTTTTGGGCCTGCGTGTGAAAGCACCTGGACCCCTGAGGGCACTCCTCGTTGCCCCTACCCTGTGGGACGACTATTAATACAATAACTTGAAACCAACCCGCCAAGGAAGTACGAACACTCTAGAGTCTCGGCGAGCCTCGTGGGGGCTAGGTGGGAGACCTTCTAGCTCAAGTATTAGATCAGGGCCTTGCTTTCGCGAGCTGAGAAGCAGCGGAGGGATATGATGCTCACGATTCGTAGCAACCAAAAATGCAAAGCGCAGGAGGAGTCCGGCGGGAAGCAACAGCTAACCATCGCTGTGGTGCAGCTGGGAGGGATGCTATACTACCATCGTCGGAACCGTCCGATGGTGACTACGGGAACAGGGAGGGGAATCCCGTAGGTGAGGGGTCTCTCGACACGCACGGCTGTGCGGGTTACCGGCGTTTTGGAGACTTTGATGGCTTTCTCCAGGCTTGTACAGCAGTTGTGTGTGTGCGGCAAGGAGAATGTTCTGACGCTGGGCAAGGAGACCGTGTTTGAGATGGTGGATGATCCCGCAGTCGATGTCGTGGAGTCGACGTCGTCAGCTACTGCTGCTGTATGCATGTACAGCAGTACGTAAAGCCCTACGGTGGAGCAACTGAACTGTAGGCAGGGTGTAGCAGCAGCTTACGTCCTACGTATGGTGGGAGTATAACCTTACGTACCCCTGCTGTGTGGAGGGGGGACGGACGTACAGCAGCAGCTAAAAAGCCCTACGGCGTACCAGTCGTAGGCACCCCCTTCGTATGCTGCGAGAGAGGGATTGCAAAGCCGTGCGACATGAATATACCGTACGCGCTCCACTTCAGATGGTTGGTTGTGGAGGAAGCAGGTGTGGTGGTAATCGGAAACGAAGGGAACCATGTCTGCATATTCCGCGAAAAGTCGCACGGCCGCCAGCCGTGTGCACCCTACCTGGGGGGTTGTTTGGTGGGGCAAAGTCGCGTCGCATAATAGCCGCGTGCATTCTGCTGCTGGAAAATCAGCGACGGCAGGAACCGGACGTGGGGTAATCGTGGGCTGTCTGCAGCAGTACCAATATAACGATGGGGTTTCGTCCGGGTGGCAATAAGTCGAGTGGTATGGCCGCACGCACTCCATGATAAGCAGCAGCAACAGCAGCAGCGGGGGGAGTCACGGAGAGAGAAGATCTGGGTGTTTCGTCAGCCGGGGCTTCATGTAGGGTCCGGCAACATCGCGGGGCGTGGGGGACAGGTCTGGTCATAATGGTGGGGTTTTCGTAGAAATTCTTTGTTTTTACGATGAATACACCAGTCGATCGAAATCTGTTTTTGGTCGATGGATGGGTATACGCAGCCTGTTTCTCCTGGTAGTTTTTAAATGTAATTTTCATGTTCAAATCAAACAGTCTTGTAAATCCGAAAAAACTTGTAGTGTTTTTCTGGTATAGCCAGGACCAGAAGGGGCCTGGTAGAACTGAAATGTACATATGTTGAACAGTTTGGAGAAATATGGGCATGTTTTATCCTCGGCCAAGGGTGGAGAAGCCGTGGATGGTAGATTGTGTATCGTCTAAGATTCGTTCTGGATGGTGTACGTAACCTTTTTCGCCTTGTAGTTTTGAAATGTAGTTCCATGTTCAAATCAAACAGTTAGACCCGAGAACGGAGGGCTATTTTGACCCAAAAACATGGCAGGCTATTCAAAATCACAACTCTAAAAATCCAACAAACAGGGCAAAATCAAAATAGCCTGGGAAAGTCTAATTACTTGGCTTTACACTACCTACACGGTACTTTCTATATCAGGAAAATCTCTGAGATGGAGACCAGTTGCACGCTGACACTTGACACACACCTCTGGCTGGTGAAAACGAAGAGGATGGACGTTCATTCCGCAATTTTGTTAATATTTGGCGCTTTTAAAGGCGGAATAACATGTTTTTGGGCATATTTCTTGCTCTTTGGGCGAGAGGAAGACTTGCCTCACGTTTATGTAGACATATTTATAACGTTCCACTGCGTTGGAATATGGTGCGCACAGCAACGCAACCCCCAACTGATTTCATTAAAAAACCGTCGAGAAATTTCCATCCGAAAATAGCCTCTTGCCCGGTTGCCGGTCTGCAAGAAATCTGTTTTTTTTGCAAGAAATCTGGTGTTGTGATGGGAAACAGAAAAAACACGAGGGGAGTACGACTAAAGGGAAGAAGAGAAAGGTCGGTCGGGCCAGGATCGATAGCTACCTAGAACGCACAGGACAAACGATGCACGAAGCTTCGGTGATCGCACGCCAGGCGACTGCCATCGAACGCAGGGGCCTCGCCGCGGCCGAGTCCATCCGCGATCGGGCGGTGAAGGAACGGAACAAAAGTCGCGCGGAGGCCTCTGAGACGAAGGCACAGCTCTCAAGTGCAGCTGCTCATATTCACGAGCACGAGTCCAACATAAAGCTGCAACTAGACCTCCGTCGTGAGTCAGACGCGGTGCTGGCCACCACCCGGGCTGAGCTATGCGACCAGCAAGAAGTCGCGCGCAAGCAGGAGTCTTCAGAAGCCTCGGCTGGATGCATGCCCGTCCCCAGGGGATGCACTGGCCTGCTGTCCGTCATCGAGCTCAATGTTCCTACAGCAGTCAAGTGCGGCCAGCTCACGCTCAAGCGTCCGTGTGTTGTAACGCAGCAGGCTAAAACATTTTTTGCTCGAACGAGTCAACGAGGAATGTCCGGCTTCTCGCTGCTCGCCGTCGGAAAAAAATGAAATGTGCATCCACGAACTATGAATAGACTTTTATTGTGAAATTCGAGTTTTTCCTTCATTGCTGATTGGCTGATCGTGAAAGTTT
>MEHQ01000562.1:2457-38784 GCA_008828725.1 Saccharina japonica | reverse complement strand
ACCGTAGTGGGGGAGGAGGGAGAGGAGCCTACTTTGTGACCCCGGATCTGAGTTACGACTATTAATAGGGAGGGAGAAAGACGGAAGTGCGAAGATAATAAATGGGATGGAAAAAAAAAAAAAATGAGAGACTAGATGCAAAGTCATGACTAGTCATTCAACTGCCAATATTGTTTTCCGAACTTGATGGGTGGTTGCAATCTTGTCTGGAAATTCAAAGGGGGATATGTTGAAGATTTGATTTGATGCACAAGCAAGTTTTGTTTTTGCAGTTGCCATTGCAATGAAACGCGGTGGCTTGTGGATGGTCAGATACTTCTGTAGCTGGGAGGGATTAGGCTACTTTTAGCGTTGGGTGAATTCTATTTTGCGGAGAATAATGTCTGCTATATCGCTTTACCGTTACGATCGGTGAATCTATTACGGTAGTAGGGGACGAAAAGGGGTTTTTGTCCGCGGGGCCTCGTGATATCTGGCAATATATTTTTGGCCTTAGATTTTGCTTCTTATGCGCAGCTGCTGTTGTAGTCTCTTTTTGTGATTGCAATATTCATAGTGTGTAAGTGGGAGTATGGAAGAGGTTTTCGCTCATGAGGATGAGTTTCCCCTTGCCATTTTTGTTTTAGGTGATGGAGTTGAGTCTGTTATTGTTGGTTCGTCACTGTCGCCACTGTCTTGTGAAGAATCCGGGAGGGTGTTGGTTTGGAGTCTTCAGTATGACAGTTACGAGTCAGTTTGGTGTCGGTTCGGGCTATTGACCCTTCATAGGTTACACCGCATTTTTGTCTTTTGGGCCTGCGTGTGAAAGCACCTGGACCCCTGAGGGCACTCCTCGTTGCCCCTACTCTGCGGGACGATTAATAATACAATGACTTGAAACCAACTCGCCAAGGAAGTACGAACAGGTTTCTCCACCTGTGTGGTCCCGTGCTTGCTGGGTACTTGACTTGCTTAACTCCGGCGCTTCGCTTCCCCTTCGAGGTTCGATCATATATATACTGAACTACGTGGTTTATGTCTACATTGAGGAGCGCTCCAGCACCTCGACCCTCCCCGCCTGTGTAAGGGCCCGTCATGCGCCCAAGGTTGAATCAACGCCCTATAGCTCGCTAACGATCTCGGGCCGCTAGGGGCAGCAGGAGCGACGTGATGGATGGGGCTAAAAACATTGCTGTGCAGTTGGAAGCCCATCGGGAAGAGATGGCAGAGATGAGGGAGGCGCTGAGACGGGTGAAGGAGGCGCTGCGACGTGGAAGGCGGAACTGGTGAGCGACCACGAGCGCTGTATATCTCCGTTTGCTGCCGACGGTCTGGATTGGCGGACGGATGAACGCATGACTTTCGATTTGGACCGTGTTGAATGGATTGATCTTCAGATGTCCGAGATCCAGCTTATCGTGGAGAGCGTTGAGAGAGGGCAAGAGGAGGCGAGGAGAGAACGAGCGGCAGTCAAGCTGGGAGCCGCGACGAGCGAGGCCCAGCGCGCTGATTTGGAGAGGACAACGGCAGAGCAGAGGAGGACAGTAGCTGGGACAACAGTGGGCAACAAGGGCAGGAGGCTCGAGCCGGCACGTTCACCATTGCTGTAAAACATACCCGCTCTGCGCCCACCCCCGAATTCGATGAGGAAGGTACGAGAGAAGCAAAAGGAGAAAAGATGGGTGACGGAGAGAGAAGAAGAACAAGCTGACGAGCGAGGTGGAGAGCAGACCTCTCGGAGCGACGATGATAGCAGTGCAGAGGACGACGCCCTGCAGCTGCCGCCTCCGATTAAGAAGATAAGCTCCATTGAGCGGACTTGTTGGGTGGGTCCGGGCGCGCAAGAGCAGGAAGCTCCGCCTGCGCGTCACGTTGAAACTCACCCAGCGGTGACGAAGGTAATTTCGTCATACGCGAAAGAGAACGCGGATGGAGAGATGGTTTCATGTAGTGGCGGGGAGTTGTCGAGGAGGAGCATAGAGTAAGAGACAAAGCTGACGGCGTTGGGACGGGCAAGGAGCTGGAGCATCAGCCGTTGCCACCGCCGCTGCCAACGAAGCCGCCTCTGCCGCCGCCACCGCCGCCGCCGCCGCTCGCGGTTGGCATGAGCTTAGGCCTCGAAGCGGAGCAGCACGCCCTGGTAGTGGAGAGCCGTTTGGTTCTGGCACACCGAGCCCTGGTATCATACGAGAGACGCAAGGAGGAGAAGGAGGTGGAAACGGTGACCGAGGTGGAGGGGCAAGAAGAGGAGGAAGGGGAAGACGCGGATATCCAGCAGCAGCAGCAGCAGCAGGGGAGCAAGCAGGAGCGGAGCGGCGGCGAGCAACACCACCTACAGCAAGGTTGTGTTTGCACCAGCATGGAAGCTGGACCGGGATGGTGCCTGGGTGGTGGCCTCATGCCTCCGTTCAGCCCTGATTGAGATATTGGTGATAATAGATTGACGGGTAGTAGGAAAGGGAAGTTGGAGAAATGAAATACTCCTGCTGTGCTGCTTATCTTGTGTACCTGATGTAAACGGTAGTGCTCTGTGTGCGGAGAGCTTTATGATCGTGAAGGTCGTACCCCCATGCATACATATAAGACACTGCGTTATACCAGGTATGTACCAGGTACCAGTTACAAAGAAACTGCGTACGTACTACTGTTTCTGGTAGGGTTCTCATGGTTAACGAATGTTGGAATGTCGCTTTGTGATATGATATGCTGCGAGTATTGATACAGAGTGAAAATATTGTTTCGGGCGATTGCAGATTGACTGCTGTATGTGTGCTCTTCCGCCCTCCCTCCCTCCCTCCCTCGTAGCGGATCAGTTATAGGTACGAGATGATTCTGATCATTATTTATGTAGCACGCATGCTATGTACGTACTTAAAGCAGAAGGAGTATAAGCGGGGTGGGTGCTTTAAACACGTAATAATATAACACTGACTGTGCTCTTTGTTGGTGAAACATGAAATATGTTCTTGCACCTGTCTGATCACGGCATTCGAGTCGTGATGAATACCTCAATGCGTTTTGTCTTTCCGCGAACTCTCGACTTATTGGTTGGTTAACTACTGCTGTAAGCCTGAAACCATAGCACGCGGTCGGATAGATCACGTTTGTTTGGGTATGAAAGGGGGGATGGTGAGATCATATTGACAATGTCCCGAGGCTGGGCACAGGGTGTACAAGGCTAGTAGGGGGCTTCCTGGAAAATTCCCGAGGTGTTATATGAATAACATTGTGTTGCTCACTACGTCGAGATTGACTTGAAATTACTGAGACTTCCTTCTGACACTCCGTAATGGATATGCTCCCTGATATGCATGTAATACATTGATTGATTGGTTGACTGGTTGAACGAGGATTTGAGAATGGCGCGTTTTGATTGGGTTTCTAATTGGGTTTGTGGGGTTAACCCATTCAGAACTGCAAAACTTATCCCACACTAATTCCAAGTAGTTCTTCCCCAAAAACGTGGGACCAGTTATTAAGGGGTTAAGGTTGGGTTGTGGTTTATTATTTATGTTTTTCGGATATTGAAAATTTTGCCTGGTTACTGGTTAAGGCACTACTGCGCACATATACCGCATCGTCTCTGCTTCATTCAGCCGGCGAACCGTGGTTGGGAGCTGTATTGTGGATTGTCAGGGGCATATTCAATGATGATAACGGCTGGTCTGGTAGCTCCGAGAATACATTGTACGGTACTTCGGGTATTGAAAAATCCAAAGGCAAGTTCGGTAGGGTATACCGGTACCGGGGGTATATTTGTTGTGCGTACCGAACTTACCGAAGTGTCGGGTACCAGTATTGAAAAAGAACCGAACTTACCGAAATGTCCGGTACCGGTATTGAAAAAGTACCGAACTTACAGAAGTGTCGGGTACCGGTATTGAAAAAATACCGAACTTACCGAAGTGTTCGGTAGGGTATCGAGCCCGGTACCGAACTTACCGAAGTGTTCGGTAGGGTATTAAGCACACTACCGAGAAAATACCGGTACCCCCGGTATTGTGGACGAGGGTATACCGGTACCCGGGGGGGTACGTTTAGGTGAGCGTCCCGAACTTACCGAAGTGTCAGGTACCGGTATTGAAAAAATACCGAACTTACCGAAGTGTCGGGTACCGGTATTGAAAAAATACCGAACTTACCGAAGTGTCGGGTACCGGTATTGGAAAAATACCGAACATACCGAAGTGTCGGGGACCGGTATTGGAAAAATACCGAACTTACCGAAGTGTCAGGTACCGGTATTTACCGAGGAAATACCCCGGTATACTTCGGTACGTACCCTACCGAAGATATCCTAAATACATGTGTACTTGTAGCAACAGGAAACAGATGGCGGCGGCAACGGTGGAGAAAACAGCAATGCTGCCGCCGCCATCCCAATCACGTAGCGAGCGGCAGCACGGTTAGCAGCAGCATTAGCCCCAGCAAGAACAACAGAACACAGCAGCAGAGGGGCAGAAACAGAGCTCCAACTTGGGCAATGCGCTGCTGCTATGGGCTCAACTGCATATTTGATACAGTAGTCTACGCGTGCCACCGCCATCGAGTGCTACGCTTGAAGCCCGTTCTGCAGCAATACCGGTATTGAAAAAATACCGAACTTACCGAAGTGTCGGGTACCGGTACTGAAAAATACCGAACATACCGAAGTGTCGGGTACCGGTATTGGAAAAATACGGAACTTACCGAAGTGTCGGGTACCGGTATTGGAAAAATACCGAACTTACCGAAGTGTCAGGTACCGGTATTTACCGAGGAAATACCCCCGGTGTACTTTGGTACGTACCCTACCGAACCCTAAATACACGTGTACTTGTGGCAACAGCAAACAGATGGCGGCGGCAACGGTGGAGAAAACAGCAATGCTGCCGCCGCTATCCCAACCACGTAGCAAGCGGCAGCATGGCTAGCAGCAGCACCAGCCCCAGCAAGAACAACAGAACACAGCAGCAGAGGGGCAGCAGCAGCAGCTCCAGCTTGGGCAATGCGCTGCTGCTATGGGCTCAACTGCATATTTGATACAGTAGTCTACGCGTGCCACCGCCATCGAGTGCTACGCTTGAAGCCCGTTCTATACCCCAATCTCCCAACTTCGAAGTTCGGCATACAGTTTAGATCATCGGCGACTTCGCGTAGTGCTGCTGCAGCTGTTGTTGCTGGTACGTCAGTGTTCGAATATACTTCGAGCAGCGACGGATTCGAATTGTCGCGTTCAATTCCGTATATAGGGTGCATGATACTCCTCGAGTACTTTCTCAGGCGAGCAGTCGAAGCTTCTCCCACTACACGAACTTTGCGCAGAGCGTGCCATAGCACCGCCTCGGCGGGTCGAACCCACAGGCGCGAGTTGGTGATAAGATCATCTATCCTTTCGCTCCGTACTCTCGGCGATTGTTGTGCTGTGTCTACCGCCGTTCATGGTGCGTGTGAAATGAGTGCGTTGTGCCACTCCAGAGCCAACGACCAGATACACTCGTACGTAAATTTAGAGAACTGCTGCTGCTGCTGCTGGCGCAAATAAATACCTTGTACGAGTATAGTGTCATAACGTGTGTCCGTATTGCATACATACCCGATTCCCCGGTATCGACGCCGCACCGATCACCGCCGGTATTGTGGTCGAGGGTATACCGGTACCCGGGGTATACTCGGGTGGGCGAACTTACCGAAGTGTCGGGTACCGGTATTGGAAAAGTACCGAACTTACCGAAGTGTCGGGTACCGGTATTGGAAAAGTACCGAACTTACCGAAGTGTCGGGTACCGGTATTGGAAAAGTACCGAACTTACCGAAGTGTCGGGTACCGGTATCGAAACAATACCGAACTTACCGAAGTGTCGGGTACCGGTATTGAAAAACTACCGAACTTACCGAAGTGTTCGGTAGGGTGTCGAGCCCGGTACCGAACAAATACCGGTACCCCCGGTATCGCGGTCGAGGGTATACCTGTACCTGGGATATATTTTGGCGGGCGTACCGAACTTACCGAAGTTTCGGGTACCGATATTGGAAAAATACCGAACTTACCGAAGTATCGGATACCGGTATTGAAAAAATACCGAACGTACCGAAGTGTCCGGTACCGGTATCGAGGCGATACCGAACATAGCGAAGTGTCGGGTACCGGTATTTACCGAGAAAATACCCCCGGTATACTTCGGTACGTACCCTACCGAACATACCTTTGGAAAATTCTGCCTGGTTGCTGGTTAAGATAGTAGGTACTACTGCGCACATATACCGCATCGTCTCTGCTTCATTCGGCCGGCGAACCGTGGTCAGGAGCTGTATTGTTGATTGCCAGGGAGATATTCAATGATGACACCGGCTGGTCTGGTAGTTCCGAGAATACATTGTACGGTACTTTGAATTTGCTTGAGTTTTTTAGTACTCCTGCCATAAACTTGTGCCGACCTATTTACACCGAGCTGATGACCGTGGACAGATGTCCCTAGTTACGGCAGCTGAGTGTTTTGGGAAGATTGTTGAAGTTTGAGCCAGTATGGTTTAGATTTTTGCTATTTGAATTTGAATGAGTTTGCTTGAATTTCTGGAATTCGGTACTTTGAATTTGTTTGAGGTTTTGGGACATTGTGGTCCACATTCGGTACGTGAATTTGTAATGTGTGATATTGATTCGGGATGATGATTTGTGGTTTTCGGGACAGCTATGAGGTGTGACCAAGCTATGATGTTGTGATGCTTTTCCACACTATTCACCATGCAGGGAGGATTTTAGTTGATGGGACTGTACACCTGTTCGGTATGCATACTGCGGATGTGTGGTGTCGCACACTACCGATTGCAAAGCAGGGAGGATATTGATTGTGCTTGCAATAGATACCACAGGTACAATGACGGTTACAGATATTAGGGATTTAATATACTTGATGAGGCTTTCTCCACCTGTGTGGTCCCGTGCGTGCTGGGTACTTGACTTGCTTGACTCCGGCGCTTCGCTTCCCCTTCGAGGTCCGATAGTATATATATACAAGGGCTCCGCATCGCCGGCACCCATGCTTCGGGTAGGGCAGGGAAGAAGTTGGAATTATGTCATCCGTAAACAAACATATAAATTGAAAGGAATGCCAAGGGTTTCATCCGAAAATCATATTTTAGCAGGAGATAAATCCACAACAAAGAAATCAAGCATACGAGCTGGGCCAGCCATAAAACGGAGAAAGCTTCCTAAAGTCATATCTCGTGAACCATTGCAAACCAGGCTACATATATACATAGGGCCCGGGACACTAACCCTGATATACCACTGCTTATGCAAAAAAAAACGTATATGAAAAATTCTTAACGTTTGTTTTTCCCGACTAGGTCTCGCCGAGGTATCCGCGAAAACTCAAAAACAGCGACTTTTCGACACACAATTCGTATATAATTCGTACTTTTCAATCAAACCGAAACTTAGCGAAGACAGTGCTGAAGACACAAGGAGAAGAGCGATAAAAAAGTATCGTTGCCCAATTCGCCATACATCAAGAGTTATTACCAAAACCGATTCCACACTCTAAGTCAAGTCAATACGAAAAAAGGCCATTTCTGCGATACCCAGCTCAATTTTGAGAACTGCACCATATTTTTAACCCCGGATTTGAATTTCAAGTTTAAAGGCATTCACTGTCGGCCCTACTTTTTGTTTTGTTCTACTAGTTTTGGTCGCTTTCGTATTTTTTCGGGTCGTTGGATCGGTCATATCTCTTGGAAGAAGAAAAAAAGCTATACGTATAGGGCCGAAGGTCAATGAGTCGATGAGTGCATGAGCTACCCCGTGTCTAAAAATCAAGCCCAAATTCTTTTAATTGATGGGGGAATCGCCAAATCCGACTTTTAAACCGTTTTATGGCTGGCCCAGCTCGAATTACAGAGCAGTAGAATAAGTAGCTGCAACACGCGCATGGAAACCACACAAAAAGTACAGCAGGGTGTAAAAACCGTGATGAGAGACGCAGAACAGCAGTATTTTTAGCCCTGCATAGCATTGTATAGCAGGGCGTGAGTACTCGTACTTTTACATATTCGAAGTACAGTATGTGCTCGTACTCCTACAAAATGCTCGAGCTTATTGCTGGCTGTACAGCCAGTGCCTATTTTTGAAGCTGTGTACGTACTCGTACGAACATGCTTCCATGCATACCTGGTACGTACATTGTTCCCTTTACAATACCTGGTACATTAAAAAGGTTCATTAAATCGGGTAAGACTCACAACTGCTGTGGTAAAGTCCAGAACATAAAAAGCCGCACACTGCAGCAACTTGCGTGTGGACTATGAAAACAAATCGAGTGCATATTATATGTATAGTTATGTTTGTGAAATTTTCGCACTTTTCGCAACTTTTCTCTCCGCGCGAGCGCTTTTCGGCAAAACGCTAAGTACCCCGACACGGGAGGCCCGGCCGGACACATTGGTCGAGGTTTGGGCTCGATCCGAGCTCTGTGGCTCGCGTGGCGGGCGCTCGAAGTTTTTTTTCCCGCGGGAGTGGATAAGCCGATTTCCCGGGTTTTCTGCATGAGGCCGTGTTTCGTACGTACGTGCCAGTAAATAACGATGTTCTGTTTTTAGATGTTGTCTGTTTTTTGCTCTCTCACATGCACACAGGCCAGAAACATGTACCAGATACCAGTAGACAACAGACAACATGCACAGAGCACGGCGTTACAGCGTTGCCGCCAACACCAGTAGGGAACATCGTGCGTGAGTGGCACATCCATCTGGGCTGTACTGCTGCTGTAGGTAGTTGTTTTATCCAAGGCTGCTGTCCGTAGTCCGCCACCTGTCTTGCATTCTTTGCTGTTGTGCTGTGTGTCTATGACATATCCAGGGTCACTTTGGATCGAAATGTAAGGGCCGTTTTTATTACGTGTGAGTACGGCAACTGTTATTATATTTCTGATGTTGCGGGTTCTTGCCCCAAGCACACCACCAAACTTTTAGACATCAGATAACATGCAAAGAGAACACAAACAACACGTTGCAACCCCGCCCAGCAGCACAAGCAGCAGCAGGCAACATCACGCGCATGTGGCAGGTCCGTGCTGTACTGCTGTGACTCCAGCAGCAGTAGTTGCTTTATCGGAGGCTATGATCCGTCATCGGTCATATCTACCTCTCTCCTTCTGCTGCGCTGCTGCTGTGCATGTGTATGTGCGGTGTGTCACACACTCACTGCTGTGGACACGCACGCCAGTATAAAACATATTTTGACCTTTGGTAATATGGTCAAATGAGTGCGATGCCCGGTTATTTGTTTGAAGTCGTCAGTTCGAGACTCTCGTTCATAATTTTTTCCTTTTTAGTGGGGGATAGAAATTTACTTGCTATTTGTCTGCGGGCCGAAAATGACTTGACCTTGGTATGGGGGGTGAAAAAGCGCACCGTGCATTGTTATCCCACCCACTGTTCGAAAGACGCCCGAGGTGACGAGACTCGAAATACATCCAGTATTTAGTGTGTAAGTGTATCCAGCGCCTTAGCCTATATCGACTGTGGATCTGCTGCACAGTTAGCAGCAGCACCACCAGCAAGCAGTGTGTTGTTGGACCTGTGGCAGCATGCATGTACTACGCAACAGCAGAGACCCCCAGCACTACGTACTGCGTTGTACTTTGTATTTAGTGTATTATTTTTCCCTGGGGTATTCTTCCACTCCAGAGCTTTTTGGAGCCTGTCCTGTGACCACGCACTACCCCTTATAACAACAGATCACAGGGTCCGATAAAAAACACACACATACAGTACAACAGTATTATAGTAGGACGCCACAGCAATACAGGGCGGACAAAACTACCGCACGCGCTTCATGCTGTTTTATTGCTCTGCACTGCTCGTGTGCTGTCTGTGGTGTCTAGGTTACGCACGTACATAATACAAACATAAAACAAACCAAAGTGAAAAATAAACAGTCATTTTCGGCCCTGACACAAAAAATAAGCCAATTTCGACCCTCCGCACCAAAACCAGGCCAATTTCGAACCCAACACAAAAACCAAGTCATGTTTGAGCCCCCACATAAAACCATGATAATTTCGACCCTAACACTGAAATCGAGTCTATTTCGATCCCCTTCTAGAACCAAGTCAACTGTGGTGCCTCTCCACACAACAAAGACACACATAAACACACTGGCGAACATAATATAATGTTTGGCGGAATCGTTAGGAAAATTTGTTAAAAATATGCAGTCAATAGTAAGGGTGCCACCCTATTTCCAAGTCTTTTTATCCCCAAAAGTGCGCAGGTCATCTGATACAGTTCTAAAAAATAACATGCATGTACCCCGCATGTACGGTAATACGCAGATAATTCATAACCACGTCGTACTATGATGTAATATGCTTGCGTAGGATATCGAATTATGTACGAGTTTGGATTTCAAATCCGTTCTTGCGCCACTCCCCTAGGCATGTCCCGGAGGGGAACCTTGTATATAGTATTTTTAAGCTGCAGGGCACGACTTGAAAAAATGGAATACTAATAATTCATTCGAGGAAAACAATTAGTTGAGCCACACTACTCGTACTCCTGTGGAACTGATTGCTGTCGACACTGCCTGTCTGTGTGGCACCACAGCAGCAGCAGTGGTGTACAGCAGTAGTAGTAGATCAAAATGGCAATGCTCTTACTCGCTCTTGCATACATACGTGTACCCTCCTCGCGTACATGCATACACTCTCGAACAAACTTGTTCAAGACGACCCTCTCGCCACAGCAGCACTGTGAAATGTAGAGAGCATCTACAACGTGAACTCTCTCACTCGAGGATATGCCCTGCGAAGCAACATGGACCTCGGCTCTTCGAAGCAGGCGATGCAACAGGCTGACAAAATATGACTCCTGTATGATACTACTCCAGTTATTTTAAAAAGTCACCCCTTTGTGTTTGTGACTACCCCCCGCCCCTGTTAAGATTCAAAGAAATACTCGACATGCCACCCAAGATCCAAGATTGTGCCTACTTCTCGCTTCTCTCTCTCTGCCCCCGAACGCGTTCTCGGCGAGGTAAGCGGGGGGGACGAAGGGGCGTCGGAGCCGATCCTCGAAGAGAGCGCCCGAAGAAATGAAAAAACCCTCGAGATATTGAGGTGCCGAGATTCCGATACTGAGGCCGGCCCGGAACTAAAATTATTTATCGTGCGAGCTCCAGGGTTGAATCCACATCAACTTATATATGTATATACTGAACAACATGATTTATGTCTACATCGAGGAGCGCTCCAGCCCCTCGACCCTGTCCGCCTGTGTAAGGGCCCGTCATGCGCCCGAAGTTGAATCAACAGGATGTATGTGAGGAGTCTGAGATGGTTGTGGACATACCCGTCGTCGTTCCGTCTGCTGAACTAGTGTATGTTCCTGAAAAGACAGAAACGGGGGATCTGGATGTATGTGAGCAGTCTGAGGTTATTGTGGACATACCTGTCGCCGTTTGTTCTGCTGATCTGGTGCCTGTTTCTGAGGAGACCTCAATGGATGTGAATGTATGCGAGAAATCGAAGATTATGATATGTCTGTTGTGGCAGATTTTGATTCGTTACAGATGAGCGCTCGAAAGGATGCTGTTCCTTCTGAGCCCATTAAACCGAAGACAGGTACTTAACCGGGAGTTGTTGTGCGATCGCGGGAGGTCGGGCTCAAGGACCTTGTTATTCAAGTTCGCGTTGGATCAGTGAGCGGTGCAAACGAAAGTGATTATGAGGGCAAAGCGCATGGTGACACTGCGCATGGTGGGGTAAAGGAAGAAGTGTTTGTCGATGGTGCAAACGGTTTGTGTGCTGAGAGAAAGGTTGGTGAATCGACAGCAGATTTGCCGTTGGTCATGTTTGCTTGTCTGAAGGCTGAATGTGTACCTTTTAGCTCGGGCCCTCTACTATAAATAGCTGCGCCTGACTGATGGCTTTAGGCAAAAGCAGGAAGAAGTTGTTGGGTCACTTCTGTTTTGTGTGTTGCTATAGGAATGTGTATATGTTTGTGAAGTGGCATTTCCTGGCAGGTCTAACTGAAAATGTGCACTGTGGTGATTTGTGAGAGTTGGGAGGACATCCTTAAATATTGATATGTGGGTTGTCCTGTGAAATTATAAAGTTTATCATCCAAATTTTACTGTGAATTCCACCCAAATTTCAGTATAACGAGGTGTGGTTCCGTATCGTTTTACCACGGATGTATGTAACGGGTAAGATTTTTTCGACACAGATGGTGAGGGTGGTCGTGGTTTTTTCTGTCCCCCTCCTTCGAGTTGTGTTTGTTTTTTGTGGGTGGTCTCCGGCTGTCCCTGCCTTCTTTTTTCTGTCGTTTTCCCCAAGTCCCTTTGGGCCTGTGGGTTCGCTCTGGGGGGGGGCTGTGGTCGTCCGGGGACATCCGGGCTACATCCCCGGGTTTGGTAGGTGCATAAGGTTCTTAGGATATAACGGACGTTCCTACTTGCTGCTGTAGATCATCGCCCACAGCAGCCAATTCTATGTGCTTTATGGCTGTCTTCTCTTTGTTCCAGCAGGGTCTCTGACCGGGCTCTGCCCAGGTCACTTCCATTGGGGACTCTCTGACTGGGCCCTGCCCGGTTTCTGCCTGGGTTGTTTTTTCTCGCTAATAATCAACACATTTTACTTCGCGTCAGCTAGGGTGACTGGCTCCCTCGAGTGGTACAGGTTTATGCTGGCCTTGAGCTGAGCTAGGTCATCCGGGGCTTACCATAAGCAGCAGCAACAGCAACATACGAAACAGCAGCAGCAGCAGCAGCAGCACAGGAGTACACACACGCACAACTACCGCCGCTACTACTGTAGTACTGCTGCTACTCCTGCTGTGGGCTACTCAGCGCGCGGAATCTGGTGCACTTTCACTCGTGTTCCTTTTTTTTGTGTTTTGTTGTTGAATTCATCTTGCGTTGTTATTTATACTGGTAATAGTATGTACAGCTACTGTAGTACATGGTTTGTATGTACACATATTATACGTTGTAGGTAAAGGCCTATCATAGCATCATAGCCTTTCGCCGGGGTTGAGAACGAAGCATACGTACCTATAGCTATTATAGCAAACGACTCCAGCTGGCGTATGATACGTACGCTCGCCTCACGGCTATACTACCGAGTGCTGTAGTGTGCTGCTGTGGGACCGCGTGTAGGCGCAAGGTGGGAAGGGGGCCAGGGATTGGTCATACTGACTGAAGTCTTGTACTGGCTGAAGTCTTGCCACGCAAGCATGAACATCCTCGCCAACTACAAATTGTGGCGGACGTGTTGTGGGGTTATGGCCTGTGCGTGGCATATGGCAAACCATGCGTTGTTTGCTTGTACTGACGAGATTCGGGCTCTTTCCTGTCTGTTTTACTTGCCCGTTGACGAAGTACGACCTTTTTCTTGTCGGCTACTTAATTGTACTGGCGAAGGCCTGTGAATTGGCGGCCGAAAGCTAAAGAAAAAAGAAACTGGTGAAAGCACGGCTCTGTTCGGTAGAAAAAGGGCAGTTAGTTACGAACAGCTGCAAGTAACACCGACCCCAGTTTACGTAAATGTGTTGTTCTATATATGCGTATGATACAATATCATGTATGGTTTTTATTTCGTTCTTGCGCCACTCCCCTAGGCACTTCCCGGCGGGGGACCTTGTAAACCTGTATGGTTATCCAAATGGTGTCCGAGTTGCTTCAATTCCTGGAAGGAATGACTACGCAGCGTTGAGATATCTCCGTACTTAAAACGACCAAGGTAGCTGCGCTGCCGAGCTCAGACCGAATGAGCAACTGCGCAATGCCACAATAACACACCTCGAAACCATTCCTACCCTTGGTAGTTGCCTCTACCACGTTAATGTAGCAGAAACGCTTTACGTGTTAACAAAACGAAGAAATCAAGAAACACAAATGCCGCATAGTTTAGCGACCAACAATACCTTACCTCCTATACCCCGCCTTCCCTCGGTCGCTCTTCAGTCGAGGTGAAATTCGTGCTAAATAAATACCGTCCTTCGACTTTTGGCACCGAGATAAACGTGTTTGTTAGCAGATTATTCGCCTGTCAACTGTATAGCCGTCACAGCCCCCACGCACATATGTAAAGCGCTCAGCCGACCTCGATATGCATGCTTAGCTCGGATTCAAACTTATCAAAATAACAAACAGGAGATGGTTTCTCCGATTCTTCTCCAGGTCCTACCAGGTGGGGCAGACGTTTAGTGGACTCAATGGAGTACATTGCAACGATTATCACTAAGTCCGGTTTTGCCTCTTTTCGCGCAATGCGTCAAGTCCATGCACCAACCAAGTACTCATGAAAGGTACGCGATCACCCTATGGAATCATATACCAGGAAATTGCGCAACGAACTCTTCCGACACTTGTCCCAGGTGTTGCAGCACCTCTCTCGTGCCAGCGTAAAGTGTGGTTTCATGGTAATGCACTCCGTGGTGGTGGCAAAAAGACGCAACGATGGCGTGGACGTGCTTGAGATTGTGCCGAGGTATCTGGGGGAACAAGTGGTGGTCCACCTGGAATTGCAAGCCTCCGCAGAACCAATCCACAAACCAGTTACTGGATACGTTGCGCGTCGTCGTTACCTGATTTCAAAAGTAGCAAAACGGATAGCATCCTCTCGTGAGATAGTAGTAGTAGATGCATGGGAAAGCGTGTTCCTGTGTTGGTCTAGTGCTTCGGCGTGTTGCTAACGATCAGTTATAGACGTAGGCGTAGCTAAGACGTTGCGTGTCGTCGTTACCCGTCATGAGAAAAAATGAAAGGGGTATAAATTTATGGTGAGGCAGTTTAAGATGCACGGGAACGCGTGTTCCGGTGCCTGGCCCGCTGTTCAGGCGCGTTTCTACGTGGGGAGCGAGTGCCAAACTGCACCTGCTCGAAGAAAGCACTACTTCATAGAAAAAACGGCTCCACATTGCTCATTTGCCCACCTGAAGCTTCCAAAAATCTGGCCGACTTTCGGCGTTGTACGAGGTCATCCCGTTGTGCCCGAGACCAATAATCCATGCTTGAAACAGCCCGCAAAGCATTTGCGCGGAGAAAATAAATGCCACCGCTCGGCCGAAGGGCATATTCAGCAAAACGAAACCAAGCCAGGAGTAGTGTCCCACCAACGCTGGCATCTGAAGAAATATGCGGAATAGTGTAAAATGCCGCAAGCAAGGGCATAATTTAGGCCTAGCATTTAAGGCACACTGCAGGCGCGTTCAGGCACGTGTAGATTGGGATGCCGGGGATGAACAACAATGCTTCGAATGACAAATGATTGAGCTGCCAAAGCGTGCCTTAAACGTACCTACCTGGTCTTATACGTGCCTGGACCCTTTTTAGCGCCTCAGATGCCTTACTAAATCCAAGCAGTATTGTTTCACGGGATGACAGCCTATCTCGACCACAGAAGCCGCGACACGCAGCCGCAGCATTAAACACTGTAACAACATAGCCCTTCTCCCCTTTTTGTGGGAGTATCGGATTAACTGCGTTACTTTCAAGTGACGGGTATTTTACGCGTGCCTGCCCGTGTCTGAAAAAAAGATACGCAAGCTTGGCACGAAAACGGGGGTCCATGCCCGCGTGTTACAGAAAACGTAGTTCGGGCACTCCTGCAGGCGTGCCTGCAAGGCAAGGGTCGAAGAGTAGAAGCCCTGTATCCTGTTGTCATT
Organism: Saccharina japonica; assembly: GCA_008828725.1. Lineage (NCBI taxonomy): Eukaryota > Phaeophyceae > Laminariales > Laminariaceae > Saccharina > Saccharina japonica. Next base: position 23,160 of record MEHQ01000562.1, on the reverse strand, counting down.
TCTCCCCTGCTTTTGGGAGTTCCGGTCGAATGGAGTAATGTTCAAGTGCTTGAAAGGTCTCGCGCGTGCCTGCCCATGCCTTACGAAATATGGGCAAGATATATAGGTACATAAACGGTGGATTAGGCACGCCAACTAAAGAAAATGCTATTCAGACCTTATTTCAGGCATGTGATCTTGTTTCAGCTCATGACGAATCACGGCTTGCCGGGAGTGGGATGCATTCGTAGCTTAAACTTTGAACTGTCAATCGCAACAAAGTGTATGCGATTTGTACGAACCGAAACAATATATATTAAGTACCTCTCCTCATTAATTTCCTTACCAGTCCGGCCCGCCCGTGAAATACGTGGCTGTACGCAGCTGTCAGTTAGCTCATGGCGAGGGCTCTACCACTTGTTATACCCTACCTAGTACGTGTTGTTTTATCGTTGTTGCAGGTGTCAGTAATGAATATTGCTGCAATAGTTTATCGTGAGGGTTATTTCAGTAGTCGTCAACTTATAATTAATCGCGGTTTTTGTTTCCATCTGGTATTTACTGCACCTGATATGTGTCGTTTCTCTTGTGGTTGTATGATAGGGCCCTTTCACTCGCGATCATTCATTATACGTTTTTCTATCATGGTTGTAGAAGTCAGTTGGTACATCGTGTTCGCGGGGTTTGCGCATGTGAAAGTGTGGTGGACGTGTTATTAGTAGTGCAGAGACATGGCGGAAGTCGCCGTCAGGCGGTACAGTGAGCTTGGCTCACAAAGAAATGTAAGCTGTTTAAAGCTGGCTCTCTTTAAGCCAAGAGGAAGACGAAACAAGAGCTGGGAGTCGATGATAAGTGACGGGAGAAATACAGAGGAAACAGAAGAACAAGAACAAGAACAAACAGAAAAGAGAACGATCGGGTGGGCATACGCATCCTTGATCAGGCTCGGCAAGATACTCGCACTACGGCTGCGTGAACCCTACGGGTCATTGTAAGACCGACCCAGAGCCGTGTTCCTTGATGCTTGCCCGTGTAGGTCGCTACTTCGTGGCAAGTCAGTTATTTACTGCATGTTATGGCCAACGCCCCGGCGACCAACGACCAGGACTGGTTTCGTGTAACGTTCTTTCCGTACCACATTCACGCGTCTACTACCAATAACTACGAAGGTAGACCTCGTAGTGTCATCTGTGGTGCGTACATGCCACTTATGCGGGTGCCCTTTTACTTCAGTAGTAATACTCAATGTTCAAGATATGCTGCGTAACGCGGCTACCTGATGTAGACGACGTTGGTACAAATGCGAAACTCGGCAGAATACTTGCAACCGCTACTGCATCAAAATTATCTATACAACCCCTCGGTGGAGGTCATTGAAGATAGTTACTCAATCGACTTGGTCTAATGCTGGTACCTGGTAAGTACATATTATTGTTTCCAATATCGTAAAAAAGTACTTTTCTGTATCTTGTGTATAATCCGTCGATGTACCGCAAAAAAAGGTTCAACACTTCTTCGCTGCACCGCAACATTATCAATCGTTCCTGCTTCGCTTACGACGGGTGAACCTTGCTGCTATTGGTAATTTGTGTATTTGCTGGCTTGTGTGTTATCTGCCTTTCGTCGCCAGCACATGGGCGTTGCGTTATCTCGTATAAATTTATTAACGTTTATCATCGGCGAAGGAGAAGCCAGGAATCTAGATTTTTGCTCACTCTAAACCCGATACATAATGTCAGACATCCGCGAGAAATCGTATTGTCGAGGGAAGCCGAGACTCTGCAGGGCCCGCCGGTGGGCTATCCCCGGACGGAGCAGGGGGGCCCGCCCCCCGCGGCGCGGCGTGTGGGCGGAGCCCTGGCTAGTCTAAAATCGCACTGGACGGAAAATGCCAGCTATTTACCAATAAAATCACTGTATAAATGGGAGCCACGACAGCCATCTACCAATAATATCTATTAATAGCAGGATGGGCGAAATCACCACGCACACAAGAACCCCACAGCACGCACAACAACCGCATTACTCACGCGACAGTCCTGCGACGATTGACCTTCGATCTCGACATAGACTCGACCCACGACTAACCCACCTCGTACCGGGCAAGGCCAGCGAATCCACATAACGGCTTCGAATGTATCATTGCGATACGCAGTCTAGGGGGCGAGAGGTTGCCTGCGACGTCCTGTGTTCATCGTCCAAACCTTCAAAAGGTTCTATTTTTTTGCCATCGGAGAGAGATCGGGAGTTTTTGTCGTCTGTTTTCAACACACCAACTGCTAAATGTGTTTACGCCAGGCCGGCACCCGCCACATATCATCCACCGAGGTGTGAGCACTGTGACACTAGAGTGGGTTGGAGCCCCTAACTAGCGCGATCCGTTCAGATTTCATGACGCAGTCGTTGGGTTTGTCGATCGATGTCAAAACATATAAAACAATGTTTATTTCTCGGTATCAGCGAGGGATCAAGAGTTTTTTGTCGTCTGTTTTCTACACACCAGCGGTCAACTATGTTTTTACCAGACGACTGGCCAGCCCAAGCCATACATCACCGACCGAGGTGTGAACACTGTGACACTAGGGTGGGTCGGAGCCCATAACCAGCGTGATCCGTTCAGAGTTCATGATGGGGTCGTTGGGTTTGTCGACCAATGTCTACCGAGGGTTCTCATAAAAGTTGTCCTCAGAACCTGCCAGAACAGGAGTTTCATGAGTATTGCGCGGGCGTCTGTGCTGAGCTGTCCCATGACGTGTCTCGGAGTTGGGGCGGAAACCCGGTTCCCCCGGACCGACACCGCCCCGCACGGTGTGGAAACCCTAACCCCACTGGCTCTGGGTAGATTTTAGGGTCCGCCGCACGCAGGGACAATAAGATGCCAACCCCGGAAAATAAACAATTCCCAACATCTATAACTCCGACAAACCGGAGGGAAGATATGATCCCTCGGGTCGATACCGCCCCGCACAGTGTGGGAACCCCAACCGCACTGGCTCTATCCCTGATTGGCTGCGCCACCAAGGGAGGATAAACATTCATCCCCGCATCATAAACACTTCCATACCTATCCCCTTGACATGCCTGCAAAACATGCTCGGGATGCACACATTATAAGCTCCATGCTCCAGGACAACAAAGCTGTATGTTCGAAAGAGAAAGCACAGCAACACGGCTCACAGCACGGCGCTGCGCTGCCTGGTGTGGGTGTGATTCGTGCCTTTTTTTTAGTCATGTGTGGTAGTTCAGCAACAACAGCAGTACTTGTAATAATATGAAAGAGGAAGCACAGCACAGCACGGTCGTCAAGTTGTGAAGTACGAGAAACAATAAAACTGATAGAAAGACGTACATACGTACGGGTATACGTACAAGTACGTACATACTCGTACTCGAACAAAGAGCAACGCGACAGGAGCGAGAAACAAAAACGAAAAAAAAACGGTCGGGAAAAAATATAGTAATGTACATCTCACACACACGAACACTACAAATGACATATCGTGATTGCGCCGCTCAAAAAACAAAAAACTTGAAACGACTGTCACGTTCTGTCACGCTCGATGCTACCCGCCCCCCCGCGATCACCTCGCCATCGATTCGGTCCGGGTCGAGCTCTACTGCCTCTCTGCCCCAGTGAGCCCCGTGGCCCGCCTCGCGTGAAGCCCGGTGCTCACCGTGGTCCTCGTTCGCCCGCTCGAGCATGATGGTGTTCACACCGCCTGGTTGTCTCTCTGTGAATAATATTTGGTTGAGAAATAAGCACCGCTTGAATATTATTTTACAGGAAGAAAAGATCCTTATAATTTCGGACATAATGGATTCGCACCACCGCCAGCAACGCAGGCAAAGTCCTCTCATGCTTCCCTCGTGTCTCGATGGACACACCACGCCTAGCCACAAAAAAGGCGACCGCGCTCCTTCCATCCCCCCCTCTACTGGCCAGCGCCCTCCCCCCTACCCGCGATGGTGCCGGGCTCGCCCGCGCTGCCGTGCTCTCTGGGTACACGCACGAACTTAAAACCGAAAAATAAAAAGGCTCTCGCCAACAAATGATAGGAAACACAGACAGGGAGGAAAACTCCGGGAAGTAATCACGTATAATAGAAGGAGGCGGTATCGAAGTGGGAGCTCTGAGAGGCCAGGGATGGGCAATCCCTCAGAAAGACAAACGTAGTATGTCTATGGTACAAAAAATGGCCAGCGGCAACAGTGGTACACGTTTATATGTATGGTGCAACAGGAATATGTACGTACAGCAGCGGTTTTCTGGACCATTTCCACCCCCCCCAAAAGGATGTCGGATTTTGTTTTTTGGTGGAATGGTAAATAAAAAAATATGTCCCCGGGCCCCGGCAATAATTTCTTCGGGAAATACTTGAATTCCTGCAAAAAAGAGAGGGGGCTCTGCTGCTGGCTGCTGGCTGCCTGGTACGTGCGACGCCCCTCTCTCCACCAGCCCGGCACCGACTCCGCCCGTGCGAGGCCAGACCCCCTCTCCGACCCTGTCTCCCCCGGCGCCCGCCTCGCGTTTTCCTCGCCGTGCCTGTCGGCGACCGTTCTAACGTTCGATCGGTGCCGTCACAGGGCACTCGGACTCATCTCTGAAAAAAATCCGTGTCCGAGAATATAATACCCGATCATGTCTTCGTTTTTGAGCCGGAACCGCCCTTATATACAGCCACACACACCGCGCAAACGAAAGTACAGCAGCCGCAGGGAGCCGGGGGCGACCGTCGTACCCTGGCGAGCACGGGCCGCCGCGCCACCCGAGGACCGGTTTCGCCCCTTCCGCACCCCAGCACACCCTCCCTCGGCGAAATCCGGAGCCGAGACGACCCAGGGCGCTCCCGGCACTGCCCACAGCAGACGTTCCTCCACACTAATTCCAAGTAGAAAATTACGACAGCATACAACGACTACGTACTACTACTACTACTACGACGACGACGACGACAGACAACTTTCTATTTTACATATACAGATATGATCGCCTGGGCTAACCCCAGCCTCGATATAAATCCCCCTCTTTTATTCCCCTTGGCAGCGGTGGCTGGAATGAGCGCGTTATTGCTCGCGACGCTTATATAGCTCACAACGCGCATGCATACAGTATGTTTAGTATGTATTAGCGTACAAGTACTACTGCAGGACAATGGCTCTCTGTTTTATGGTTGCCTGGCCGTACGCTCTGGCTGGGTACCAATCCACGTACGAGTAAGACGTAGATTTTAAAAGTGCAATATGAGGAAATTCTGAAAGACTGAGTTGAACTTTCCGCACACGTACATCATCAGTACGATCTGCTGCTGTATCGTATCAGAACAAACCCCCGTGATTGAATACGAGTACGAAAGCAGTAGTAGTATAGTACAAGAGTACAAGAGGATGCACAGAGTTGAGTACGATACTACATCATATAGATCTGGACGGCAGAGTAGCACAACCCCTCGTCCAGTATCCGTTACCCTGGTATGAACTGCTGTTGATGATGGAGTTATAAGCAGGAACTGAGAAAACTCTTTGCACGGCCATGTTCACTAAGTAGGAGGATTGGATGAGATACTACGCGTACGTACTACATCATATAGATCTGAACGGCAGAGTAGCACAACCCCTCGTCCAGTATCCGTTACCCTGGTATAAACTGCTGTTGATGGTGGAGTTATAAGCAGGAACTGAGAAAACTCTTTGCACGGCCAGGTTCACTAAGTAGGAGGATTGGATTAGATACTACGCGTACGTACAACAGTTAGGAGTGCCAACAACGCTTATTCCACCGCAATACATCGTATCATGTCTTGTCTTTTCGTAACAATCAAAACAACCATAGCAAAAAAAAAAGCGGAAATCGTATTTTCTTTAATATCTTGAAGAAACACTACATACAGGCTGAACTTTGATCGACGATTAATTCAGATGTGGGTGAAGTTTGCTCTTCATATTTGGCGGCCATGGCCGCAGGGTTAACGTGGTCGTATTCGTTCATCAGGTTTAAAACATATTCAGAATTGAAATAGAAATGGCCAAAAAGGTCTATTTTGCTCACCTCTTCTTGCGCAGAAATAGTTTTCTCCTTTAGTTCAATACTCTAATGAACTAATACAGCTTCAGGTTATAGGTTATCCACCAAAGCGAACTACATTGAAATCCGAGCTGTTGCAGAGGAGAAACCCACGCCCAAAAAATGCAATTTTTGCGCTGAGAATTGCCCTCGCGCAGGCTGCTCGTGATCTACCAGTACTATTTTCAATATTATTTCTACTAAAGTCAGCCTGGGAAGCAAACGCGGGAAAACATGTGGTTCTGTCTCGAAAGCAAGAAGAAAAAAAAGCGCTGCTACGTCTTGACAAGGGTGTTTGGACAAGCACGGCGAGACGGCCGATCAAGCAGCTCTGCGCGCGCGTCAGCAGAAAGGTATCGATAGCCGTGGCATCGTTGCAGCAGAAGCTATGCGGAACACAGCTGTAAAGCAGCGAGACAAGATCAACGCTGAAGCTGCGAGGGCGACCATCGCTTGTAAGACAGCGTTGATCCAACTCGACCTCTCCGAGCACCTCAGGAATGAATCCAATTCAAAGGCGCAGGCCGCGCAAGCCGAAAAGCACGAGTAGGAGGCGGCACGGTGAAGAAAGGGCAACTGGAGGCTAGGTTGGCGCACGTCGAACCCATGCTGGAAAAACAGCAGAATAAACTGGCGACTCTCAGAAAGGAGGTGTGTTGCCGGCTCGCTGGTGCAAGGTGCTGTTTTGTTTTTAAATAGCGAGTCTTTCGTTTTCTTGCGCCTTCGTTTTTTGTTTTGCTGCACGCAAATATCATACCGATACTCGTATACAAGGTTCCCCTCCGGGACGTGCCTAGGGGAGTGGCGCAAGGACGAATCGAAAACCTACTACAACAGCATGCGATATTGCATCATACGCATATCATATTGTATTCAATTCGTAGTACATAAATACGACGCTATGAAATATCTGGTACTACTACTAGTGTTCATAATTGTAGACCTTTTTAGAACTGCACCTGCATTTTTGGGGATAAAAAACATACTCGGAAATATGTGGAACCGTTACTGTTGACTCTTAGAGATCCTGCCAAACATATTTGCCAATATTTAATTGTTGTGAAGCTCAAGCTAAGGAAGGCCTATCCCGCATAAAACCGAGGACTCCCGGCAAAAAAATGTTTGAAAATACTCCAAGCGTGATACGCTGCACATACATACACGCATGACACACGGCACACACGGCACACGCACGCACACGTGACACATGTACAGTAGTGGTGGGATAATATTTGCAGAAGAAGTAGAAAAGGATGCACCGAAGAAAGGGCTGGAACTCTCGACAACACCTGCCTAAGAAACCCACTTGGTTTTGTTACGTACAATACAAAAAAAGTAGAAAAAAAAAGTAGGAAAAAAAGCGAATACGTAGGCAACGCCCAAGGATCAAACTCAAGCCTTCAAATCTGAAATCGGACACAGTGACCATTTGACTATGTTTTCAAAGATACAAAAAAAGTAGAAAAAAAAAGTAGGAAAAAAAGCGAATACGTAGGCAACGCCCAAGGATCAAACTCAAGCCTTCAAATCTGAAATCGGACACAGTGACCATTTGACTATGTTTTCAAATATATATTTTCCATGTGCTGGTACAGCAGTATTATTTGTCGTTGCGCGCCAGGGGCACGACAGGTCGCACACCGCACATACATAATGCAAGCACAGCAGCAAGCAGCAGCTGCAGAAGAGAGAGGGACAGGTGGTGGTGTGCCTGATGACGGATGCAAGCCTGCATAAAGCAACCACTATACTTACTAGATGTCCCCGGGCGACCACAAGCAGTACACGGTGGACCTGCCACGGGCACGTCTGCTGCTTGTTGTGCTTCTAGCCGGGGCTGTGGCGTTGTTCGTATTCGTTGCATGGTGTTTGATGTCTCGTGGATTTCGGGAGTGAGCTTCGGGGAACAAACACAAAAAACGAAACTTATAAGGACAGTAGTTGAGGTACTCCTATTTATTCAAAGCGGTCATTACACTTCCGGTCATAGTAAACGTGGGTCTGTCACACACAGCAGCATAACAGAAAAAGGTACGTAGATAGATGGTGGGGATTCTAGACCGCAGATTCCTCCGATAGACACAGCAAGCCACAGCAACACAGCGCAAATGGGCGTGTCACACACGCACGGTGTTACATGCTGGTGCGTATGCAGAGTTGTAACGTTTTTCTCTCTGCATGTTCTGTTGTCAACCTATGGTATACTGGTATGTCGGTGGGCTCTCCTGTGTGCTCATGGATGATGAGCTCGTGGAAATCAGGGGCAAAAAATAGGGCAAAAAACAAAAAAACAGAATATGCTTATTTACTGGCACGTACTTACAAAAATACAGCCTCATGCAGAGAATCCGGGAAATCGTATTATCCACTCCCGCGGGAAAAAAAACTTTGAGCGCCCGCCACGCGAGCTACATTGCTTGGATCGAGCTCAAACCTCGACCAATGTGTCCGGCCGGACCTCCCGTGTCGGGGTACTTCGTGTTTTGCCGAAAAGCGCTTGCGCGAAGAGAAAAGTTGCGAAAAGTGCGAAAATTTCACAAAGATAACTATACATATACCAGGTATTACTTTTATGAATAGTATGATTACTATTAATATTTACGCATGGTCATTCCGCTATATACTCGTACGTAGCGTATCAGACACGAGCGCGAAAAAACTTGAAAAAAAAACAATCAGGGCTTGAATATAAGGACCGATTGATTTTAAATTTAATATATAAACGGTCCTTATATTTATGCCCATATGTATAGTTATGTTTGTGAATTTTTCGCACTTTTCGCAACTTTTCTCTCCGCGCGAGCGCTTTTCGGCAAAACGCTAAGTACCCCGACACGGGAGGCCCGGCCGGACACATTGGTCGAGGTTTGGGCTCGATCCGAGCTCTGTGCTCGCGTGGCGGGCGTCGAAGTTTTTTTTCCCGCGGGAGTGGATAAGCCGATTTCCCGGGTTTTCTGCATGAGGCCGTTTTTGTACGTACGTGCCAGTAAATAATATGTTCTTTTATATTTTTTTTTGTTGCGTGAGGCCCTGTTTTGTTCAGTCGTCTTTTTGTGCGTTTCTTGCCGAGAGCCCGGGGAGCACACACGAACAACAGCAGCACCACAGAGAGCGTGTTACAAACAGTACAACCTCAATGTTACAACCCTGCTGCCCAGCAGCAGCAGCAGCGGCAGCAGCAGCCATTACATCATGCATGCGCGTGCCTCAGACCCGTGCTGTACCGTGACGAGTTGCTTTTGTCGAAGCCTGCGATTTTCCGAGTCATGGTATCATACCTGCAGATCAATGCTCATGTACGAATCTCTCCGCTGTCCCGAAATGTAAGAAACTTTTGTTCATTAAAACTATATATAACTGACTCGTTACTTTTCCGGGCAGAGTGTACAACACTGTGCGCCTGAAGGCAGATCTGTGATGTGCTCTGTTGTTGCTACGATTAGTTTTGCGTTCATAGGAGCCAGCAATCCGTCACCAAACGACACCACCACCACCACTCTTCTACCCGCTGCTGCTGTTGATGTTGCTGTAGTGCTGTGGCTAGCTGTGTCTATCGGAGCCTACCGTCCATAATCCACACCATCTATCTACCCTTTTCTGTTCTGCTGCTGTGTGTGTAACAGAGCCACGCCCACTCTGACCGGAAATTAATGACCGCTTTTGAATACCACGATACATCACACAACATGCAACGAACACAAGCAACGCCACAGCCCCGGCTAGAAGCACAAGCAGCAGACGTGACTGTGGGGGGTCCACCGTATACTGCTGTGGCTATTAATTAGTGGTTGCTTCATCGCAGCAGGCTTGCATCCGTCACCAGGCACCACCATCTCTCTCTCTTCTGCTGGTGTTCTGTTGTTGCTTGCTGCTGTGCTTGCATCATGTATGTGCGACCTGTCGTGTGTCTGACGCGGGCCGCGACAAATAATCGTGTAGTACAGGAAAATGTATCTTTGGAAGTATAGGCAAACGGTCACCATGCACGATTTTATGCTTGAAGGCTTGAGTTCGATCCTTGGCGATGACTCTGGATTCTTTTTTTTTTTGTATTGTACGTGACCCAGACCCCCATAATATAAGACAGGAAGCACACAAAAACTAAGTGGATTTCTTAGGCAGGTATACAATATGATATGCGTATGATACAATATCGCATGCTGTTGGTTTGATATTAATAGTAGGTTTTCGATTCGCCCTTGCGCCACTCCCCCTAGGCACGTCCCGGAGGGGAACCTTGTATTATGTATAACTGCTGTAACAGTACGAGAACTCATCCCCAATTGCTTCTTTATTCTGCTGCTTTGTTCTGCTGGTGCCGACGCAGCAACGTGGGCTGGACTGTCGCAGGGCACGGTCTGCTGCACGTCACCGTCGCAGGGCACAGGCTGCTGCAGATCCTTGTCGCCGGGTATGGTCTCCTGGTTGTCGCCTGTCAGGGCCTGCCTGCTGTTGGTACTGCTGCTGCTAACAACTGCTGCTGCTGCTGCTGCTGTTGACTTTAGTCCGGCTGGGGCGATTGCTGGTTGCTACAGCGTGCGGGCAGCCATCGCTATGAGCACTGGAACTACTCGGGGCAGGGCGTTTTGGAGTGCGCCACTCGTTATGCACTGGGGTTTGTGCTGTAGAGCGTGCTTGCTCAGGACTTGTTGTACGAGGTGCAACGAGTATCATCAGCAGCAGAAAGCGCCGGCATAGATAGCAGCAGGAGCCCAGGAGCAGCTCGAATACAGAAGCTGAAGCAGTAGCGCGAGCTGAGCTTTGGCTGGTCGTTGATGGCGAGGATTTTTTACTGCTTGTGATTGGTTATTTATTAAAGGTCAAAAATCTCATTCTTGATTTCAGCTGGATCTCGTGACATAAAAAGAGCCAGTTTTGGCGCAAATACGCGTCGAATGGCACTCCTAACAGTATATAGTGATCGGTAATTCATGGATGCGACATGGTATGGGATATCATGTGGTATCATAGGTATGTTGTCGTTGTCAAGTAACCATAATGCAGTGGCATTTGAGATCATTAAAGTGCGGTAAAAAGAGAGATTTGCAAGCTGATACGTATGAATGCACGAAAAGAGCAGAATACCCGTGGCCACCCTGATTTCTGCACGATCTGTCCCCTGCTGTTTGTGTCGAGTATATGCTGTCGAAGTGACTCCTGATATAAGCTGGATGACCCGAACTGCGGCGACGCTGTGAGGCCGGAAGGAGAGGCAGCCGCAGCGGAGGCAATAACAGCAGTAAGTAGAAATGTTTGGGGCATTATTGGGACTGTGAGAAGGTTTAGTTTTTGAATGAAATGCGATTGCCTTATTCTTACGAACGGCTTCATTGTTCGAGCTTTTGCTGACCGATTTGTTTGATGTGTATTGCGTTGAGAGTGTGGCTGTTTAATATACGAAACAATCTCAGTTCACGGCAAAATGACCACGACTGAAGTGACTTTGAACTGCACCAGAGGGCTTGTTCGGTCCAGATTAAATGCTCTTGGTTTTCAGCTTTAGATCGTACTCCGCCCTTCTTTGCGTTTGTTACGCATTGGATCGGGCGATATTGGGTCTGCATACTTGGAAGTAGTATAGAATACGCGTGGATGGAGTTTCTGCGGTTACGTTCATATAATAGTATGGAGTTTCATTTTCCCTGGTTCAGCTAGGCCCCATACTGGGTACTTAATATACCGAGGTAATCGAGGATATTCAAGGAGGTTTATGTTGGTTTATGAATTGAGTATTTATTGCCGGCCGTTGCGTAAGCATACAGCAGCGTATGCGTATGTGAGTTATGAATCCGAAGAATAAGACCGTTTTTCCTCAGCTAATTCTGAGGATAATGCCGTTTTTCCTGGCACTGAATTTCGAGAGTGTACCATGTTTCCAGGAAGAGCAACTACGATTTCGGGTACTACTGTGGTGTGAGCGCCAGATTAATTATTTGGGAAGAAGTATGTATGCTATATCGCATTACTGTCGCGATCTGTGAATCTATGGCGGGAGTAGGGGATAAAAGGAGAATTTTATCCGAGGGAAACGGGGTTCCTTGCGATCTCTAGCATTAAACCTTTTTCTTAGTTTTCATGTGTTTGGTGTAACTACGTACTGTCACATTTTCCATAGTTGCATTGTTTTTGTCTGGGGTTGAGGGAGAGGTTTTCACTTGTCGACGGGATGAGTTTCCTCTTAATATTATTGTATTTTGAACTCGAGATTGTATGAGTCTTGACTTGAGGATATGGTTTTCGAGTTGCGGATTTTAGTTTGAGTTTCCGAGTTTGGTATTGAGTTCATGATGATTTTGCGACGTATCGACCCTGCAATAGCGTGCCTTGTTATGCACCGAGAAGGGGAGAAATCATTATGGTTGTGTATATTGAGCAGGGGGGATGTGGATTGTACTCAGTAACACAACGCATAAGATCCATCGTATAGTAGGAGTTCCGCATGCTTGATAGGAATCCTTGTAGTGGGATATTGGACATCGGGGTGTTTTATGAGCCGCTCGATGTCACTCGATGGTTTGGGCCGAGTCAGCTCGACAGCAATGGGAATAATGCATAAGAGAGCTTCTGTGTTACTGCTGTCTTGAGCTACCACGACGCCTGCCTGTGCCAAATTCGTGTACACCTTTAGAGATCAATCAACAGTACCCGTGTGCCCGGGGCCCAATTCTCGGCGAGTGTGAAGTGTTATCCATACCCGTGACGGGTATTAGCTGCTTTGTTGTTTTCAATCGCTGAAGGTCGCCGCGCTCGGCGGCGGCGCTTGACTCGAAAGTGCGCGCGGGCGGAAAGTCACGGGCGGAGGCTGAGGGGGGCGACCCTCGAGAAGAGCGGGCGAAAAAGCCAACCCGAGGCCTTCGAAACGGGTCCCGAGTGCGAGTCCGGTCTAAAGCGAAGTCAGAGCCGAACAGGTCCAGGATCACCTGAGTGGCCAATGATCATTCTATTTATATCTATACGTATCGTAATCGTATGTAGTACCAGATACGTTCACGTCGTACGTACACATCCGATTATACGCATCGTAATACCTACCTGTACGTATATAGCTGTTCTTGGTTATTATTTTTGTCGATTCACCGGCGCTTTTACGAGGACACAATAGCAGTACGGGGCACGAAATTAGAAACAGGGTATTATTTAATAGTGAAGAAGCCACTCTGATATTTCGAGGAAATCAGAAATTCGAGATTCGTTTATATTGAAGTTATCATAGCGTTGAGAGCACCCTGTCTTGAATATGAAATTCAGCTTTGGCCAGCTTTCTTGTTTTTATACGGTGCCCTGTACTATTGCTGTACAGTACAGGACACCTAGTAAGAAACAGGCTAAAAAGAAAGCCAGGCTGATATTTAAAAGGAGAATAAGAAATTCGGGAGTCGTTATGTTGAAAATAGTGTAGAAAGCACCCTCTCTTGAATAAGAAATCCAGCCTGGACCAGAATTTATATTTCTTATTAGGTGTCCTGTACTGTACGCGTATTGGTATGCAAACTTTGCAAGGTTGCTTCTGTAGGTTACGTAAAGATCCGTACCCGGGGTTTTTCCCGGGTATTGTTACCCTGTAGATAACTTCTGTGAGTTATGTGCGACCCTCATACCCGTACCCGGAACTTCTGTAAGCTCTGTACGCCCGTGCCACAATACCCGGGGTACGGGTACAACGTTTTTATACCTGTACGGAACTTCTGTGAGTTCTGTACGCCCGTGCCACAATACCCTGAACTTCTGTGAGTTCTGTAACACTCTCATACCCGTACCCGGAACTTCTGTAAGTTCTGTACGACATCCATACCCGTACCCGGAACTTCTGTATTTTCTGTACGCCCCGTGCTACAATACCCGGGGTAAGGGTACAACTATTTTATACCCGCACGGAACTCCTGTGAGTTCTGTACGCCTGTGTCACAATACCCGGAACTTCTGTGAGTTCTGTAATACTTTCATACCCGTACCCGGAACTTCTGTAAGTTCTGTAACACTCCCATACCCGTACCCTAAATCCACAAACCCTACAGAACATAACCTTGGAAGATTCTGCTGGAATCACATACACCAAACATACACACACGCATACACAAAGAAAGACAGAACACAGCCAAGCAGTAGTTTGTAGCTGTCACGATTACTGTGGACCTGCTGGATCCCCCCTGCTACTCGTAGCTGTGAGCTACGGGTCCTGCGCACACAAACAGGACACCACAGCCATCACGAAGGCAACAATCTGAACAGCGGCTACTGCGTGTTCTGTAGCTTCTTCTGCTGTAGTACTGCTGTGCTGTTCGATAAGTGGCGCCTTGGCTGCTTTGTAGTTTGTAGTCTAGACTAGAGACATGTACCCGTAACGTACAGCAGTACTGCTACTGTACCAAAATACTCGTATTCGTACGTATGTAAATCGGCCTATCAATGGTAGAAAGAGAGAGGTAGATATGATATGCATACTGTACATACGTACTCGAATATCTGTGTATGTGTACTCTACGTAGATTACAAAATCTTGGAACCAAATTTACAAATTTACACTACTAGTAAAACAAATAGCAGTACGTATGTTGGGGCAGATGCGCACGTACTGTGGGTGCAAGAGGCTGCTCTATGAAAAAGTTTATATCCGGTCGCTGGCACCTATGCGGAGCCCTTGTCTTTTTCATATTGAAGTTGGTGTAAGAACGGTCAACGCAGTTTTGGGCCGATTTCGATTTTGACCAAAATTCTGGAGATCCATATTATCTAGGGCTGGGCACTGGCACAGTATGTGCTGGCAATAGTAATCTACTGGCAGTAGTGATCTACTGATTGACCCGGCCAGTATATTCGCCAGTAGGTTGTTTTCTCATGCACGTCCAATAAACACGCCATAGTATAGTACGGAAAAACACCAAATGCATTTCGGAAGGAGAGAGAAAAAAGGTGAGACAATATACTGTTGTAATCCAGTATAAACATATATAAATTCATGTGGCTTCAACCCTCGAGCTCGCACGATAAATAATTTTAATTCCGGGCCGGCCTCAGTATCGGAATCTCGGCACCTCAATATCTCGAGGGTTTTTTCATTTCTTCGGGCGCTCTCTTCGAGGATCGGCTCCGACGCCCCTCGCCCTTCGTACCCCTCGCTTACCTCGCCGTCAACGCATGCGGGGGCAGAGAGAGAGAAGCGAGAAGTAGGTAAATTCTTGGATTTTGGGTGGCATGTCGAGCATCTATGTGAATCTTGAAAGGGGGGGGGGGGTAGACACAAACACAAAGCGGTGACCTTTTCAAATATGTGCACAGTAGTAGCAGGAATAACATTTTGTCACTGGGCAGCCCTTTGTATCGTTTTGTGGGAGGCATGCTCGAGCATTCCTGTGAATCTTGACAGGGGGGCGGTAGCGCGCAAACGCAAAGGGGTGACTTTTTTTTAAAGGGGTTGTAGTGCGCAAACACAAAGGGGTGACTTTGGTCGGGAGATTTCACAGCTGACGTATTTCTTAGTTTATTATTAATACGTGCAGTGGTATCGTATAGGAGTCACATACATGTTGTCAGCCTTTTACATCGTTACTTCGAAGCTCTTTGGAACTACGCGCATGACGAGTAGTACGTGTCGATCGATACAGCAGTACGTACATCAGGTATGTACCATTACCTCGTACGAGTAAGTGATCTGTACGAGTTCCCCTGCTTATCTCGCCGTGAACGCGTCGGGGGCAGAGACAGACAAGCGAGGAGTAAGCACGCGATCTTGGATATTGTGTAGCATGCTCGAGCATTTCTTGGAATCTTGACAGGCTTGACAGGGGGAGTGGTAGTAGTGCTCAACTACAAAGGAATTATTTTAAAAATAGTAGTAGTAGTCGTACGAAGATACTTGCCTTTTTTTCGTCGGGCAATATATAAGTAACTCTTGCTGGGTGTTTATACAGGCAGGGAAGGGTGATGCAGAAAAATCGCCTGGTGCTACGGTTTCCGCAAGCCTGTAGGGGGCAGATAGGTACGATCTGTACGTTCCAAAAAATAATTACAATTGATTGTTCAACGTAATTCAGCATTTTATTAATAAATAAGCAACAACACAAGCCATCCCCTCGCAAATAGATGTTGTATGCATTTTTTACTCTGTGATATTCGTATAAAAGGAGCGGGAATATTTGTGAGCCCTTTTTTTGGGGCATTGAACACCGATAAAAATTACCGCGCTCCCACCCGGACCTGATCCCCACCCGGATCTGATCCCATTTGGCACCCTGCTCCCACCCACAAGGTGTTGAAATATAATCAGCCCTCCGCAGAAGCCGCCGGAGGCCGAGAGCGCGAAGCGCGAACCATAAATCGATAGCTCGATGCGCAAACCGTCCTCCTACGTATCGGTGTTGGGATCAGGGATCTTGGTGCACTACGAGTACACATTAAAACCTATATAAAATAATAGCTGCGTGTGCAGTAAATTTCCACCCAGATTTCCACCCAGCGGGGTGCACCGTTTTTTTTCGCATTGAACATATAGTAGTTTAGTTGTGGTAGTGCAAAGATCCTAGCTTTTTATGAAAATAATTACGTTATTCAACGTTCATGTAATAAATAATAAAAAACGAGAAAACCTGCCATCCCCCAGTAAATTGATTTTCTACTGCGACACTCATATACAAGAAGCGGGGACATTCGTGAACCCTTCATTATAAAAATAATTACGATTGTTCAATACTAACAAAAAAGCAGAAAATCGGCCACCCCCCCGCGAATAGGTTTTGTACAATTCATAATATGACACTCACACAAAAGAAGCTGGAAAGATAGGTGAACCTTCAGTATAATAGGTCGCTGAACACACAGTAGTAGCAGTAGTACGAAGATCCTAGCTTTTTATTGTTGGAAAATGAAAAACATAGGTTTTGCCAGGTTTTGCTGGGTGTTTTCACAGGCAAAAGGGTAATAATGTGGTGCTGCGGTTTCCTGAAACCGGGGAGATAGGTGCGATTTATACGTTCCAAATATTCCTAATTAATTACAGTTACTCAACGTATCCACCATGTAGATTGGTGGAGACAATACCAATTTGCCGCATATAAGCTGGGTACGAACTGCGAACTGGCTACACATGCACTTCTAATAATGCACTCCTGCTGTACGTACTGTTGTGCTGTTATATACTGCGAGGCTATATTTATAGCAGCTGCAACCCGAGCACGAAATTTTTGCTTTTTTTTCAAAAAGAGCAACAGTCACTTTAGCGACAATTCCTCTTGCGTTCATCGTGGTTTTGCGTTGCTGCTGTACTTCTTTCTGCGCATTTCATGCGCTGACTTCCAGCTAATGGCAACGCATTCAATGCCAGTAACGTGTGTTGCAACTACTCGTATGCTTGCTTTATTTGTTGTAACCTTTGTCTCCTGATAATTCATGAATTCGGATGGAACCCTTGGCATTCCTTTCAATTTCTTTTTTCGTTTATGTCGGATGGAACAGTTCCAACTCCTTCCCTGCCCTACCCGAAGCATGGGTGCCGGCGAATGCCGGCACCCATGCGAGCCCTGTACTGATTGATTTTTACGACAGTATACATCGCTACTGACTGAGTCAGCCAGTGCCCAGCCCTAATATTTTCAAAAAATTTCAGCTCTTTAAAAATATGTATATATTGATTTTTGTGTGGAAAAAAAATATCTTGAAATTAGTGGGTGGGAAATATCTTGAAATTAGTGTGGATATTTTGACTCGATCTTAGTCTTGGGGTTAGACCCCGGACGGGAAAGCCCTCCGAATGTTCTGCGAACCCCTCCCTTCCCGCGGATCCGCCCCGTTCCAGGGGACGGAGCGAGGCGTCTCCGGGAGGGCGCCTTCCCCCGCCCCCCGCTCGCCGAGTTAGGAACCGGCGCCCGTTCTCTCAGCGGGGTCTGCGAGGACTGACGCGCGGGGCGCCCCGGGCGCGGGTGCGGTGCCGATCGGGGTCGGGTGGCGCGCGGTAGAGCCGGTCTCCCGCGGGGCATACCGAAACCGGCATAGTCGTGGAGATCCCAAACGACGTCACCACCATCACCACTACCGAAGCGTATTAAATAACAAGGTTCCCCTTCGGGATGTTGGTCACTTGAAATCCCGGGGGTGTCGAGTTGAAAAGAGATCACACATGCTTCATAGTTCCCTTTTTGGAGCAAATATGTGGCATAGACTGCTGTCTGTCTTGTTTAAAAGACAATGTAGTAGCGAGGGCCATTCCTAACGAAACAAATGTCACGAGATGATATCATCTCTGAGATAAAGTTTAGTGGGCTCCCGGTGTTGGGAAACTTCAGTTTGGTGCCCAGGCTCCACGACTTATTTTGTTTCCGACGTCGATCTAACTTTTTTGTGTAGGATTTAAAGTCGATCCCACACTGGTGAGCTGTGTTTCTTAACCGGAGTTAGACCTGAAAAGTCACGAATCGTGATATTGAGCCATTATGATCTAACTAGTGGTGCCCCGAACTATGCCAGGGCGGGGCCGGTATTGCGGACAAAAACAAAAATACCTCGTAATAATAGCTGGCCACGATCCACACCCTATAACGCGATCCAATGATCAGGTAAATCGACACACTATATGCCGGCATCCACGCGCAGCCCTTGTAGCAGACACACCCACCCACGTACGCACCCACCCATCGACATACGCACCAACCGATCCACCCACCCATTACAACCACAGCAGTGTGAAAGCAGTACCGGTATACAACAGCACAGTACGTGTACAGCAGTACAGTACACACGCATATACAAAGAAAAAGACAGAGCACAGCAGTAGTTCGTACGTGTAGCTGTCACAACTAGACCTGCTGGGTTCCCTCTGCTAGCTGTGTGCTATACGGGTCCTGCGCACGCAAACAGGACGCCACAGCCGTCACAAAGGCAACAACCTGAACAGCGGCTACTGCGTGTTGTGCAGCTTCATGTGTTGTATACTGCTGTGCTGCTCGATAAGTGGCGCCTTAGCTGCTTTGTAGTTGATAGTCTAGACTAGAGACATGTACCCGTAAAGTACAGCAGCAGTATTATACTACTGATTTACCAAAATATTCGTACGTATGTAGATCGGCCTATCGTTTATGTAGATAGAGAGAGGTACATATGATATGCATACTGTACATACGTACCCGTAGATCGGTGTATGCACTTTACGTACATTCCAAAATCTTGGAACCAAACTGACAAAATTAAATATAATGCGCATGTAATTTGTCAAGCGTCCCGTACAACTGCTACTGCTGTACACAGTCCAAAGAGAGCAGACGCATGCAACATGGTATCAACTACTGCTGCACGACGCTTGGTGTGTGCCTCGTTCAATATCGGTGTGATCCTTGGTTGTCTTGTGCGTGGTGCGTGCTGCTTGTGTTCCGTTCATGCGGCGGGTCAAAAACGAACCATCAAAATTCATACCCGTCGGATAAAAAAACAGTCGTACGACAGGTTTTGCATAGTACTGGCGAGGTGGTGTCAAGTTGGAACGTCTCCCCTGAGTTATTTCCCAGAATTCGCGACTTCGAGGGCCCAGAGTACACCCCACGGGCCTCGGCCGGGACCCGCTCTTGCGCCGTGGTGTACACGCGGGCCCCCTGCGTGCCCCGCAGCCGATAGCGCGAGAAAAGACCCGCGACCGGTGGTGAAAAGTGAAATTATTCCGGGAAAATGTCAATTTCGTACCTATACATACAAGGCTCCCCTTCGAAGAGTGGGGTGTTCCCCGCGGGGTGACGCAAGCTGGCATGTCCCACGGAAAAACCGACCTATCGCCATCCAGCTGTAATCGTAGAAAAGGGGGAAAACGCATAATCGCCATTCAGCGGTAATCGTAGTAAAGCCGTTTTTGCTAACGTACGCGTATTTAAATTTGGAAGTAAATTGGCGTTATTACCACATTAAAAAAAAAACTCTAATTTTTGTCACGAATCGCGACGCCAATTTTTCTCGAGTTTACCAAAACTTGCCATTCTCATAGTTTGTGAAACAATTAACGATCGGCGAAAATGTCATGTTGTTTTCTTGGCATGTTTTGCTCGTTAGACAGGGCCGTATGTACCACAGCAACCTGGTAAACACTAGCAGGAAGCAATACAGCAAGCAGTATAAAGCAGTAGCAGCGGGCAGTGTAGCAAGCAGCAGTAGCACAAGCAGAGCTACGAATTGTAGTACCTACGTACCTACAGCAAGCACCAGCACCAACAACTACTGCTGCGACACGGCAGTTAACGTTCAGCAACAGTAGTAGCAGCACACTTCTGCTTCATTTAGCGTACAGCAAAGCAGTCCAGCTAGCAGCTGAGGCTACTTAAAATATTGCTAGTCGCACGGCTGCCGTTTGTGATAGTAAAGCGTACATTTCCCGCCGTCCAAGAGAAAAAAAACAACGTTCTTCTGGTATATTCGTACATCATACAAGGCTTTCCTACGGAGTGGTTTTAATATAGTAAAGGCGACGCAAGAAAAACGGGTTACCTCGCCAGCAGCAGAGCGTCAACATAATGCACAGCAGCAGCTGCAGCAGCTGCAGCAGCTGCAGCAGCAAAAAAGACAGAAGCAACAAACTGCACTGCTGCATCTTCATCTAAAGCCGAGGAGTGCGGACAAAGCGTTTATTGTGTAGACGAAGAAGGAAACTAATAACAATAAACATTGTGCACGTAGATATATACGAACTCTCGTTT
>MEHQ01002320.1:0-107226 GCA_008828725.1 Saccharina japonica | reverse complement strand
TGCGATGATGTCCGCTAAATGGCTTCGTAACAATGTCGGGGCCTGCTTCACTCTCACTCCTGCCTTATTTTGTTCGGATCTGGTAAAGGACATGTACCGGTTCACCAGGTCACTCCGGACTGGATTTCCCACTCTCAATTGGTCACACCACGCTGAGGCCACCCCAAGGTCTCGTTCATATGCTACTGCCAGCTTTGAAACGTAATTTGTTCGGAGGGAGTCGTGCGCAAACCGTTTGTCGCATAAGTCCCTCGCTCTACACGCCTCTGTCAGTGTGTCTGTCCCTACCTCCTCGCAATCAACATCGTGCACTACTGTCCGCCTCCGTTCTCCGCACGAGTCTAGCCAACAGAGGAACTGGAGCACATATGTTGGTTGCGCGGTTGCCATGTGTGTGGCTCCTTTTCCTACGCGCGATTTCAGAAACCTGTTAAACAAATCCGTAGTCTGATTCCTGCTTTTGACTGAGGCCAACGTTGCTACGGCGGCGTGGAACTGTGTCGCCCGCTTCTCGATGGCTTTCTCATCGACGATCATCAGTGGGGTTTCATCGTTGCTAACTAAGCTACTTGGCGTTGCACAAAATTGGCAGAACCTGAACGCCTCGTGGTTCTCGCCCAGACACCTTGGGCATAGTACTCGGGCCCGTATCGCCGATACTTTAACCAGAGAACAATTATTTGTGTCCTGTATTTCCTTGTTAGCCGAGAACCTTGTAAGTAACGCTGCCATTTGTCGTACCAAAGAACGCAACGGTCCCAGCATCCCTCGAACGGCCTGCTCGGTCCGAGGTTGTTCGAAACAGTCAGAGACGCCGATCGGTTGTGGTGTCAAACTACTGCGTGCGTGCGAGTGGAGAAGGATTCGCGTAGGCGGGGCTCGTGTGTGTAAATTGTTTCATTATGACTTCCTGAAGTCCACCTCCACTGCCCTCATTCCCCACTTGTGGAAACGATGTGGCACCCTGTGTTTCTGGTGGTGTAAACGGAAAAACTGACTATCCTCTCCCGGTTTGGACACCTTCCGGGACCTTACTGTCGCTCCTGCTAGTTTAGTGAACCACTGTAACTTCAAGTCCGGCACCAAAATAACGGCGTGTGCCCCTCTCTCTTCCAAGTGTTGCAAAACAATTCCTATCATGCTCGGGGGTGGGAAACAGAATCCGAAACACTCTCTAGAAAGATCGGGCATCCTGCTCACGTCCTGGCTCAACACGTCTACCCCTGCGCTTGCCGCCGTGTTATACCGTGAGTAGAAAGGGAGTTGTTTCCCCACCCCTAACACCCCTTCTGGAATTCGCTGAGATGAAGCGGTGGTAGCCATCAGATCCATGTCAAACCCCCCCCATTGTGTCCATAGATCCTCAAACGCCCCCTCAGTTAACCTTACGTACTCCTTGCCGTTTGCTCGTGAGAGGTCGTCTGCCTCCTTATTGTCTTCGGAGCGTACCCATCGCAGGTTAAGGGAGAAATCTAGCTCAACCTGCATCAAGAACAGACTAGTAATGACTTCGTGCATCCGAACGTTCGAAGATTTTCCTTTCCGAAACGCGTGAAACACTGTCTGGTTGTCAACGTCCACGACTACCGTTGAGCTCCGGATCTGGCCCGGTCTGGCCTCACTGAACAAACGGAGGGTCTCTAACAACGCGTACGCTTCTTTCTCGTTGATGTTTGCTTCTACCCACTCATCCGGGAAATCGGCGGCCGCCTCGAAAAGGATCTGGTCCGGACCCCTCATAACCCCTCCCCAACCTGAGGACGATGCATCTGTCGCTCCCGACACTGCCAACACCCGGTGCTGTGCTTGAATCCAAGACGCTCCGTTCATGCGTGCCCGAACCTCTAGCCACCTGTCAAATTCTGCCCTGAGGCTCCCATTTGGGGCCACCTTAACGGTTGCCGAGACTCTACTCTTTCCTGTACGCTGGAGGTGTCCGATCTGTTTGTACATATGGAAAGTGTACAGGCTCGCGGCTGGGGCTGCTACCGTCATGCTTGTACACTTCCCTGCGATTTTTTCCAGTACGGCGAACGTGATCGATTTCGAGTCTATTGCTGCTGTGATAAGCGCTTCTAACTTATCTAGCTTGTCCTCTGGGACCTCGAAGCGACACTCCGTCGAGTCGCACACTATCCCCAGGTACACTAAACGGGTCGAGGGCTCGAGCACGCATTTCTTCACCAACATGAAATATCCCGCTCTATAGAACACGCAAAGCGCCAGGTGTACTGCCGCTCGCGCCGCGTCAAGCTGCGCTTGAGGGTTTCCGTTCCTTGAGGAGCGGAAGTTCGTCAGATAGAAATCGTCGATCCAGACCAGTACCGGCACGTCACGCGTCCTCAGGTACTGTCCTATTGACGAGGACAATGTGTGGTAAATGTACGGTGACGAACACCAACCAAAACATAGCACGGTCCACACGTAGTGTTCTCCTTTCCAACACAGACCGAAATATGTCCACGATTCCGGATCGAGGGGGACATGGTGAAAACCACTCTTATGATCTAAGGTTACCTGGTACGCTCCTTTCCAGGCTACTTGTGCCACCTTCCCCACTCCATCCATGCCGAAAGGGGTGTGTCTACACATTTTGTTCAACCATCTCCCGTCCCAAAACAACCTGGGTTTGCTGGGCTCCACCCCCAACGGCAGGACCATGCGTGGTGTTGGTTGTTTGTTTGCATCTGCAATGTCTGACCATTTTGCCAAACAACCCTTCTTTGTGAGGCTAGCGAGTTCCGTGTCTACCCATGTCTCGAATTCGGGGGGTACATGGTTTTGGAATTTTGCCGGGGTGATCTCTTTCCCACTGTACTGTCGCCCCAAAAATTCTCCTTTCGCTTTCGGATCGATGAACTCGTGAACCCTCACCGTCGCCCCAAAAATTCTCCTTTCGCTTTCGGATCGATGAACTCGTGAACCCTCACCCCGCTAAGCCAGCCTAACATCTGCTGTTTTTGTTCTTCCGGGAAATCGGCCAAGATCTCGTGCTCCCAAAAATCTGTGGCTGTGCTCAAGTGCCCTGGTACAAAGTCTGACTCTCTTCGTAGCGGGGCGTTCCGAGGCGTGGGTAAAGGTTTTTCGGCTAACAGGCTCTGGCTAGTCCAACCCTCGACCGGGCGCTGCGTGTGCTGCCAGCTTCCCCCCCCCCTCTCCTCGAGGCTACTCCCTTCGTCCTCAATGCGATATGTGCGAATGTTAGCAATGCGTCCTCTCCGTTCCTCCAGGAAGACCGCTATCGTTGATTCATCCTAATTGTATGAAAACGGGAAACGAGGTATGATGGTATGGAGCGCGGGTACGTGGTCTTACAGTATGTTCTTAAAATGTGGGACTTTTAGATGAGATGTTTGGTTGTCCGCGTGTCTATTCGTACACGACTATCTTAATACTGCTGTGCTTCCTAGTGCAGCAGTATGGGCATGGATATGGCGTGGGTGGTGCTACCAGTATCTGATTACCATGGGACAGAGGAAGGGTACGAGTGCGAGTGAATACGGTTTTTGTGGGACGACGTGTGCCCCTCCGGACCTGCGTCAGGCAAGAAAAAGCCCCGGTTCACTCGTATAACTAATAATACCTGTATACTGTACTATACGCTGACTGACTACTGCAGATATATGTGATACCTCTTTTGCATACTGCGAACGTGCCAACCAAAACTATCTGTACTACCAGTAGTTTTCCTACTGAGACCCGCTACGAACCTGCCAGCACCTGCGTGCCTCCTTACGTTCACGACTACTCCTACTCGCTGCGGCACTACGGCCGTATGCTGTGAGCCGACGGGACTGGACGGTGGAAATGAGTTGTGCCTCCAGATACAGTCGCAGCAGTGAACCTTTTTTTTGTAACAGCAAGCGGGTCTCTCGTGTACTCACATACCAACGATTTTTTGCAGTCGGTTTGTAGATAACTCTCACCTGAACCTTCCCGGTGATGGCGGTGAGCGGCGGCTCCTCCGGACCCGATGTCGTGGCCGGTGTCGACGAGAAAAGCTCCTCCACCGAGGCCAGCTCGTCCAGCTTGCTCTCCGAAGTGCGCGCTCGTTTGTCGAAGTGGAACTGGTCGCCTGAGTGTCCTGGGAGAGGCACCGCAGGTGTCAACTCCGAGACGGGGGAAAGGACGATGCTGCTGAGTGCTGGGGACGGTAGGCGGGGCATGGCCGAGGGGAAGATGGCGCGGTCGTCGAGAGTACGTAGCCCTCCGTTGTCGTCGCACTTCCAGAGGTAATCCCCGGTCGCCTGCAACAGGACTCGTTTTGCGTTCCTGCCTTCGTTGGGATCGGCGGCCGCGCCTGCTGCTGGGGTCCCTCGAGCCGCAGCCACGAGGCGGAAGAGATCCGGACGCTCCTCCGACGACCCCGCCTCTATTACCTCAGCGCAGGTCAGTAGGACCTGGTTGACGCTGAGCAAGTCCGCCGTGTCCCGTTCCCCACGCGCCAGGACGAAGCGCTCTAGAATGGGGACGGGCACGCCGTCCTCTGTCGTGGTGGTGGTCGAAGTGTACGCGTCAAGGCTCGCGAAAGTCGAAGCTGCAGTATAATCCATGATAGAGAAAAGGCTGGTCGGGAGAATGTTGTGTAGTGGGAGTTGGGGTTGGAAGTCCTAGAGACGGGAAATACGGTGGGTGAAGCCCTGTGCCGCGCGGTGGTGCAGGGGCGAAGGCTACTGTTGAGCGTCTCAAGTAACCTCTTCTTCTCGGACGCTAGTTGGAGAAGAACGCTCTTGCTGACACTGAGCTCGAAGGCTTGCTTTGCTGTCCCATAATGAGGCTTTATCTTTGGGCCGGGTTAGGGGACCCTTCAAGAACGTTCCCCAACTCGTTCCTGGATAATACAGTATTTGTACCTGGTCGCGTACCGCATGCAGCAGGAGCTAGCTGCTGTACGTACGCAAACACGCCACTTGCCTGTTGTACTTGATGCTGTATTATACAGCAATGCGTATGCACGTACATGTTTATACGCAACTGCCGTACTGCTGCTGATCATGTGCTGCTGTACGTAGTTTTTTATACGTACAAATTCGTGTCGAGGCGTCTATTTGGCTTAGGTTAGAGTGCTTTACGGATCGTAGTCGAGTTTCGAAAGTCCTCTTCATCTCTTTTTCAAATTGAAAATAAGCACCGATACCTTTACAATCCTTAAACAAGTATGGAATCAGCTGTCTCGCTCATTTTTGGAGGAACTCGTTTATGAGTCGAGTTTTGGGCATCCATTCTTCATGGTTTTCGTTCATGCTTTGCGGGATTTACGGAGTAAATTTTGTGTGGGATATTTATCTTGAAATTAGTGAACTATTATTTACCTTGAAACTCATAGGGATTTATTCTGTAACTGGAAAGGGATACGATCCGCTACAGCGATGGTGCCTTCGACACGAACACAAACCACTGCAAAAAAACACCGACAAGAACCTTGCAAAAATATATGTTCCGTATTTTTACAAACCACCAGTGTTTCCTCACTGGGTGCCGTCGTGTCAAAACTTTAAATCCCCAAACCCCCTTTTTTACATCTGTGTTTTGTGTTTTGAAATCTAATTCATTCGATTTTTTTTGTCTTTCCCTAAAACTTGCTACTGAATTCAACTTCAACCAAAAATTGATCTGTCACTAATCAACCATCAATCCGATAGTTGGCCTAATACATAAAATTTGGCTCTAACGTTTCAACTGGCACTCCAACAATCTGTCGCTATGTCACGTACACATGCAATGTGTCATCCGAGTTGTTATATTAGGCTCAGCTTATGACTCATCCCACGGTAGGGGCGCAGCATAATTTTCTGAGCTCCTCACATGAGGAGCTCAATATCTCACCCGAAACATGACTTCGGAAACATTCGTTCGCGCAACCCGACCAAACCTTTCAATGCGGTAGTCCAAAACAGAATATACCAGTAAAAACTTAATAGTATCCGGTGGTTACTCACGTGAGGAGCTCAACCGGTCAGAAAATGTGGAGCCAAAAAGTGGAACCCCTACCGTGGGGTTGCTCTTATGGTCTCGTCGATTGTGAGTTGTTTCGTGCGCGTCGAGCTCCTAGCCTACAACAGTAACATGCTATTCATAGTTTCCGTGCCGGTAGGTATTTACCACGTACGTACAAAACAAACTGTACGTGGTGAATATCAGGCACAGCTACTCGTACACGCTACATTAATTGTAATTCACAGGCGAGGTGGCGAGGGGAGCTGGTGGAGGCGCAATCCCGAGCCGTGCCCCGCCCAGTAACCCCGTGTTCACGTGTCTGTGAAATACTGTTTAAATGGAGTCGCCAGGACGCGGAGTAGGTCAGAGGGTCGTTCGCGTGTTTGATGCGAAGAACATTCAACCGTCGTTGACTCTACATGTATATTCCATGGCCCATGCCATGAGTGAGTCCGAGTCAATCATCCACGATTTCGTGATGTTTATCGGAAATGTAACACCAACTGAAACGACACAACAAGTTACGACGCTCGACATCGTACTGCTCGACATGTTGACATACTCGTCGTACACGTACACGGATTATTTACGATTGATTGCGATTTAAATGCACTGCATATTATACAACCGTACAAGTGCAAGAAGAGTACTTGTTGCCACACTTCACAGGATTTTCCCTGCGGCGGTGAGCGGGTCGGGGTGGGCCGCTTACCGCGCAGCGGACAAACTCCGTGTACTGTCAATAAGTTGCTCTCGCTCTATGGATTATTGATAGGATCGAAGCGCCAGGTAGCGGAGTGCGTCAGACGCATTCAACTACAGCAGCATCAGCAGTACAGACAGGCACAGCAGTAGTCCTTATTGGTCTTGTGTTTCAAGTACATCTTATTGCTGCAGGATGAAGGTGGTAGACTTTACTGACAAACGGATGACACATACTGCAGTCGTAGCAACAGCATAGAGTCCATCATACTACGATTAATTTCGGATTTAAAGAGTGCTATTATCACCAAACGTTACAGACAGGTGGGGCGGCTAGGATCCGCCCAGCCGACATACTACATGCGGGAACCAAGGATGCCCTCTTTTCGTGAATTTGGTTTTGAATGAAATCGCCAAGGGGCGGAATGGGTCAGCCAAACATTACAATCTGTCATTGGGAACGAACCCAGAGCAACCCCTCTGCATGCAATTTGTTTTTTAGGGCCGTTTTTAACGACACGAGCCAATAGCAAAAAAACTTGCTATTTTGGCAACAACAAATTGGCCAGTATTGGAAAATACTTTCTATCGACAAACAAGATGAATTGGCAAGAAACTTGCTATTTGAGCCACGTAACGCCTTCAGTTTTTTTATCAAACCCCGTACAGCACGGATCGAACAGCTAGACGACACCCTCGTCGAGGTATGGGTGGCCTGAAGACGGATCCAAGCATATCTTGTAGATCCCAGAGGTGGACAGCCCTCCAGGGCGATCATTGTCACGTTGTTCGTTGTCTTGGGAAAGCTGGAGCGACGGTTTGATTGGGATTGACTTGAGCATCAGCCCCAGACAGCACCAGTGCCACGCCTACATGCGGTTCGTCATCCGCGCCAGCAACCCCTTCAGCAGTGCCGTCAGCCACCATCATCTGCTGTCAGCACCACCATCTAACCCTCGGTATCTTCCTGTATTGCTGCAGCTCGTGCGTCTAGCGCAACGGCGTGTGGTTTGCATGGTTTTGGGTAGGCGTGATTGGTCGCAAATGGCAAGTGAAATAGAAAATTTGACTTTCCCAAAACTTGCCAACGAACAGCTACGGAAATATCCGGAAAAAAACTTGGCAAGTTTTTTGCTATTTTGGCAAGTAAAACTTGCCAAAAAATGGAAATTTGGCAATTTATTTGCTAAATACGCGTCGTTAAACACGGCCCTTAATGGAATATCCCCCCGTCGTAGACATGCAAATATGTTTTGTCGAAAACCTGTTTGAGTTTTTTTTCTCGTTTTTGGCACGGTCAGTTGATGGACAGCAGAACCTCCACTGCAAACATCACGTCCATCTTACGCCCATGCAGCTACCCTGCATAATCTTGAAGGCCACGTGCCCTATCTCAAAACCCCTTTGGTCGCAACGTCCGTACTGGTCGCTATCCCGAGCGCCCGTCTCGGCTGACGTTGGTTGCAGTCGCTCGAAATAAAGGAATACCACCTACGTATCTCATGTGTTCCTCAGAGTGCAACTCTTTGGTTATCCACTGCGGCTTTTAAATTCAGTTACCAAAAAGTGTAAGTTGAAATCAAGTAATTGTATTTAAATGCAAAATAAAAAAAAACAATTATACTATTTTATACGAATAGAAAGGAATGAATTTGATGAAAATTGAATTAAAATTATTTCGACCAGGCGTTTTGGTACCACTTTGTGGGTCGTTCGTCGCCTTCTCAGCAACATAAGGCCAATTAATATGTGTGTCCCTCTCATATGGAAACTCAAGCATGTTTATCGTGTCCTCAAAACTGGAAAATCCAAGAAGAAGGGGCGTCTGGCCACTATCTGGCCTGTGATATAGTGGCAGGCACAATACGCCACCAAATCATTGCCTGTTTTTATTGCTCCGCAAATATAAACGATACAAGGTTCCCCTCCGGGACGTGCCTAGGGGAGTGGCGCAAGAACAAACATGAACGCCTAACAGAATACTTGGTATATATAAATTGACTTAGTATTCGTGAGCGGGCCGAAGATCTTGTTTTTGTGGGTTCAAAATTGACTTGTTTTTTTGTGCGCGGGCAGGAAATGATGAATTTATCAAAATGTACTTGCTTTTAGTGTGGGGGATCGAAATTTACTTGATTTCCGTGTAGGGATCGAAATAGGCTTGGCCTTAATGTTTGATTCCAAAACGACTTAGCTTTAGTAATATTCCGTTTGCCCTCCAAAAATATGCACCATGAGAACATTGATCACTCACAGGCATCCCCTAAAAGAAGAAAATCAATATCTACCAAAACTAAAAGGAAACCTATACGTATACATAAATGAATGAAGTCTCGCTCCTTTCTGTATCTACTTCCCTACCTTATCAGGTATGTACATACGCCATATTGCTGTTTCATGTAGTATCTGGTTCGAAAACTGCTTGGTTTAGTGGCGGCATTTAAATTGACTTGCCTTCAGTGTGCGGATCGCAATTGACTTCAATTTTGTTCGGGTAGCCGAACTTGACTTGTTTTTGGTGTCGGGGCATCCACGTTGACATGATTTTAGAGTTGGCATCCAAAATAACTTGGTTTTAGCCTGGGGATCGAAATTGACTTGGTATTTGTGTGGGTAGTCGAAATTGACGTGGTTTTGTGTCGGGGCATCAAAATTGACTTGATTTTAGAGTGGGGATCGAACATGACTTGATTTCAGTAATAGGGTCGAAATCAACTGTTTGGTTTTATGGAGGGGTGGTTTAGTGCCGCGGGGTCGAAATTGACTTGATCTTTGTGTGGGGGTCGAAATCTACTACTTTGTTTTTGGTGATATACGTATGTACGCCTACGAACAAAGTATGAGATTTTTTTTTCGTAGTAAGTAGTTCTCGCTCACAAACAAAAACACTCACACCGAGACAACTACCGGTACACAATAAATCGGTTGTGCCCCTGCGACTCGAGTGCTCGCGGCCAACGAGTACTCGCCAAATCTCCGTGAAAACACTACCCGGGTACTAGCGAGTATTTCCGCTCTTTTCAGTTAAGCTTTTAGTCAGATGTGTATACTCCTAACGCCGGCTTCGTGCGAACCATTTTATGTAAAAATGCCATATCCTACGTACACATCAATGTTGGGTTTTCGTAGTACATACTAAACTCAATACAATTACAGAGGGAACTAAATTATCGTGTGTATGGACGTGCTATGCTCGTGCCCGTGACTTGTAACGACAAAGAGTTACAGGGTATTGGTATTTAATAGTTGTACTCGCGAGAGTATACCCGGGCATTTGCTGAAAGGGATACGTACAACTCTATACCTGGTACCGAGTAAATCACAAACATTTGAACAGACGTACTCTATACCTGCAAGCAAAAAAAAAGCAAAAAAAAAAGCATCTTCGGGATTTGAACTATGGTTCTATATGCAAGTGGGGAATCGGGCGTCACATGCTATCATATGTACGTGATTACTTGCTAGAAATATCAATATTGTTCTCGTTTTTGGAGCCAGACCGCCGAACACTACGTAGTATCATCGCATGTGTCGGCATGCAGCTTGCAGAGCACACGCATGACACATGGAGCCCATCAACAGCAGCAGCAAGCAGAAGAGTGGTGGTGGTGTGGTTTGGTGACGGATTGCTGGCTGCTATGAAAGCAGCTACTCGTAGCAACAACAGAGCACACCACAGATCTGCCTCCGATGCGCACAACAGTGGTGTACCACTGTGTCCGGAAGAGTAACGACAGTTTATATATATATATTTTGAATGAACAAAAGTTTCTTACATTTCGGGACAGCGGAGAGATTCGTACATGAGCATCGATCTGCAGGTAGGTATGATGCCATGACTCGGAAAACTCGCAGGCTTCGACAAAAGCAACTCGTCACGGTACAGCACGGAACTAAGGCACGCGCATGCATGGTATCATGCCTGCTGCTGCTGCTACTGCTGTGCTGCTGTGCTGCTGGGCGGCAGGGTTGTAACATTGAGGTTGTACTGTTTGTAACACGCTCTCTGCGGTGCTGCTGCTGTTCGTGTGTGCTCCTCGTGCTCTCGGCAAGAAACGCACAAAAAACGCACGACTTCACAAAAACAGGGCCTCACAAAATCAAACGTAATTTACTGGCACGTACGTACAAACACGGCCTCATGCTGAGAACCCGGGAAATCGGCTTATCCACTCCCGCGGGAAAAAAAACTTCGAGCGCCCGCCACGCGAGCCACAGAGCTCGGATCGAGCCCAAACCTCGACCAATGTGTCCGGCCGGGCCTCCCGTGTCGGGGTACTTAGCGTTTTGCCGAAAAGCGCTCGCGCGGAGAGAAAAGTTGCGAAAAGTGCCATACCAAGGTCAAGTCATTTTCGGCCCGCAGACAAATAGCAAGTAAATTTCTATCCCCCACTAAAAAGGAAAAAATTATGAACGAGAGTCTCGAACTGACGACTTCAAACAAATAACCGGGCATCGCACTCATTTGACCATATTGCCAAAGGTCAAAATATGTTTTATACTGGCGTGCGTGTTCACAGCAGTGAGTGCGTGACACACCGCACATACACATGCACAGCAGCAGCGCAGCAGAAGGAGAGAGGTAGATAGGACCGATGACGGATCATAGCCTCCGATAAAGCAACTACTGCTGCTGGAGTCACAGCAGTACAGCACGGACCTGCCACATGCGCGTGATGTTGCCTGCTGCTGCTTGTGCTGCTGGGCGGGGTTGCAACGTGTTGTTTGTGTTCTCTTTGCATGTTATCTGATGTCTAAAAGTTTGGTGGTGTGCTTGGGGCAAGAACCCGCAACATCAGAAATATAATAACAGTTGCCGTACTCACACGTAATAAAAACGGCTCTTACCTTTCGGTCCAAAGTGACCCTGGATATGTCATAGACACACAGCACAACAGCAAAGAATGCAAGACAGGTGGCGGACTACGGACAGCAGCCTTGGATAAAACAACTACCTACAGCAGCAGTACAGCCCAGATAGATGTGCCACTCACGCACGATGTTCCCTACTGGTGTTGGCGGCAACGCTGTAACGCCGTGCTCTGTGCATGTTGTCTGTTGTCTACTGGTATCTGGTACATGTTTCTGGCCTGTGTGCATGTGAGAGAGCAAAAAACAGACAACATCTAAAAACAGAACATCGTTATTTACTGGCACGTACGTACGAAACACGGCCTCACGCAGCGAAACCCGGGAAATCGGCGTATCCACTCCCGCGGGAAAAAAAACTTCGAGCGCCCGCCACGCGAGCCACAGAGCTCGGATCGAGCCCAAACCTCGACCAATGTGTCCGGCCGGGCTTCCGTGTACCGGGGTATCATGCAGCAGCATGCTCGTGGCCCCCTGTCATAACCATACGCCTGCGCAACGTCAGGGATGCTGTCGCGTCGCTGGTGTTGCTGCATGCGTGCAGATAGATGTTCGATGCCGCTCGATGTGCACGTCGGTGTGCCCTTCTTTGTGTTGATGCCGACGCGGCAAAATCACCTTTCAAAATCTGCCGCCGAGACCGGGTTTCACGTTGCCCTGCTCGGCTCGACCGAGTGGGACGGGGTACCCCGTAAAACCGACTCTATTTTTTCGGCTTCGCGAGCGCCCCGCGCGGGCCACGGGCCCCGGGCGAGGGCGAGGCCCGGGGGGCGCGCTCCCCGGTCGATCCCCCGGCCGCCGACCCGAGCGACGGCGAGATCGGCCGCGAGGGCCGAGCGCGAAAACGCGCCGCCGGGCAAAAAAATCACAATTATACTTTGTTATATATGATATGTCCTGCCACTATATACGAGCACGATACGTATATTATGTACGTATGAAGTACACTGAGTACTGTAAACGAGAACGATACGTCCAATATGTTTGAATATATACAGGTACGAGGTACTGAATTAACCCACTTGGGACCAGGCAAGGCCAGCAAATATACATAGCGCCCTCGAAGGTACCCTTGCGATCCATGGTCTAAGGGGTAGGCGGTTGCTTACGGCGTCTTACCGTATTCGTCCAAAATAACTTCCAAAGGTCCCTTTTTTTTATCGGAGAGTGAGGGCGTGTCTTGACTTCACTTCGCGGGCATTGGAACAGAACAAACGTAAAATCAATTGCCTGAAAAAGTGGTGCTGATTGAATATTTAGAAAAACATCACGCGAACAGATTCCCAGCGTTCCAAGCTGTCCGCCAATTTGTAAATAAGAAGCGTATGTGTCCAAACAGTAATCCTTGTTCTAGAGAACGGAACGGCCCTCTTTGAACGAGATTTACTGCAGTTGGTTGGTGCTGGAAGTGTTGCAACTGGTTGCGACATTTGCTGGGAGGCCCACCAGGCATGAGGCAAAAATAGATGACATATATATGAGCACGCGGATAAGCACGTGCAGACACCCCAGGTCTCGCCTAGGGTAGGAGCCACGTTATACGGCCATGGCTTGTACAGGAGACTCACGAGGGAAACGTTCGTATGGCGAACGAGACTGTGGCGATAGATGTCTAGCAAAAACGCTGGACCGATGTTCACAGAAGCACCAGGATACCTCGTCGAGCCGCGACGGCGATATCATAGCTTCTAGATTTGTCCGAAGGGTGCCACTTGGATGGCTAGCACTGCTTGATCTGAGGCATGCCAGGCGCTCTATTTGCGTGTGAAGCTACCCTCTGTACCAAGAACACGGTACCGCTGTCCTAAAGTCCAGCTGCACAGTCCCGAGGCAAATTTCATGGGTTTCTTTCTGTTGCGGCCTGTTCCGGGATCGGGTGCCTCAACAGTCGATGGGGCACAAACCGCAAAAACAGCATGGAATGGAACGAACGAACGCGATTAGTCTCGTTCCGTTCCAGCAATTCCACGCTATCGAATGGAGTTGAGACATGGCCTGATAGAGAGTCGTTGTCGTCTAGTTTAAAATAAATAGCTGCCAAATGTGTTTATACCAGACGCCTAGTCGGCGCTCCCTACATACTATTAACCGGGTTGTGTGAAGGGTGACACTTGGGTGAGTCGGATCCCTCAACCAGCGCGACGCTTTCAGAGTTCATGACGCCATCGGTGTGTTGTAGATCGATGTCATACTTGAAAAGTGGTTCATTCCTTGCGATCGGCAAGGGTTCGAGGTTTGTCTTTTCACCACCCCAGCGACCAATAGTTACAAATCGATGAATCCATTGATAACGTGTGGGGTTTCGACGATGTAGAGGTCGTGCCGCTCAATGGTGCAGACGATCCATTCGAGTATCGTAGCATCCACAAGAGATACCGGGTACCACGATTCGTACTGCAAGGTCTGTGTAAGTACGCGTACGATAAACACCCACAATATAAACCAGGTATAAACCGGCACACCGTTCGCCGCAAAACAACACGTTTTTATAATAGTAATACGTACTTGTATTAACTAAAAAACGACTGATCGACCTCCCCTTACTCGGGGCTGTATTGAGAACACGGACGCAGCACACATTAACAAAAATATCAAGAAACACCCGACGACCCGGCACACAGACCATCCTTCCAACGCCCACACCAACTGAACATATACTGGCGGGAGGTACGCGCTCTCACGATGGCTACTAGCCCTTTGCACGCTGCACTGCGGCTAACTCGCTCATCACGGGGGTGCTCTCTTGTTTAGCCTGCGGCCCAGCCTGAAAGGTTGTTCAGGACAACATTGTTCCCTTTGTCGATAGCGCACATCGCCCGAGCCATGTACGATGCATCATTTTACCAATCATCCCGCACTATATTTTTCCGACCGTCAACGATAATCTGTCGGCGGCTCGAGGGCAAGCCTTGGTCTGCTACTGTTGTTCTGTGTGCTTACGTACTGTATACGAGGGCACTTGTCGATCGCGCGAGCGAGGCACTGGTATTTTTCAGCCGTTTAAAAACAGCATCTCCGTCCTCTGATTGATGAACGTAGGGAATATTTGGCAGCTCTGTAAACTCTTGGTACCTATTCTGCAGATAATGTCCTACTCGTATTTCAAGTTGTTCAGTTGTTTCTCGAGTTTTCAGTCTTAAACCGAAATGCCAACTTTGACAAATTGCGGCTAATGTAGCTCTACTATTTTGTCAAATAAGCAATGGCCTCATTCTCCGTTTTGCACAGACCGGACCCAAAGGGGCTGGAGCCCTCCAAACACCAGGAAACCATTTCAAAAACGAAAATGGCCGGCAAGCATGACGCTTGCCCACCTGAACCACAGTGGACGAAGACAGCGCACAGATGTAATTAGGTCAATCTGAAAACTTGGGTTAAATCAACATAGACCCCCCCCCCCCGTTCCCCAACTCATCAATTCGATGCTACTGACTACAGCGGCTGCTGTATGGAGTGCCACGTGCACCGTACAAGCGCACGGTAGTTCTGGGCATATAAAGGGTAGTACGTAGACGGTAGTAATCAGTAGTACAAATTTCCCCTGCGAGACGTGCTCGGGGTAATTGCGCAAAAACGAGTTGAAAACCTGGAGCACATGGTATGATATCATATAATGTATGGATCATATTACGACGATTGAAATGTCGGCGTTTTTATGTAGGTGATCGAAACTAAATTGATTGAAGTAGGGGGGTCGTTTACTTTATGTTGTGCAGGGGCGAAACGCCATTGATTTAGTGTGGGAACCAAAATTGACGACTTTTCTGTGCAGGTTGTCGCGATATACTTAGGGTTAGTGTGACGAAAATGACTTGGTTTAGTGTAGGTTTAGATTGGCTCCGGTTATGTGTTGTTGGTCTATATTTAGCGTGTATGTTTCGTGTGTGTTATCGAAATTGACTTGGATTTTTTCATTGTACGGGTTGGGAATAACGCGGGTTTTGTGTTTGTGCCGCGAATTATTTATTTTATGAGGGGGTGTAAATTGACTTGATTTAACTGTTGGTATCGCAGGTCGATCTGGTTTTGATGTGGAGTTCGAAACTGTCATAGTTCTACGTAGTTTTTTTGTAGAAATCCACGCGGTTTTTTTGCTAGCAAAACAAAACATGATTTTGGTGTTTTGATAGAAAACGACTGAGTTCCAGTGTGGGTACTTAGGTATTGTGTTTGTGGTTGAAATACACTTAGTTTTATTGTCGAAGCATCGAACTTGTCTTGATTTACAAATGGGGATCGCAATAGACTTGAATCTAATGTTAGGTATAAAATTTAGTTAGTTTTTACGGGGGGTCCAAATTGACATGTTTTCCTTGCGCGGGGTCGAAATTGACTTGTTTTGTTTTTGTGCCAGGATACAAACGACTTGGTTTTTATTGGAGCATGGATGCTTACAGCCTCTTTGTGTGCGGGCCGAAATAAAAGTGACTTCGTTTTGGTGTGCGATGTCAAAAGGTGCACCGTGCACCGCGAACCGGTAACTCGCTGTTCGAAAGACGATTTGACGAGTTTGATAGATATCGCGCTTCTTGTTCGTTGGCCGCAGGTTTCCTTATTCATTTGTCTCGTTGTATGTATTAACCCCGTGGTTCGCATATATATGCATACTTGCTCTGTCGACTGTGGATCACCTACGCTCTCGGATGCCTGCCAAACGGCACTCTTGTATTGCTTCTGCTGCGCTCATCTGCGGTACAGCACAGCAACAGAAGCTGTATAGACCTCCAGTTCTTCAGATCGGAAGGTCTTATATAAAAAGTATATATGCGCTACAACAGTAGTGTCAGAGCAATACAGCGAAAGCGCGGTATTGCGATGTTTTCTGCTGGTAGACGGCAGGCGTATATTTATATTTATAGCGTTGTATCGTACTGGTGGTAGCACGCATTCTGCTGTCTGCTGTATGTGGGGTCTGGGTTACGTACACAATGAAAATTAAAAAAACTGAAATACAATGTAAACAAAAGAAGGCATGAACTCGGCGAATAATGAACTCACTCTTTCGAATTCGAAATCGGAAATCGTGACCAATTTACCATATGAACGAATTGCATTTTCTCTAAATACCTGGTAGTGCTTGTCGCGAAAGGTGCCAGACGGGCGACACAGGGTATGGACGGCACAGTGGCAGAACGAAAGCGGTGGGGCTTGTTGGTGTCAGATGACAGATGGAAGCCCCCGATAAAGCAACTACTATTAGCCACAGCAGTAAAGGGCGGGTTAGCCGCGCGTGCTTGGTGCGGCCCGATCCTGCTTGTGTTGCTAGGTGGGGTTGAATTGTATGTTGTAGTCTTGACAGGCTGTCTGATCATGACTTTTCTGTCCTGAGTCAGTGTGCGTCTGCAGCACACAACGGCAGCAGAGAACGGAAGACGCTGGACCGCAGGCTCCGATAAACACAACACACATGTATAAGTCATATCATTACCGCGGAGATTGGCGTGTCACACGCGCACTATTTTTCCTTTTGGCCCCTATAAGTGACAGCGTTGTATGGATGTGTTGCCTACCCGTGGTCCACTGTAATGGCTTGGCTCCCTGCTCATGATCTCGTCAGAAGGCGAAAAGTAGGCTATTTTTTCAATTGGCAAGTGCGTACAAAATTGAGCCTCATACAGAGCACATCAGAAATCATTGAACCCACTCCCGCCGGAAGCAGAAGCAAACTCTTTGGGCACTTGGTATTCAATGTTCAGTTCTCTAAGCCCAGACCTGGACGAACGTGTCTGGACAGGATTGCCATGTTGATGTAATTAGAGTTTTTCGAAAACGTGCTCGTACGAAGAGGTATGCTCGAAACAAGAATGATCTTTCGGAAACATAACTATACATTTACGAGGGTATATTGCAATATGTGCGTGCAACAGCATCCTAGTCCCGTGACCCACATGCTTGTCGAATAATCTCCATGTGTTCCCTTCCGATCATACAACCTGTTAATCAAAACCGGTCTGAAACGTGCCTAAAGCAAACAAAAAGGGGCAAAGTGTCCGAAGGTTGGACGGTATGACAGGGTGTCTCCCTTCCCGCCTGGTTTGGTCAGTAAAAAAGTGGGATTGTTGTAGTTCAGCGCGTGCCGATGGTAGCCGTTTACACGTCTCTTACCGCCGACATACCCAGAAGCTGTAGGCGTGACACATCAGCGTGAACCTTGTACATCCTTGCTGTCATACTCTCGCCACTTCATGTTCTTCAGGTATTCCCATCGCCGTCACTACCAACCGGTGTCCGGCGATAATGGGGCGTTGCTCACGCGATGGCTGCATAAAGTGGGGGGTCTTCGCTGTCGAAGGTTATATGAGTGCGTACTGCAAGCAACACGCGGAGCACGGCATGGTGAGCATCGACAGGAAGCCGTGCGTATATGACTCCTGCAAGAAGCGTCCGAGTTTCAATGTCGAGGGGAGCAAGACGCCTGCGTACTGCAAACAACATGCTCACGACAGTATGGTGAACGTTCGCGGCAGGCATTGCTCATATGACACCTGCATGAAGCAGCCATCTTTCAACATCGAGGGCAGCAAACTTGCTGTGTACTGCAGGCCCCATGCTCAAGACGGCATGGTAAACGTTCGCCGCAAGCGTTGCTCCTATGAAACCTGCATGAAGGACCCGTGTTTCAATGTCGAGGGCAGCAAGACGGCGGTGTACTGCAAGCTACATGCGGAAGACGGCATGGTCAACATTCGCGGTAAGCGTTGCTCATATGATAACTGCACGAAGAGGCCGAGGTTCAATATCGAGGGCAGCAAGACGGCGGTGTACTGCAAGCAGCATGCGGTGCATGATATGGTGGACGTCATAACCCGGCGTTGCGCACATGATACCTGTACGAAGCGGCCGAGTTTCAATGCCGCGGGCAGCAAGACGGCGGTGTACTGCAAGCAGCATGGGGCTGATGACATGGTGAACGTTCGCAGCAAGCGTTGCTCACATGACACGTGCATGAAGCAGCAAAGTTACTATGTCGAGGGCAGAGAGACGGCGGGGTACTGCAAAAAGCATGCGGCGGATGGTATGGTGGACACCATCTCCCGGCGTTGCTCACATGACACCTGCACCAGGGCACCGATCTGGGGTTTACTGAATGGCGTTGTGCCGACAGTGTGCTCCGACCATAAACGCGACCTGGTAGGCCAATTGATTAGTTTTCGTGCCAGATGCCAAGTGGTGAATTGTGGCCGAACGTCAAAGTGGGGAATCAGTGGAAAGAAGCCTACCCACTGCGGCCAACACGGCCCCTCCCAGGATGGCTTCGTCTGCGTTGTACAGACACCTGCCCGAAAGAGAGCTCGTCGTAGCCTGTCGAGCCGTCCCGTAACCCCCCCCAGAGTTGACGTAAAAACGGAGTGTATGTTTTGAAATGTTTCCGAGCAATCCAAACAATCGGCGTGAGAAGTTAGCTTGATCTAGATGCGTGGTGAAGCTGTGCAGTAGTCGTACGAGGTATATATGGGAAGTTGGTGTCGTTTGAGCCAAATACGGTTGTCGTCGTGTTGGTTCCGGCTGTCTCAGCCTTTATATACCAAGTGAACTTTCCAGGGCGAGGCAA
Organism: Saccharina japonica; assembly: GCA_008828725.1. Lineage (NCBI taxonomy): Eukaryota > Phaeophyceae > Laminariales > Laminariaceae > Saccharina > Saccharina japonica. The sequence continues at coordinate 88,166 of MEHQ01002320.1, read as the reverse complement.
TGGCGTGTTTACTTCGGGGAGGGGAGCCCAGGCTTGACCAAGGATCGCTAGGACGCCTTAGCTTCACAGTAGTTAACCGGAGCGTGACCTGGCTGTATGCCGTTCCAAATATGTCGACAGCTAAAACTATTTGAGATATTACAGGCGATACGATTGCATGGAAGACCCGGCTAGCCGCAAAGGATGCGCTTGATATGTTGCCAAGCACAGTGTGAGGGTTACTCTTTCACTTTATGTTGTCTGCCGTCAAAAGCACTAGATCGGACGACGGCGTAAGGTTAGGTTTTTAGCTCTGTCTTGTAGATCAGAACCCGATTAGGCCGGAACTTTTTTTTGGTCCAGCGATTAATAAGTAAACCGATCCGGAAGGTTCACTTCGACGTCAATTTGATAAGGGCATTGGCGTATTTGTGCGGTCCATGCTTACACGTATATCGACGTAGTTGGCATGGACGTTTAGGACAAATGGCGGCCAAAATGTCAAACAAGTCGAATTGTTTGTTGACAGACGTCATCGTGACCCGTATTACGATAGCAAAGATATTTATTTTTCGCGAAACCATGTGATCGACGCGATCGATTCACTGAAGAACTGCTGTACCCATTATTCCGGCAACGCCATTCGTATTGTGAAATTATAATATTTGTACCAAGGGTACTCTTACATCATTAGATTGGTTATCTTGATATACATGTTGTCACGTTTCGTGGGAGATAAAGAGCTCCTCAAGCGGGGAGTCTCATAAATAAATTGGTCTACCCCCACTCTAGTGCGCGTCTCGTTCAACAACAGTGACAAGCTGTGAAACGGCCAGGTCCGGTACGTTCTCCACTGTAGGACAGAGGGTGAATGCGCATAAACAGAGACGTGTCGGTAAACAGGGAGAATATGGCATGCCTTGGTCTCGCAGTGAAACCGACCCTATCAGACTCATGTCAACTCAGCGTTCAATGTGTTTAATTTGTGTATTCAACGTACCGGTCTGCTTCATCTGCAACATTTTAGCTGCCGAATATGTCTTTGTTTTATGTGTTCTCGAATATGTAATAATTAATATTTGCAATGTATATTGTACGAAAACTGCATCGTCGTCGTCGGGGGTAAACTTCCCTATGCTTGTGTTGTGCGTGCCTCGTCTTTCAGGCTCTTACACTCAGTTTCTGAGATATCTGCGGCCCTCTATTGCAGACTGAACGTCTAAGTAAGCTGCTTGGATCGACATACATTTAAGATCAACGGCATACCTCAAGGTGGCGTACACTAGTTGATGTCAAAAGAGATTCCCGCTGCCGGGTGCATATTGTATCGACAGCCAAGTAGCACACCGAATATCTAGGCTCTCGGTTTCCTTTTTACCTCGAGTGCTCCCCGTTGTGAAGTTGGATGCAGGGCGTTGGTCCCCTTTGATGGCATTGCCGACGGTAAACGTATTCAATGGCGGATTTCTCCCTTTCGGTTAACTAGAGTAAAATCCCCGGTATCCTATTCCTAGCTGGCCCTTTTGTTGTTAATCCGGTCTAAAACACGACACCTCAGATAAGCTTCATTGTATGAGATATACATACCAGGACATGTGAACACTACCGGCGGGTTCCATCGCAATCGTGTTTTACTCCTCCCACCATGAACGTTTCGCGAAATATGAGTTTCGACTTTTCATTTTGCTGTGAAGCACAAAAATAAAAGAGGTTGAAAAAAGAGCTCAGTAACATAAATGTTTCGGGTCGTTTAAATGTATTGTGTGAATCCCGACCATTTGTTTGTTTTTTTCAGATAATGTTCTATAGATTTGACGTGGTCGGTTTTGAGGGAGTAACCCCGCGTTCCGAACTATGACGAGAGCAAAATAAACGGTGGGAAGAGCCCGACCGTTCTCGGTAGCAAAGTCACTCATTTCCAAACATATGTCTGCATGAAAGGACACGATGCAACAGCAAAGTGTACATCAAAACCATACGCCAACGGAATCGACATTCACACTTTATACTAGGCGACTCGAAAACATCCAGATTAACGTACCAAAGTTAATAACGATTGGTTTTTGATTACTATCCCCGCGATCTGAATGTCCCCTCTTTCTTTACAGGAATAGGCAAAACACGTTGAAGCACGAGCACCATCCACTCAACTTGTTTTATGGTTTCCATTCAATGGAGGAGGCATCCGCAGAGAGGAGTACGCGCTCTGAAGGGAGGGGGTGGGGAGAGTTGTTGACGAGCAAATCCCACATAATGTATTAAAACAGGACAACCTAATTTAGATTCGAAAATGTATTCGACTTTTGTGTTTGAAAAAGGCAAGGTTACCACGTGACGCATGCTACGATAGAGGTGCACCATGTTTTTTCTGGAACTCCTCCCTTAAAGAGCTCTACATCTCACCCCAAGCTGATCATTAAGGGAGGAAAGTAATGTGCTATCCGTTTGAAAATCTCATGGCCGAAGCAAACAAGGAACAATATTGCAACAACACAATGACAGTAATGACAATAATGACAATAATGACAATAATGACAATAATGACAATAATGACAATAATGACAGCAGTCCAACGATTTTGGGTTAAGGACCTCGATTTTTCAGAAATAATTTCAGCTAAAAAGTGATATCTCTATCCTAGCACGCGTCACGTGCTTAAACCGGTTAGGCCTACGTATACCATTGTATACCAATAGGGAATTTCAGCGAAACGCATAAAGCGAGAATGGCACAAACAAACGCCCATTTGGAAAAAAACACTAAGCGACCAAAATGTTTAACGGCATTGGAATAGTTTGACGACCGTAAAATCCGTTGTGTTTTGTTTGAATGTCGTTTATGCAACCGGCTTACATATGATGTAAAAACGCCAACACCGGCAATATCCCCCCCCCCCCTAAACTGCCGACACCGGTACCGTAAAGGGAAGCATTTTCTGTGGTGGGAAATTAATTATGTGGGTATCACGAATCCCACGTAACACTGTCTCCTGTCTTCTGTTCTGTGGGTAAGCGTTTGTGCCAAAACACTCTTTCCTTGAGAAATTATATGTTTTGAAGAGGTTTTATAATGTATCTCCCGTCCTACGTGTTTGTCAGGGGGACGTTCGTCGAATGCTTCATCCCCATTGTGAAGCGACCAAGCGTGTCGATTAGGGAGAGGGTACACCGAGGATAGTTTTCTACTTAGACGAAGTAATTGTCTCCACTACCGGAGCAACAAAGTAAGCAGTGTGTATTGGTAAATATAATACGGCTGGTCAGTGTCGGGCACAGGGATGATAATGTATGGTTAGTTCAAAACCGTTTATTTCTAGAAATGAATCATGTGCAGGTCAGAATGGACCCGTTGGGCGCAAGCAAACACAATGTTTCTGATGCGAGTGTGAGTAGAAGGGTGGTAGTCGCTGGGTTGGTCAGCCAAACCAGGGGTTTGAGCCGTTTTTCGGCCGCCCCTACCTTACCATTTTGCTTTTTGAAGAAGCGAGAAGGGATTCAATGTAGCCGGGGGTCCGGCATACTTGTTTTTTCGTTACTAATGTTTGGTTGAGCTAGATCGCAGGAGTCGAATGGTACACCACATTTGGAGGCTTGGTCATGCGAGACAACCGTAGGCCCATACTACACAGGGAAGATAAGAGAAAGAAAGACGGTAGCATTGGGTTATCGAGATTCTCAGACGATTGCAGCTGTCTTTGGTACTGGTATCGGTCCGAGAGCAATACTCTCTTTTACGACTCATAAACGAACATTGCAATGCATTTCGAAAGCTTAAAAAAACTCGTTCCCATGAGATGGACTACACACGTTAGCTCAAACAAAAGAATATAATGGTAGCCGACAGAATATTAGTAGTCGTCGTGATACCGGTTGTGGTTGTAATCCGCCAGTACTCTTAGGTAGCAAGTTAAGTAGTAGCAAGCAGCAATGGCAGCGTTGCCAGTAGTGGTGTTGTCAAAATACATTTGTATTGGCTACTATATACAGTACAATGAGGTGCAGTACACAGTAGTACTGTCTCTTGCACCTGCTAAAGACTACGTGGACTGTCCACTTGCCGCGAAGTCCCCCCGGCTTTCTGTCTCATAGGAAACTCCTTCTCAAGAACCGTTCTTCCTCTAATTCATGTGTGTCTCGTCGGGTGAAACATATATTTGTGGTGCGGCTCCCTGTGCTACCTCCAAGTTTCTTGACTCGGGACTCGCCTGACCGTTCTCCGCACGCACGCATCGACGTTTAGTTATTACAATTATTGTCTTACTGATGAGTCCTCGCTTCTAATACTCGCTCCTCGCTCCTTTTATACGTATATTAATATAACGATTATGTATGCCTCTTGGAATCATCCTTGCTTCCCTGTATATTGTTTTGGCACGCTTACGCATCGTCTCGGCGTCCGGTGTTTAGGATTGCGATCGGTGTCACCATGTGCTGCATCCATATATTTATAAAATCTTGCCGTCAAACTTGCGAAGATTTTATCGGTTGGTGACGACCGCTTATCTGTACCCAGGCATCTACCATCGATTGCGTCGCGAGTTAGATGAAATCATGGACACTGGCAACACAATGCTCCAACTAACGTCATGCTCACCGTAGCGAGCACAGCCTTTATTGATGACAAATATCTTGGACCCACTATTGCCGCGGCCGTTGAGGCGGTAACGCTCTCCGCATGCCAAGCAGAGTTGGTTTTGGTGTTCGCTCCAGAATCCATCAACGATTCAATGTACGATTACGTGTACAATTGCATTGGTATGACTACCCGGAACACTCCTGTCAGTCGCGGGTTGATAACACAACCGCCGACACACCAGTTTGCTTGACAGCAGAGTTTGTCGGGAGTGCAGCGTCCTGGCTTCAGGTATCAAACCCATCTTCGGAGCAGCCAATTTCAGGACCGCAGGTATACTCAGACGCAGCGACCCGAACATTTTAATTCGTAGTAGATAGTGGGTCTGTTCAACCAGTGGTAGCAAGCATGACTGTTCCTCTCTCGGTAGCCAGGCATGCTGTCCATCCTTCAGTACCGAAACGGACTGCCCAATCCCCAGGGACCACCCTAACTGTCGACCACCCAGAGATAAACGCCCCGTCTGCTCGACTGCCAGTAGCAAAACCATCTGTTGAGCAAGTAGAAGCCAGCCAGACTGTCGATCTCATAGTAGAGATACCGGCTGTGGAGGGACTCATCGCGAGCCACGCTGTTCCACCCCCAGAAGCGAGTAGTGCTGCACAGTGCAGAACAAACGCCTGTGGGCGAGCCCGTCTATTCAGCCGTTGGATGCGATGGTGGATGCACAGCACCCACACTTGCCCCAAATTGTGGAGTTTGCAGTAGCAAGGCCGGTTGTGCAGCCTGGAGTGGTAACCCTCGCCGTGAACTCCACAGAAGCGAATACAGAGTAACGCCATACTTTCCTGTGTATCGCGAGGTACACACGGTCACTGGCGTTTCACTCTTTTTGCAAGAGATGCAACGTTCATATGACTAAAGGTGCAGACGGCTGCGAACAACAGTAAAAGGGTATCTAAAGCGTATATCATCCAGTGTATTGTCCCTATAAATAATTGCCGCCCACATGTGGCTTAATATGACGGCACTTCATTTTGGTACAATCCATGGTAGCGGGGTAAGATGAGAGTGCACTACGGCGGCAACCTATATTCCCTCGTAACTCGCATCCAAACTCGCCGGCGCTTGAAACCGTGGCTGCCATTCTCCCACCCGCGAAACCGAACACAGATTGGTTTTGAGGTACACGGTATGAGCAAATGTCGCACAACGGTATGTCTTCACCTGTAAGTAATGTTGATGTTGTTTACATATTCTATCGAGATAAACGGTTGATAATTAAAAATGGAGTGGTGAGCAGCTTATGCTACTCGCATCCTTGGTTTTCCTTTGCGATATTTGCGACGAAAACAAACGACATCGAGCAGGTATATATTTGTTAGTGCATGATTTAGAGCGTCTGGTGGTCAACGTTATTGGCTATTGTGTCGAGACAGGAAACTAAAAGGGAAGTGCTCCTCATTGTCATAGGACTACGGCCATGCATGAAGCTGAAGTACCCCCCCCGTCTGCCAACATGGTGTCCTGTATCGTTAGCCTACAACAACAATCTACACTGTGTCTTCCACAAAATATCGGCGACTTTAACATAAAATCTTACAGGTGACCGCACTGGGTGTAGGGAATTTGAGGATGATTACGTTTGTCGTCGTCGTTGGTCTGTCTGCCGTTAAGGGCGAACGTTTGTGCCGCCTTCATGAGCCAGCAAGACTGTGCAACTTTTGAAATCAAGTGTCCACAATCAATGTACCGTTTTATTAGTTTCAACTTGCTGGCCATGTTTTTAGCGTGCACGGGCACGATATGCCGCACACACTACGAACGACGCACTTGTACCACATACTAGTTTGAGACATTCTTGTCCCGGGCAAGAGGACCCCGTTTCGTCAATAACGCAGATGTGCTATCATTGCACGGGTGATTTATGTAAAAGTGGGCTTGGTTTAGAACACGGAACTTTCTGCTGAGCGATCTAACCCTTCACTGAATGTCCGTCTACATGTGCGGTCAGGATCGTTATTTCACGTGTCCAACCACCCGCCGCGTCGGCCACGATGTCCTCTGACAGGAATATTTTTCACTTCAAGAACGCCGCGCGCAATATTTGCATATTTTCACTTCTTTTCCGCCTGAGATCTTAAACGCAGCTGCGGCAGACGTTCGACCTACGGCGTGTTTAACCATGTCGGTTGAATAAGTAATATTGGGGTTCGACGCATATCTGAACTCCAAAGCTCGTTTCGTCGCACTATTAATATAGGTAATAGTCGCCTTCAACACCCTGCGATTCAGAGGTTATAACTCGTCAAGTCTGACCGACCCTTCGCCGTTCACATGTTGTCCTGTATCGGCAGCCTACATCAGCAATCCGCCCTGCTTCACCCTCCGTGAATCAACGGCTGTTGCTCGCCACATGGGATATGTGATCACCCTCGGTGTACTTGTAGCGCTCTACAGTTTGAAGACGGTGGCGTTGTTCGTGGTCGTTGGTATGTCTGCCCGTTAAGGACGAACGTTTGTGCCTCCTTCTTGAGCCATCAAGACTGGAATAGTTTCCAGATCAAGGGTCCACGATAAAGGGTTGTTTTGTACGTAGATGAAGTAACGGCCTCCGCAACGGAATAACGAACAAAACAGGGTTTATTGGTAGAGAGAATGAGGCCTGTCCTTACCGGGGACTGGGATAGAGAATGGTTGGTTTTGGTGTTGGGTAGCTTGGGTAGGGACCTGCAGGAAGCCACTCCTTTCGAGAATAGAAAGGCATCAAGTGCAGGTCAGCATCCCCACGTCGATCGCAAGCAAGCACGAGGTTCCGGCTGCAAGTGTGAGCACACGTGGGGTAGTCGCTGGTTTTGGCAGCCAAGCCGATATTTGTGCCCCCCTTTTTTCTTCTGGGCAGCCAAGCCAGGTGTTCCCGCGATGATGGGGGATGATGCTGACTCCGAGATCGTATGGTGGACAGTGCCACGAGACTCCGAGAAGGCTGCTGCATCCGGTGGGATCTGCTGACAGGGGAAAAGCGTCGTACTCCAAAACAACGTGGTACGTGTGGGCGCTCTGCGGGTGTCTATCACAACGGAATGTGATATCGACGGTTCTCAGAGAGAAAAAAAAACAAAAGGAGAAAAATATGTATGTACAAGAGCTCCGCTGCGCGGGCGGCTAACGCCGCCCGCTACGCTCGCGGAAGGAAGAATATAACCAAATGTGAAAAGCGTAAAAGAGGAACATGTAATGTTTTTGCAACTGGCGACTTGATAATGCCAAGAGCTCCACATGTATGACGGCAAATACAGGACAGAAACAATACTGGTGATTTATTTTATCTTCCAACACGAAAAAACATCGCGAAGAAAGCAAAGCTTCGCTCCGAGGGACAGCCGCCCGCTACGCTCGCGCAACTTAAGAAAAGGGGCAGAAGAGGTCCACGATGTGTAAAGACCAACTTGAAAAGGCCAAAGAGATTCATGGTGCGATGCAGCGAAATACTTACTGCTGTACGCAACTGAACGTACAGCAGTAGGGAGGGGGGGGGGGGGGGGGGGGGGGTGTACTCATGTTGTGCACGGCCGTAGTCATATGACCATAGACCCTCGCATCCCTACAATGCCGGGACGGAGCGCGTTGGGTTTTCACCAACCAGGCAGACATTGCTTGCACCAAGCGCGAAACGCCATGAGGTATTGGGCGAGTCGCATGGAGGGTGAGCTGCATCCTGCTAAGAACCGCCTCTGAGGCGGACTTGCATATGGACGACAGCTTCAATGAGTTAATTTAATTTCTGGTGTGGCCACTTCCGGAGACAGCAATGGGTTTTACTATGTAACTGCCTCGCGGATGCCTTACCATATTAACACTACGTGATACGACCATTCCCCTTGTGCGGAACAAAGGTTCTCCACCCGCACAAATGATCTACTCGACCGCCAGCTTGGTGACCGCCAAAAAAAAATAACAAAAAAAAACGGCACCCTGGTTGTCTAGCTCACGCAGCGAGTGGCGTGTTTTACAGCGTCGTTGCCAACCGACGCCAACCAACCTATAAATATATAAAATATTTATAGGGGGGGGGGGGGGGTAAAAGTAGCCGGGGTCCCGGAATACTTTTCTCTTCGTTATTGTTTTTCACTTGAGTTAGATCACTACGGATGGAGTCGAATGGTACGTACCATTCGGAGGCTTGGTCATCCGAGACAACTGCAGGTCGTATTAGTTAGAAACCGGCCGATATTATAGTGGGGAGAGAGAGAGACCGTGAATTTGGGTTGTCGAGATACTTAGGGGGTTCCAGCAGGCTGCGATACAGGTATCTGGCCGAGGGGAAGAATCTCTCTCTCCCACGACTCAGAATACGATAATGACAAGGCAATTCGAAAGATATACAATAAATGTATCACATTCATGTTTCGACGCGTTGGTCCATACTTTTGCGTGCACGGGCATAATATGCCACACACACTACCAGCGACGCACCCGTACCCCATAAACAACCTTAGGGAGAAAGCACAAAAGCTACACGAGTTCCATATTTCGTAACAATCTTGCCCCGAGACATAGGACTCGATTTCGTCCAAATCGCACGTACGACATGCGCCTTTCTTGCACGGGTAATGTGTGCACGAGTGTGATGTTATTGCAGTTACCAAACATCTGCCTAAAGCTCCAACCGTCAAAATGCTGTCCGTCTACGGTATAGCGTTATCAGGTTCGATCACTCATGTCTCCAACCAGTTTTGGCGTCGGCCACGGTGGAGTCTGACAGAAAGAATGTCCAGTGTGGAAAAGCGGCCGTCGCAGTACGCGGTTCGTTGCACCCACACCACAGTCTGTACCATAGCCGGAGCTCCTCCGCAACCCCAATACCAACCAAACTCGGCCCTTATGTGCATGGACGTGCGCCCGTTCGGAGGCTGTGCGATCACGGGAGGCAGTGGGGGGTGGTTGCCACTCAGAGTAACAGACGCTGCCGCGGTTTATGCATGGATGCCGAGACCGAGCTGGGCGTGGATGGCCAACCCAAGATGTCACCGACTGACCATTCGTCGGACATAGCCAACTCAATGGGTATTGATAGGTCGGAGTACAAAAGCATGCTAATGATATCGTGACATCTCGTACGCCAAAAGCTGGACCTATGTTGATTACCCGAAACACTAATGGCACTTGAGTTTGTTTTAACGGTATGTATTAGTTTCGGTGACGTATAACTGGCACGACGACTGTCATACTTCATGCCGTGGCGTGGATGCAGCTCAAGTACAATAAGCTACGAACACGGAATGTAGCATGCCTTGCTGTTTATATGTTATTTGCATGGCCACTTGATCAACAAATGTAATGGTATTCGAATAATTAGCTGCATAGGGAGTTTAGGCGCTCGCGAATAACGATCAAGGCATGAAAAGTGTCATACTGTATACTTTAATGCTCGTACCATTGACAACGCAGTGATTGGATCGGAATACTTCACTAGCGCTGGACCACAACGTAGTTGCCGCTTGTTACGGCTTTTGACCTGCACGACAGACTTGGAGAAAATATTGTTATCGTCATGTGCAGGAGCCACTTCCCAGTTCTATGCAAGGCTTGTAGTGCCGGACAATCGAAATAGCCATACAAACATACATTGTTGATCCTCATGCCTAAACTTTTGAAGATCAATGGGTGTCCAAACATGCAAAACCACGTATGGCTGCCCCTTTCGAACTGACGACAACACTGCTACACATACTGACAGAAAGCATTGTTGCTCTAACGAGCGTTGGTCCTGAGTTCGCTACCCTTACAGCAGTCTGAAAAGTACCGCCTCACCCCTGAAAAACGTCGTCGGGACCTTAACAGCAATACACCCAGCCCCCATACAGAGACATGTGCGTTTCGCGAATACATCAAAAACAACTACGTATAAATATATATACCTGGGACCACTAATGTACAGCCATACGATGAACTTTGGATGTACTTGCTCAACATGAACAATAAAATATTGAACTGTAAATGCACTCATGTTCCGGATCATCCAGAAACCTTTCAAAACATACACTCGGTTTTAACGGAGAATCGAGGGGAGCTTGCGGCACAGTTGGGCTGGCTGCGACGTGCTCTCTTGCTGGCCGGTGCATGCACAGTGCAGACAAGGCCGTCTTGAATGGGGCCGTGCTCTAGGCAATGTGTAGGTTTCTTGCCATTGAGTCCCCACCGCGTCTTTCGCCCACAACTTGCCATTTGGCATCTTGCTTCAAAACTGATCACTTGACCGGTCGATATGTCACTTATATGGTGGGAACACACTGTGGCCTTACCGTGAGACAGTGTGCCCCAACTAGGCGCCCTGGTGCAGAATTCATGTGAGCAACGCCGAGTATGAACGTCCACCATGCCGTCCTCCGCATGTTGCTTACAGTAAACCGCCGTCTTGTTTGAACCACGGCCACTTCATGCAGGTACTGTGCAAGCAACGCCTGCTGCCAACATCCATCATGCCGCTATCAGCATGTTGCTTGCAGTACACCGGCGTCTTGCTGTCCTCGAAGTTGTAACTTGGCCCCTTCAGGCATGGGCCATGTAAGCAACGCCTGCTCCACACATCCACCATGCCATCCTCCGCATGTTGCTCACAGTACACCGCCACCTTGCTACCCTTCATATTAAAACTCGGCTGTGTCATGCAACAGCTATGGGAGCAACGTCGGGTACGCACATCCACCATACCGTCCTCCGCATGTTGCCTACAGTACACCGCCTTCTTGCTACCCATGACATTGAAACTCGGGACCGTCAAGCATGTTTTGTGCGAGCAACGCTTGCTGCAAACATCCACCATGCCGCCGTCAGCATGTTGCTTGCAGTACACCGGCGTCTTGCTTCCCTCGACATTGAAAGTCGGCAACTTCACGCAGAGGCCATCTGAGCAACGCTTTCTGCAAACATCCACCATGCCGCCCTCAGCATGTTTCTTGCAGTACAACCCCGTCTTGCTGCCCTCCACCTTGAAACTTGGTTGTGTCACGCAACTCCGTTGTGAGCAACGTCGGGTACGCACGTCCACCATGCCGTCCTCCGCATGTTGCTTGCAGTACACCGCCTTCTTGCTACCCATGACATTGAAACTCGGGACCGTCATGCAGGTTTCGTGCGGGCAACGCTTGCTGCAAACATCCACCATGCCGCCGTCAGCATGTTGCTTGCAGTACACCGGCGTCTTGCTTCCCTCGACATTGAAACTCGGTAACTTCACGCAGAGGCCATCTGAGCAACGCTTTCTGCAAACGTCCACCATGCCGCCCTCAGCATGTTTCTTGCAGTACATCCCCGTCTTGCTGCCCTCCACATTGAAACTCGGTTGTGTCACGCAACTCCGTTGTGAGCAACGTCGGGTACGCACGTCCACCATGCCGTCCTCCGCATGTCGCTTGCAGTAAATTGTCGTTTTGCTTCCCTCGACATTGAAACTGGGCTTCTTGAGGCAGGTTTCATGTCCGCACCGCTTGCTGCAAACGTCCACCATGCCGTCCTCCGCATGTTGCTTGCAGTCAATCGCCGTCTTGCTTCTCTCGACATTGAAACTGGGCTTCTTGATGCAGGTTTCATGTCGGCAGCGCCTGCTGCAAACGTCCACTATGCCATCCTCGGCATGTTTCTTGCAGTAAACCGGCGTCTTACTGCCCTCGACGTTGAAACTAGGCGTCGTCGTGCAGGTGCCATGTAAGCAACGCCTGCTCTTGGTATTCACCATGCCGTCCTCTGCATGTTGCTTGCAGTAAACCGCCGTCTTGCTGCCCTTGTCGTTGAAACTGGGCTTCTTTGTGCAGTTTTATGTGAGCAACGCTTGCTGCAAACGTCTACCCTGCCGTCCTCCGCATGTTGCTTGCAGTATACCGGCGTCTTGCTGCCCTCGAAATTGAAACTCGAAAACTTCTTGCAGGCATTATGTGAGCAACGCTTCATTCTCTCCAAATACGGTGAAGGCGACTGCAGTGAAAATATCGACGCACACCAGGGGGAGGAGTTACGGAACAACGAGAGTTAATGTTTCGGCTGAGCTGTGACGCCTACTGCTCGTGGTCGTTTCGGCGGAAAACGATAGTTGAAATGATTTCTCTGCAACCCGCTGCACTACAACGGCCAGACAATATTATTGACCCAATTCAGCGGAAAGAGACATTGCCTGTCACAGGCCTGAATCCTGGGACACTGCAACGCCTTCCGCGTGCTAAGGGCAGATCTAGGAACGATTATACTCATTAACTTGTCAGGTTGCAGGGAATAATATCATGTTTATACGAGAATCCTGTAAATCAAAGCACTAGTAACCCCACGGCCTGTGTTGCGCTTGTGAGTACTAATATACCGCGAAGTAGTTGACGAAAACCAAGTATTTGATACGCATAGTTGGCTGCTGGCTGGCAATGTTCCCTTAGAACGCCATAAACCAGAACGATTTTCAATTTGTACATAGCCCCTTCCTGTTCCATTTAGTTGGAACGAGTAGCGATCACTACAACCAATGACAGGTATTCCAACAAACCAAGTAATGTATGCGCAGAGTCATCACATACTTGCGAAAGGAAGTGTGGCTGGAAATTCCTGACGTTTTCCGTCGCTGATTGATTGCACGTATCGTGTAAACGCACTTTATTCGTTCACAGTTTGGTTAGTACTGTTCAAAGCGTGGCGACAATGGCACCTGTCTCCTTTTCTTCTTCTACTTTTTTTCCTGCTGTTTGTTGATCTGCTGTCTATCCGCCTCCATACTGCCATCGTAGCCGTAGCGCCATGTTGGCACCCTTGATTCTATGTACTAACTTTCCGACTTGGGATATCGCTATTAAATGACTCGATTTAATCACTTTCGCTTTTGCTGGCGTCGTGACACGAATAAAAGGCAAGGAACCGGAAACGCAGTACCTGTGAGAACATTCCTTGTAGCCCGTACTATTATAGGGGAAAGCCGGACTGGCTCTATATTAGAGCGCGGTCAAATGCGTATCGCAATCACCATGGCGAATGCGGATGCCAGTCGACTGTCAACACGCGAAACCACGTGCGTCCTCAAGGCAAGTCAAGTATTGGAAATTCGCAAAGTAAGCAATGAGCCGTACGTCGAGCCACACAGTAGAAATATACAGAGTAAGCAGTGTATTTCATGTACTGCTGCAACTCCACCCGTCTCTTGGAACCTTACTGTACTAATTGTTGCAGACACTGATATATGGCAAGAGCCGGATAAACGTTCTGGTGTCAGAACCAAACCTTGGGGCATTCCATCATCCATTGACATAGGAGTGCTTTCGTAGATTCATCGTACCTGTACGGCAACTGTGGTGTTGAAGTCCCGTTTTGTTCAGGCTATTAACCGGACGTGTTCACCATTGTGCTGCATTACAGCGCCTTGCTGTTGCCGAGGATGAACGTTTGGATTTGGCCGGGATACCGGTTCTTGGTATTTCTATGCAGTCCTTCGATAACGTGTACACACGAGGGTATACTGTAGTACAGGCCGTTTCGTTCGTTCAAAGTGCCTGTTTCTGCACGAACGTCAGGTTCGAAAGGTCTTAATAGCCACTGCTTCGCCATGTGGATGCCGAGAGATTCCTGTAGACGTTGTCTGTAGCGTGTGGATAGTTTCTATTTCAGGGTCTAGGTTTCGTTTGATTAACTTGTTTTCTAAATTCCGACCGACGATAAAACATCGCACGTTAGTCTTTCTGAACTCAGCGATCACATTCGATCACACACAGGTGGGCTTTTGACTACATTGAAAAGGGCGTCGACGTTATTGTCCGTCATATCAAACTCATACAATTTATGACGGCGTCCTGGTCATCTCAGAACATTGTGCACCCACCCTGACGAAACGCTTTACGAAGCCGCTTATGCAATAAGCAAACCACTTTGTGGTATTCAAGTAAAACTAACGAAATAATATCGACTGGGGCGGTACATAGACGATTGTGTGCCGTCCGCAGCCTGCGTACTAGGTAATGAAACAAAATAGCACCACGAAAACGCACATACAACGACACAACACTCAGATACCATGTCGGTTTGCCAAGGCGAGCCAACAAAATCACTCTGCCCAAAACAACCATAAACCCGTCAAATTTGTATTGTATGTCCAATCGCCAACGCTATCGATAGAAACCAATTGACATGACACACATATATATATACCCCCTCGTTTTTTGAGAGATTCAAAATTGTCGGACACAAAAGCTCAAACTGCTTGACCAGGACCGTAGTTCGGGAGTCGGTATCGTCAACTAAAAATGCAGCATGTACCAGCGTTCTTTCCATGCGACCTAAAATGCTGAACATAGTTGAACAACCAACCTGCTGCGGCATAGCACGGAAGGAAGCACAACCCGGTAATAACAATTTGACGTATACAAATAGCATCCCTGGGTCTAGTGTTGTAGGAGGGTGTGGTATGTAACCAATCCCCGGCGATAATCACAATGCACAGTAGCTCCCCAGCTAGAGGGCGTGGTAACGAGGTGGTGTGGTATTTGGAGGGTGTGGCTACGAAGGGATTTGGTATTTTTAGGTTGCACTAACGGCGGTCATAATTCCTCCTTAGCGGGCGTTACTAGACCAAGTCCAAACCTCATATGGTGTGACATCAAGAGGGTCTGATTGCAAGGTCTCAACAACAGGTGGGGAGCTGCCGGCAGCAAGTGGTGTGCTACCATGTGAGAGGCCTTAGTCTGAAACTATCTTTCATTTTATATTCACACAAAATATTGCCGGCGATGATAAAGCCCACGCCTGTAATTGGATATTACAACAAAAACGCTCGTATGGCTACGAAGCCGCAGAACAGTCAACGGTAGGGCATGAGGTAGTTTTTACCCTGGCCCATAATCCGGCTTGGAATACATTTGTGTTCAGTGCAAGAGGCGCCGCGAGTCGGAGTATGAACAGCGCAACACGAGGTTTCGAGCAGCACAACCCGTTTGTCGCTGGTTAAACAAATGTTGGGTTTGCTCTGACCGCGGGAAAGATAATTTAGGCACCTTGTTGTTTTATCTCTGTGGAAAAAAAACTGAGTTAGGTGTCTATACGCCTATAGCACTTGTCAAGTGGTTTCCGGGCGAATCTTTACGCAATTGAAAATCGCAATCGCCTCCGGGCGCCTTGTGGGACTGTAGGGAAGTTATAACGTCTGCGGCGCATGAGCGGGACGCGCTTTCGAGGTCACGTAGCGCCCCACGCAGCAGCCACCAGAGCCTGAAATACCGTATGCTTTCAATACAGGTACCACAATAGAACCTTACTCGTGTTAACACTACAGAAGATTGTACCTCGGAAGCCCTTGCTCCGCCGGAAAACTAACTGATGTACCGACATGATGATATGAAACCTCTGTTTCTAGCCGACGCCCCGAAATATACCTATATCAGATATGGCTTTGCGCACAGGTTTGTTTTCGAGATAATACCTCCATGGTAAGCGGCAAGTTCCGTGAATTGCCGCAAAGCTACTACCGGCGCTTGTGGTTGGGGCGTAGGGCACAGTAGGAGGAGTAGGATAACATGTCGTGAGTGAATGGTATATACCAGGTTGTATGCCAATTTTGGCGTAGGATGCTGTTTTCACACGCACCACCGTCGGGGGTGTGGTATTCAACGTTCCGCTGGTGATGAAGCGCTAATTAGTTGAAACTGTATATCACCGGGCGTGCTCATGTAGGGAGTGTTGTGTCTAAGGGGGGGTTATTTCGTCCATGCCATACGGCAATGACGTATAGTTCCGTTGTTCATTGTTCTCATGGAGCGTCTAAACTCGTGATCTTCTATGGTTGTCAGAACGCACATATTTCGCGCAGGCCGTCAGTGCATAAACAAAAGCACCAACAGGAACAATAGACACCTCGTCAACACGCTGTACCAACACACGCCCAGATACGCTCACAACGGTGATATACTACTGCAGTATAAAAACATATAGTTTCCGCAAGCAAGACATATCGAATTGATATTTCGGTGTACGCTAGTTGGTGTGATGCTGTGGTGGATCACATTCTGAGGAGGCTCGATGGATCACTCCGGCAACATGTCGAGTATTGTTTCGACTACACGTGACTACGTTTTAGACATTGTTTTTCTGGATGACCTATTAATGTAGTAAAGGCTCCTTGAACCAAAATCGTAGAAATTTCACTCTTGTGTCGCACTATTTGTCGCACTATTTTTCGTTTTATACTTAAGGCCACGGGATTGATCATCGGGTAGCACTTTTGTTTTCATCTAAAAACAGTTTTCTGGTGCGGTTTAAAGCTCCTCAAGTGACCACCCTCAGAAAACGCACGGTGCTTACACCTCCAAACCTCTACACCTCTACACCTCTACACCTCTACCGTACCCTAGCATGTGTCTACAAAAACAAACTGGGAGGGACTTTCCGAATATCAAAAACGACGCAGAGTACGCGACGATCTCATAAAGCTTTGCTACCAATACATATTAAATACTAGGTGTGGGGTATACGTGCGTTGTTTTGCCTTCAAAATCAAGCAATATAATGTTTTGTTACAGTGACCCTGGACCCAGACGGCAGATTAATGTGCAAAGAGGTTTCTCGCTGTGCTGTCTTTCAATTCATATTTCCTACTAGGTTCACTTTTTGTAGCTGTTCTATCATTACATCGACACATCTCTTATGTTATAGAAGTATATGTACAATACGGTGTGGTGTCTATCCGTACACGTGGGCGTTGAGATCTAGCTAGCTGGTCAGTGCCCGTATACGCCCCTATCCCAGACCCCATAACGCATCTGCACCTGCCTATGCCGACTACGACTATGATCTGGATAACAGTACTTCCAATGGACAGCGCGTTTCACGATTATTCTTCCGTCGGAGAAATTTCCATCACCGCGGGCGAGGGAGTGGGCGTTTCAGCAAAGTTCGATGTTAATACATGAGAAGAGCGAACTCTCATCCCTACCCGCGATGTAACAAATAGAGAAGGCAAGGGGCGAAATATAGTCGCACGACTGCCTGGTGTAAAGCCAAATGTATAAGGAAGTTACCTATAAAATATAAATATAAACGTCAAGGAAGAGAAGTGGTCTGGAAGGCATTTCCTCGCTGGTATCTCGCGTACTCCCAGAGAGTTGAACAGAGTTGTTTATTCGAAAACGTTAACTTTAGTGTAACTGAAGCGCTTGTCGTGGCGAACAGGCTACAACTACCTGTATCAACAAAACGCCTAAAGAGATCGCTTCGAAGATGTTTCCCGTATTTTCTCAAACGTTTCGTAGATATTTCTTCTTCAGACCCGCTTACATGCTCAGCTATGTAGTGCCCGACATTCGTGTACCAGAGGTTACAGCAGCAGCACCTGTGCTTTAGTCGTATATATCCGCGTTGGGTATATATGACGAGTATTTGTGTTACTGCTATACCTGCAAGGGATGTTTGGAACGAGACGGAAACAATTGCCAATCAATTTGTCGACTTTTTTGTTGAATTGTTTTTGTATATCTCCAAATAGCAAGTTTAAGTAACTCGTAATGGAAAAATATAAGTTCAAGAAACTTGCCAAGTAAGGACTACGGAAATATCCAATCTGAATTAAGAAAAACACTTGCTATTTCGGCAAGTCCAAATTTCAATATTCTTTCCCATTTTCCAAAACAAAATACCAAACACATGTAGACAAAAACAGCCATATATCATTCGCACTCTGCGTGAGCAGCGTGTAGAGCGCTGTTAATACCAACTCTCGGGGTCACGTCTAACCTCATCCATGGTCACAACCCTACTTCCTACTACCTTTGATATCACGACACTCTACGATGCTATTTGTATATACAATATACAGTAGTACCTAGAATACAAGGTTCCCCTTCGGGATGTTGGTCAGTTGAAATCCCGGGGGTGTCGCAAGTTGAAAATAGATCGCACATGCTTCATAGATCCTTTTTTGGAGCAAACCATGGCATAGACTGCTGCTGTATTGTTTAAAAAAAAAAGTAGAAGCGACGGCCATTCCTCCTACGGAAACAAATGTCGCGAGGTAATATCGTATCCGAGGCACAATGGGCTCCCGGTGTTAAGAAACTACAGTTTGGTGTCCAGGCTCAACGACCTTTTTTGTTTCCGAAATCGATCTAACTAATTTGTGTAAGATTTAAAGTCGATCCCACAGTGGTGAGCTGTGTTTCTAAACCAACGTTTTCTATTGTTCGTGCCAATCTGAGCTCATTTTCTTGGCATATAATATATTAAATAAACGCAGACACCCACCACTACTACTGCTTGATTTTTTATTTGCGTTGAATGGTGATTTGTTATGTAGAGTAGATTCACGAAGAATAACTCGTGAATCTTGACGCCATTTTGTGAATTGACCTGGAAAAAGCGGAATCATGATCTGCGACATTTTTGTCGTCGTGTCTATTCTATACTGTTTTGGAGTAAATGCCCCTGACGAAGGTACTTCGTGTGTAATCCACGCAAGCAACCCAACGGCATATCCAAAAACAGTATAAGGGCCTATACAGCTGACACTGCTGCGTACACTGATTGTGGACAGCAAGCGGCTCCCCAAGGCATCTGCTGGGCGCTGGCGAACGAGCAGCACATGCCGGCCTCGAAACCTCGACGAGAAGGCGGAACAGCGCAAACATAAACCCCGCAAAATATCCTGAAAATCCGGGAGAGGCCGGGGAAACGACCTGATGTTTTGCTGGAATGGCATACATCAAACATATACACACGCATACACAATGATAGACAGAACACAGCAAATCAGTGCTTCGTAGCTGTCACAACTAGCCTGCTTGATCCCCCCTGCTACTCATAGCTGTCCCGCGCACACTGCGGGTTCTGCGGCTTCTTCTGCTGTTGTACTGCTGTGCTGTGCTGTTCGACAAACAGCGCCTTGGCTGCTTCGTAGTATGTAGCCTTGATTACTGTACAGACAAATACCCGTAAAGTACAACAGCAGTAGTGCTCCTGTACCAAAATACTCGTGTTCGTACGTATGTAGATCGGTCTATCATTCGAAAATAGAGAGGTAGATATTATACATTAAAGTCTGCATGCTGGTACATACGTACTGGTAGAACTGGGTATGTGTACTCTACGTAGATTCCCAAATAGTGGAACAAAATTACGATTTTACATAAAATGCGGCTGGAAAGTTTCAAGCGTGCCGTAAAACTGCTGTACACAGCCCAGAGAGAGCAGACGCATGCAGCATGGTATCAACTACTGCTGCGCGACGCTTGATGTGTGCCTCGTTCAATGCCGGTGTGGTCCTTGTTGTCTCGTGCGTGGAGCGTGCTGTGTGTGTTTGGTCCATGCGAATGGTCAAAAACGAAGCATCAATGTTCATAGCATGAAAACACAGTCGTACGACAGGTTTTTCAAAGTAGTTACGAGGAGGTGTCAAGTCGGAACGCCTTCCCTGAGTTATTTGCAAGAATTTGCGACTTTGAAGGCCCAGAGCATGCCCCACGGGCCTCGGCCGGGACCCGCACATGCGCCGTCGCGTGCACGCGGGCCCCCTGCGTGCCCCGCAGCGGATAGCGCGAGAAAAGATCCGCGGCCGGAGGTGAAAAGTGAAAGTATTACGGGAAAATGTCCATTTGGTACCTATACATATTACAAGGTTCCCCTCCGGGACGTGCCTAGGGGAGTGGCGCAAGAACGAATTAAAAACCAAACTCGTACATAATTCGATATTGTATCCTACGCAAGCATGTTACATCATAGTACGACGTTATGAATTATCTGCATATTACCGTACATGCAGGGTACATGCATACTATTTTTTAGAATTGTATCAGATGACCTGCGCACTTTTGGGGATACAAAGACTTGGAAATAGTGTGTAACCCTTACTATTGACTGCATATTTCTAATAGATTTTGCTAACGATTCCGTCAAACATTATACTATGTTCGCCAGTGTGTTTATGTATGTTGTCTTTGTTGTGTCGAGAGGCATCACAGTTGACTTGGTTCTAGAAGGGGATCGAAATAGACTCGATTTTAGTGTTAGGGTCGGAATCATCATGGTTTTTTGTGGGGGATCAAACATGACTTGGTTTCTGTGTTGGGTTCGAAATTAGCCTAGTTTTGCTGTCAGGGCCGAAAATGACGGGTTTTTTTCACTTTGGTTTGTTTTAGTTGTATTATGTACGTGCGTAACCCAGACACCACATACAGCACACGAGCAGTGCAGAGCAATAAAACAGCATGAAGCGCGTGCGGTAGGTTTGTCCGCCCTGTGTGTTGCTGTGGCGTCCCACTATACTGTACTATGTGTGTGTGTGCTTTTTTTTATCGGACCCTGCAATCTGTTGTTATAAGGGGTAGTCCGTGGTCACAGGACAGGCTCCAAAAAGCTCTGGAGTGGAAGAATACCCCAGGGAAAAATAATACCACCAAGTACAAAGTACAACGCAGTACGTAGTGCTGGGGGTCTCTGCTGTTGCGTGGTATACATGCATGCTGCCACAGGTCCAACAACACACTGCTTGCTGGTGGTGCTACTGCTAACTGTGCAGCAGACCCACAGTCGATATAGGCGCTGGATACACTTACACACTAAATACTGGATATATTTCGTGTCTCGTCACCTCGGGCGTCTTTCGAACAATGGGTTAGGGGATAACAATGCACGGTGCGCCCTTTCATGCCGTATACCAAGGTCAAGTCATTTTCGGCCCGCAGACAAAGAGAAAGTAAAGTTCTATCCCCCACCTGCCCCCACTAAAACGGAAAAACATATGAACGAGAGTCTCGAACTGACGACTTCAAACAAATAACAGAGCATCGAAATCATTTCACCATATTACGAAAGAGTAAAAAACAAAATGATACTGGCGTGCGTGTCCACAGCAGTGAGTTCGTGACACACCGCACATACACATGCACAGCAGCAGCGCAGCAGAAGCAGAAAGGTACAGATGACCGATGACGGATCATAGCCTCCGATAAAGCAACTACTGCTGCTGGAGTCACAGCAGTACAGCGCAGACCTGCCACATGCGCGTGATGTTGCCTGCTGCTGCTTGTGTTGCTGGGCGGGGTTGCAACGTGTTGTTTGTGTTCTCTTTGCATGTTATCCGATGTCTAAACGTTTGGTGGTGTGCTTGGGGCAAAAAACCCGCAACACCAGGCAACACCAGAAATATAATAACAGTTGCCGTACTCACACGTAATTAAAATGGCCCTTACATTTCGGTCCAAAGTGACTCTGGATATGTCATAAACACACAGCACAACAGCAAAGAATGCAAGATAGGTGGCGGACCACGGACAGCAGCCTTCGATAAAACAACTACCTACAGCAGCAGTACAGCCCAGATGGATGCGCCACTCACGCACGATGTTCTCTACTCGTGTTGGCGGCAACGCTGTAAGGTCGTGCTCTGTGCATGTTGTCTGTTGTCTACTGGTATCTGGTACATGTTTCTGGCCTGTGTGCATGTGAGAGAGCAAAAAACAGACAACATCTAAAAACAGAACATCGCTAGTTTGCTGGCACGTACGTACGAAACACGGCCTCATGCTGAGAACCCGGGAAATCGGCTTATAACAGATAATTCTTCGACTTCGGGATAAAGAATATGTGCGGGATCACATTCTGTCGAAATCAAGAAAGAATTTGATTTTTAGTTATCTCTGTGAAATTCAGACCAGCTTCAAATCGAACACCTCAACCCGACAACGCATTGCTGGTGACTATGAACGAATGCGCTTGGGAGCCTCTAGCCGGACGCGCGCGTGGTCGACGCTAGGCGTAAACACTCGGCATATATTTATCACATCCTGGGGTGTTTCTATGCGCAGTTCGGAGGTCGACAGGCTTCTTCGGTTCTTCGCTGTGTGCTCCCAGAATACTGCTGCAACCAACCTCATACTCGTGTAATAGTACATAAAGATCCATACGCGTTGAGTTACCTACTCTGTGTTTGTTTGCTGATGCTTTGAGATACCTCACCCGGCGAGGTCGTGTGTGGGCCTATAGGTCTAGCCAAAGGGGGATACACGCGTGACCCACGCCAGGTGGAAGCATCTACTGTATCTCTCTGGCTGTGGTGGCGACCCTTCTGGGCACATAACCACACCTTATCTATCCCATCGCATCTCTGCTCTCGTCGATCTCCTTGTTGGTATCAACATATACGTAGCAGTATCCTGTCTCTATTCTACGAGTATCTCTGTGTTGTCTGTAGTATGCTGTGAGATACCAGGTACCTGGTAGTAGGTGGTACGCAGCAATAAATATACAGCTAGCCAAGGACTGCGCCTCGCACGCGCCTAGCACCTGGATGCAAGGACATGCCGTGGGCTGGAACTACCGTGTGGTGTTTGAAACAACACGAGCTGAATAGAGTAGTGGCACTACTGCTGTAGACACGCATGTACTCGTACAGCATTCAGGTCTGGCTGATGTTTCCTGCTCATCCAAACTAGGTTTTTCACGTCCAAAGTCTTCAGGAGCAACAGGAGTAGACAGGGGCGCGGGTGGAGCTGCGTACCCGCGTTAATCCTTTACGTATGCGCTGCTAGCTCCTTTTATTTTGCCGAAAAGAAAGGAAGCCCTCATAGTCTAGGCTTCTACTTGCTATCAAGAAGCTATCATAAGACAACCTAATTCCGAAGCGCAGCGCTGTGGGTTGAAATGTAAATCGTGCTGTGGTTGCTGCCGATGTGTTTTATATTTACACAACTGACCAGAAGGCGAGCCGTCGAATAAATTTGAACTTGAAGAGAGTACGGGCGATGCAGATATGTTATACACCCAGAGCAGTGCAAAATTGCGGTTGGGAGTAAGATACAGATTTTTTAAAACCTAGACAAACTGTTCCATTGTTGTGAAGAATTTCTCCAACCCTTTGTCGTGAATCTGGGGTGGAAGATAGTTTTAGCACACAGCGCTGTGCCTTCTTGTTTGCTTTTGCCTCCACGCGAGCCTAGCTCTAATTTCCAACACAGCATAGATACACCAGCTATCCCGTTTGGTTGTGGTGGGAGTACTAAAGCAGACATCCCGAGAGACGACGCGAGTTCATGCGCCGTAGAGCACGTGAATTTTCCTTCCGCGCCCGGCCTCCGCGCCCAGGAATAAAGTTTCAGGGTTATGATTTTATCCTTTTCTATACAACAACAAACAGCACAGCAGCACACACAGCACAGCAGCACACACAGCACAGCAGCACACACAGCACAGCAGCACACACAGCACGGCAAGACACTCGTCTAGACGTAGAGCCCTTTCTCTACAGCAGCAGCGGTAGCCATATTGACAGTGACGAGCGTAGGCTTGGAGGCAGGAGGATGACATATACGCTCACACTCGTGGCGCATCAAGGATTTTTATGATGCCTCATGACGAACAAAAAGAAAACATGCATGCAAAAACACATGATTTCGTACTCGTACGTACTCGTAGCGTGGTTCTCGAGAAAATATATGCAATTCTCTCACATACCGACCCACAAAACTATTGTGCGACACCATAGATGCGACACACGCCTGCTCTAAGCGTCGGTACAACGCGCTTGACCCTACGGAGAGGCTCAACCGCGCTTCTGTTCGCCAGTCTCGTGACTGCCGATTTTAGATTTTGACTCCGTTATCGGGCTGTTTCAATTTCAATTTCAAAATTCAGAACCAAATTATTTCTTGATATCGTCAGAAAGTGATCCCGCACTTTTTCTTCATCCCGAAGTCGAAGAATTCTGTGTTTTATCCACTCCCGCGGGAAAAAAAACTTCGAGCGCCCGCCACGCGAGCCACAGAGCTCGGATCGAGCGCAAACCTCGACCAATGTGTCCAGCCGGGCCTCCCGTGTCGGCGTACTTAGCGTTTTGCCGAAAAGCGCTCGCGCGGAGAGAAAAGTTGCGAAAAGTGCGAAAAATACACAAACATAACTATACATACAAGGCTCCCCTTCGGGGAGTGGGGTGTTCCCCGTGGGGTGACGCAAGCTGGCATGTCCCACCGAAAAACCGAGCTATCGCCATCCAGCTGTAATCGTAGAAAACGGGGAATCCGAGTACTCTCCATTCAGCGGTAATCGTAGTAACCCTACGAGCATGACACTGCTGCTGCTGTTGTTGCATATGACGACGTAGAGGACGCATGATACGCACCAGGTTACCAGGTACCCTACATTTACCATTATGCCCGGAAATGTTACCACCGTTTGGATTTAAAAAAAAAAACGAAACGTTTCTTACATTGTCGGACAAATTGGTGCGGTAAAAAACTCGATGCGGTGATATCTCTCGTTTCGCAATTTTAATTTTTCCTATCCGACGAATCGTGTAGAATGAGCTTCGATGGTGATCACTATCATATGATACGAAAGAGTGCAACCGTTTCGACAGACATGTGATGCACCAGCACACGAGCCTCACATCCTGTGTGTAGACGTATGATACTACACAGCAGCAAGCAGCAGCAGCGCAGGATCACGAGTACTGCTGCTGTTTTCGCTGCTGTATCACGACCTGGTATCATACGTACGAAAAGTATGCATGATACGTACCTGGTATACTTCAACACGTACGTGCTTGTTGTATTTCGAAAGGTGTACAGTCTACGAGTACAGCAGCACAGTGTGTGCGAACGGAAACCAGTGTTGCGCGGGGAGATAAACACGTACCAGGTATATGTATCCACGCAGACCTGGCGATGTAGAAGTATGCCATGAAACACACATACATCAGGCCACACTGCTGCACAGTGACCGACAATATGCCCCAACGCTGTCACGCTGTGCTGCTGTTGTACGAACGCATGTTCGAAGAATGGTCGACGTGTCGTCCGATCGATGCCCTCCTTGTTGTGGCGTGCGCGTGTGCTCTTGCTGCATGTGCCCTCTTCGAAACCCATAAAGGCTGAAGGGATCGTGATTGTCCGTCATGTATAGGGCTACGAACAGGCTACAGGGTGTGGCAAAGGCGGGGCGTTTTTCACAGTAGAAGCGGGTTTCACGTTGCCCTGCTCGGCTCAGCCGAGTGGGACGGGGTACCCCGGGAAACACACTCTATTTTTTCGGCTTCGCGAGCGCGCCGCGCGGGCCACGGGCCACGGCCGAGGGCGAGGCCCCGGGGGCACGCTCCCCCGTCGGCCCCTCGCGGGTCGCGCCCGGCGCCGGCGAGCTCGGCCGCGAGGGGCGAGAGCGAAAACGCGCCGCCGGGCAAAAAAATCACAATCCTACTTTGTTATATTTGAAGGGTCCTTTCGGTGGAAAACTAAACATAGTACGTCAATGGAGAACAAAAAAACTATCCCGCACACCCACACTACCGCCCCCCCCCCCCCGCTCGAGGCCTCCGAAAAAAAAGTTTGTTTTTTTTTCCTTTTTGGTGAATTTCTTGGCTTTTCCCCTTTCACCAACTCTCACACAAAAAGGTCTTTGAAGGTACTTGCTTAATAGATAGAACATTGCTTGGATACAACCCCCCACCAAGGTGCCTAGACAACAACAACAAAGATCTTAATATTTCAGTCACGAAAACAAGCCATCGTGCTTGATTGAGTCAAATGGCCTGGAAAACACGAGGAACGTAATGATCGCACAAATGTAATCATCGAAGACTGCCAAGATCTTTCTGGCGAACGCTTTGCGTGATCGTTCTGCCCCGCCTACTCTTGCGCACGGATTCTCCCACGTTCTCGCCCGGTGTCTCGCTACCGTTGCTGCTACTCCCCGCCCGTCCCCTCTTGCTCCCCCCTTCCCCTCCTTCACCCCCTTCCCTTCGTCCCCCCGGCTGTTCGTCTTCGTTCTCATCCTTGCGGTCGTCCTTGTCGTCTTCCTCTTTCTCCTCCCCTCCCCCCCCGTCCCTCTTCTCTTCCGACTGCTCTTCCTCCTCCCGCTCCCCCCCGTCCCTCTCCTCGTCCGACTCCTCTTCTGACTCCTCCTCCTCTTCCTCCTCCTCTTCCTCTTCCTCCTCCTCTGAGTCGTCTGACTCATCTGACCCCCCGTCGTGCTGTGAGACCTTACGGCGTGCTGGGGGGCTATGGAACCCTTACTCTTCTGCTGGGAGACCGTTCGGCGTGCTACGGGGGCTCTGGCAGCCTTGCCCTTTGGCATCCTTTTCGCCACCGCCTCCTTCTCTGTCTTGCTTACGTCAAAGCTGCTTTCGAATCTCGCAGTGTTGGGGTCTGCTTTGTTCAGAGCCAACGAAGTGGAATGCTGCCCTTCTACGTGATGGGACATGCAGTATTTCCACACCCACTCTGCAGGGCTGCAAAACTTGCACTTCAGGGGTACGTTAGTGCATGGGGTCGATGACGTGAGCTTTGACGCCGCTGATAGGCCTCAAGCAACGAGACTTCTTTGCGAAGGGGGCCTTGGATAGGGCTCCCTCCACCACGGAAACAGCGCTCATCGTGATCACTCTCTCCCTCCCCCTCTGTCTCTTCTACGGTCGGCGCCTGTCCGCTCTTAGGGGGCTGCGTGGACTGTGGTACCCCCCTAGGCTGTGCCCCCCTTGGTATTATTTAGGATTTAGTATGGGGATGTTTTATATAGGAGATTGTGTGGCGTTATGAGGGGGGGATGGGTCCGTCGTACCCCCCCTCCCCCCTTGAGAGGTCCAAAATAAAATTTTGGGTGTGTGGTGTCGAAAACGTTTTTTTTTGTGCGCCCTTGAGTACGTACGTACTTGAGTGTTGTGAAAAAAACATATTTGCGTCTTTTGCTCAACTTCAATATATTTTCTGGTACGATAACACCGTATCATCACTTGTTACCGAACACGGTATAGCTGCAGTTCTAATGCGCCGAACCGCTCTCGACCAACGTATAGCTAGCTCGTAATGGTCTATAGGAGGTGTTGGGGCCCTTGGATCCGCTAAGGAGGGCAAGCATTGCTGTGTTGGCATCACGGAACAAAAATACTCAGCAGCAAGAAACTTGTATGACTCCGGTCCTACTGTATGGTATCTACATACTGCTGTGGGTTCTTAGGACGCTACAGACGGTCGAACTCGAGGCCCAGGTAGGTTCGCCTACTACAGTAGTGCTCGGCGTTTTTGTCGAACATCTTAGTTAAACCGTATCAGCAGCCCCAGAAACACTCATTTTACTCATTCGTCTATAGGTACCAGGTAAATGGGAAGTCCTTTTCGAGTAAGAGGTGAATTTCGAGATGAAACAGGCGTCGAATCGATCCGGCGCCCGACACCAAACATTTTGTCCTTAATTTACGCTTTCGAAAACGGCCATTAGGGAGTAGGTCTGAGCATTAGAACTGTCGTTTTCGGTATCGAGTCATGAAAGGTCGAAAGCATGCAATAAACAGTATTGAAACTGAAAACAAAATCACGAATTTGTTAGATTGCCGTGCTCTTAAATGTTGAGCCTGCAGGGTACTTTCGTGTGTCGTTGAATCATGCAATTTTTTGTTGAGCGGGAAAGCGTAAGCCGCAAAAACCTTGTAGTCGTACCTATACAGTGGCGAGGGCGGGGGGCATGGTCGCAGCGCTACTACTGTAGTCACTGCTGTATTAACTATTAATACGTACGTAACGGTACAAATCATTTCTGGAGACACGCGATGCCAATGGCTGATAATAGCATCAATTGTAACGACAATATGCTCTCACGCCGACCTTTGCGTATACTGGTACGTACTTATGATACAGCTCAGGTATGAGTATACAAGTACGTACCGGGTGTTCCCATAGTATTACCTCGTAAGGGTCGTTCTCATCGAGCAGCCTTTTTCCATAATTTCCAATATTTTTTGCAAGAAGCCTCTCACCACCAAACCTGGGTCATCGACGACTGCATGAATACAGCCCATGACACAACACTTGTACGCAAAATCGTGACCACCCACAATGCCCAACTCTATTAACCATTAACCCATATGGCAACATTACTCGCCCACTTGCAGCCCTCGCGTGCAGAAAACCTCTTACATACGAGTATGTACTACAGTATGACCGCGCAGCAGCAGCATCAGCAGGGAGCGCGGCGCGACGTGCGAGCGACCTGCTCCAAGACCTACCATGTGCACACATATGTTTGGTTGGAGCAAGTAGCAACGAGATGATGCAGGCTCATTCAGCGCGGATAGGCCGTGTGTAACTTCTGTTAGAAAATGACAATACCGTAAAGTGCCGTTCCAGTAAGGGCTAACGATGCCGTAGCCCAACTCTACAAAACAAAATAAGGCAGAGGGTGGCCCTGTTCCCCCGGTGCCACGTACACTCACAGCCTCCAACTTTAACGGATACAGTGCGCAACAATGTTACAGCCTACGCAGGACACAGGTAGCACATAGGCCGTCGCGCGCCGTATACGCAGATCCTGCTGGTACCCAACGTGGCCACGACTTCGACTGCCCCCAACATATATTTCTTGTGTGTCTGCTACTTTAATACATTCTAAAGTTTTATATAGTACTAGGGAATAAGAGGCCCTCCCGCCCCCACGGCGGTAGGGCCACTAACGCAAGTAGTAATGGAGATGAAAAAGGCTCAACTTAAAAAATAATATGTAGGAATAAATAGGAAACAAATTGACTGCGAATATTCAACAGATGCTCCGAGTACCTTGGAGTAAAGTAAGGAGTATTGGAGATAAAATACTTCAGGTACTTCGTCTACTCGGAGTATTTCGGGGTTCGATACTCCGGGATACTGCTCGTATTCGGAGTATTTCGGGTATGAACACTCTCAATACTGCTTGTACTCGGAGTATTTCGGCGTCCGATACTGCTGATACTCCTTGTACTCCAAGTATTTGGGGCTTACTACTCATACTCCAAGTACTCCGAGTATTCAGGCCGCCAGTACACTAATACTCTTAAGTACTCGGAGTACGAAATGTACTCGATACTCGGAGTATACTCGGAGTGTGAAGTACTTAAGGAGCATTTTGCAACCATTTTAAAGACTCGGCCGCCATACCTCCCAGGTTCTGGGAGCATGCGACTGGCGTTTATAGCATTTCAAAATCCACAGATGCTCCCATTACCTCGGAGTTTAATTAGAGTATTTTCGTATTTTCGAGAAAAACATATTTTAGGTACTTGTACTTTGTGTACTCGCAGTATTTCGGTGTCCAATACTCTCGATATTCGGGAGTACTCCGAGTAATTTAGATGTTTTTACTCCAGTACTGCTTGTACTCGAGGATAAGTACTGCTCATACTCCCAGTACTCGGAGTATTTGGGCCTTCAGTACTGCTCATACTTCAAGTACTCCGAGTATTTAAGCCATCAGTACTCTAATACGTACGTACGTACGTATGATAAAAATAAATACGTACTGCTGCAGCAGCCTTTTTCGTAGGAACGTATATACAACAGGCACATTTTATGTACGTACGTACGTACGTGCACAGACAGCATGATGATAGCATGATGCAGGCCCATGAGAATGCCACATGAGCATGTCACCTGAGCATCGCTGAACGTGATGTATCGACGAAGAGCTATGATTAATAATAAACTAAGAAGCCGTGTCTTAACTTCATTCGATAGCTTGGAATGGCTGGAACGGAACGAGACTATTCGCGTTCGTTCGTTCCATTCCATGCTATTTTTGCTGTTTGTGTCCGATCGAATTTTTAGGCACCCGATCCTGGAACAGGCCGCAACAGAAAGTAACCCATGAAATTTGCCTCGGGACTGTGTAGCTGGACTCTAGGACAGGGGTACCGTCACGTAGGCAGCGAGTGCTCCTGGTACAGAGGATAGCTTCACACGCAAATAGAGCGCCTGACATGCCTCAGACCAAGCAGTGCTAGCCGTCCAAGTGGCAGCCTCGGGACAAGTCTAGAAGTTATTATATCGCCGTCGCGGCTCGACGAGGTATCCTGGTGCTTCTGTGAACATCGGTCCAGCGTTTTTGCTAGATATCTATGGCCACAGTCTCGTTCGCCACCCGAATTTTTCCCTCGTGAGCCTCCTGTACAGGCCATGGCCGTATCGCGTGACTCCTACCGCAGGCGAGACCTGTGGCGTCTGCACGTGCTCCATCGCGTGCTCCCATGTCATCTCATTTTGCCTCATGCCCTCGTGGGCCTCCCAGCAAATGTCGCAACCAGTTGCAACATTCCAGCACCAATCAACTGCCGTAAATCTCGTTCCAAGTGGGCCGTTCGGTTCTGCTGAACAAGGATTACTGTTTTGACACATACGCTTCCTCTTTACAAATTTACGGACAGCTTGGAACGCTTGGAATCTGTTCGGTGTTTTTGTTTCTCAATATCCAATCAGCACCACTTTTTCAGGCAAATAATTTTACGTTCGTTCCGTTCCAATGCCCGCGAAGTGAAGTTAAGACACGCCCTGATTGTGTCTCGCGGCACCTACTAGCCTGGTATATGCCATACCTGGTATCATATTATTGCGCCGCATTCGACAACATGGTCTATTTCTTGCCATCCCTTGGAGAGTGATCGAGATTTGTTGCAAAACCTAAACCAGCAAACACAACCACCACCACCAACAGCAGCGACACGTTTCTGCTGCTACTGGTGCTCAGCTGGTGATGGTGGTGGTGGTGGTGGTGGTGGCGGCGGTGCTTGACTTGAGGACAGTTGTTTGTGCTCTCTGGTACCTGCTACCTGGTACCTGGTATGCGGTGGAATACGACACGAGTACGAGTAGGCGACCAAAGCGAGGATGGACGATACAATCTACGGCACTGCTGCAATACTCGTATGTAGAGCAGCCGCGAATCGCTGTGACCATGGCGACAAGCACGGCGCACGTGCGAGTTGTACTACAGTATGCCAGCCTACGACCTAAGAAGACGGTGCCGGGCATGCCGGCGTTCTGACGCGGAGTGTCATAATCTCTCCAGGTGCGAGTTTGGGTGTGACTTGTTCAAACACCTGTATTGCCATTGAGCAGGCTGGAATGGACCTGGTATGGATGTCTGTAGAAGTGAATGGAGGTGGCTCTGGTGGGATAGAGACGCTGTTGAACATTTCTACAGTGATGAAGACTATCATGCCGTTAGCCCTTACTTATACTGCACGCTAGAATGTCTACGGGCATGCCGCGCACACGGCCCAACCTGTCTGAAAAAAACTGCACCATGTTATAAGTACTTGGTTTATTCCTGGTACAACCATATACATTTGAGCCTGTGGGTAAGTCCAGACGAGGAGGCTTCGCCGGCGGCCTGAACGGCCGACAAACTCGCGCGATCCCCAATATTTATCAAGAGCAGTATAACAGCGTTGTGGTGAAATAGGGAGGTCAGACTTAATGCCAAGAGTTGACAGTGCTCCCGCGGAGTTACCGAGGATACTGCTGTGCAGTAATAGGGATACTCGTACGTATCTTCGGTTTCACGCACGCATAGTATAACTGCTTGCACAACTGTTTTTAACCCTTTCAGAACTGCAAAACTTATCCCACACTAATTTCAAGTAGTTTGTTCCCAAAAACGTGAGACTGGTTCTTAAGGGGTTAGCCGCCACATTTCTGCTGTTTTTGTACCTGGTTGCGTACCACTGGTAGCAGGAACTAGCTACTGTACGTACGCAGACGCACTACCTACCTGTCGTACGTGGTATCGTATGATATAATACTGTGTATGCACGTATATGTTCGTGCGCAACTGCTGTACTGCTGCTGATCCTGTGCTGCTGTACGATATGTTCAATTCATTGTAATTTGTGTGGAGGCGGCTATCTAGATTAAGTTATACTGTTCGAATCTGAGTCGAGTTTCGAAAATTATTTTCAACTCTTTTCCGACTTTAATAAAAACAATACCTTTACCATGTTGAAACAAGTATGAAATCAGCTTTCCCGCTCAGTTTTGACCGAGTTTCGTTTACGAGTCGAGTTTTGGGCATCCATTTCTCACTGTTTTCTGTGATTCTCTTCGGGATTTTTGGAGTAAATATAGGATGGGATATATATCTTGAGAATTTTTGCAATATGTATGACATTGAAACTCATGGGGATTTATTATTTATGTAAGTGGAGACGGTTACGATCGCAACTGCGATGATGTCTTCCACACAAACACGAAAATAGCAAACAGCGACAAAATCTTGCAAAATCATAATATCCGTTTATGCTGCCGTGTCAAAGTATATATATCCCCAAATCCCCTGATGTTCAACAGTGTTCTGACGTCTAATTCCATCGATTGTTTGCGATCCCCTCCCCAAAACTTTCTAGTAAGTCCAAGTTCAACCAATAAATTGATCTGTCGCGTATCAACCATAAATTCGATAGTCGGTCTAATACGCGATATTTGCCTCCTACGTTTCAACTGCCACTCGAAAAACCGGTTGCAAAATCACGCACAAATTCAATGTTTCATCTGAGTAGTTTTATTAGGCTCAGCTCTTGTTCGCGTCATTTTCCAAGTTGTTTAGTGCGCGACCAGGGCCTAGGGCCCAAAGCAGTAACATGCTATTAATAGTTTCCGTATCAGTACGTCTTTACGACGTACGTACAAAAAAAGCAGTGCATGAATAATACCAGGCATAGCTACAAGCTAATGCATCGCAGGTGAGGCGGCGGGAGGAGTGGTTCGGGGCGCAGCCCCGACCCGTGCCCCGCCCGGCAACCTCGTGTACGCGTGTCCGTGGAATATTGTTTGAATGGACTCCCCATGAAGCGGAGAGGGTCAGACGGCTATTCGTGCGTGTGATGCGAACCACAATCAGTCGTCGTTGTCTCTACGTGTATGGTCCACAGCCCATGCCATGGGTGAGTCCGAGTCAATGATTCACGATTTTACGATGTTCATCCGAAATGTAACGCCAAATGAAACGACACAACAAGTAACGCCACTCGACCTCATACTGATTGAAATCATGATATACTCGTACAGGCACACGGAACATTTGCGATTGATGGCGTATTGAATGCCCTACATATAATACGGCTGTGCAAGTGCGTGAAGCGTACTTGTCGCCACACCACTCAACAGAATTTGCCATGCGGCGGGGACCGGGTCGGGGCGGGCAGCTCCCCGGCCAGCCGACACACCCTGTGTCCGAGTCAATAATTCCTTCTCGCTCTATGGATTATTGATTGGATCGAAGCGCCAGGTAGCGGGGTGCGTCAGACGTATTCTAATACATTAGCAGCATCTGCAGTAGAGATAGGCACAGCAGTAGTTATTTTGTTTCTTGTTCTCCAAGTACAAACCATTGCTGGAGGATGAAGGTGGTAGACTCTACTGACACACGGATGACACACACAGCACTGGTAGTAGCAGCAGCAGTACACAGAGTCCATCAAACTACGATTCATCGCGGATTGAATGAGTGCTACTATCACCAAATTTCACAGACAGGCGAGGCGGCGGGAATCCCGCCAGCCGACCTACCACATGCCTTAACCAAGTATGGCCTCATTCCGTGGATTTTGGTTGAATGGATTCGCCAAGGGGCGGAATGGATCAGCCAAACTATAATACTAGTAGGTGTCACTGGGACCGCATGCAGAGCAACCCCTCTGCGTGCTATGCTATTGAAAACAAATGGAATATACCCCCGTTGGAGACAAGCAAGTATTGTTTGTCGAAACCCAGTTTGAGTCTGTTTTCTTGGGACGATCAGATGGAAGACGGCAGAACCTTTACTGCGGAAAGCACGTCCATCTTACACCCATGCAACTACCCTGCACTATCCTAAAGGCCACGTGCCCTATCTCAACACCCCCTTCGTTGCAACTTCTGTACTTACCGCTGTCCTGACCGCCCTATATAGCTGATGTTGATTGCAGTCGACGCGTGCTACGATAGATATACCACATGTTCGCTCAAATTATTTCGGAATGAAGGGGCCCCTTAACCCAACATCGTCAGACATTAATTCCTCCAGTGGACTCCTTAATGTAGTTTTTATGTTTTACGTAAGGCCACGGATTTGTTGGTTGTGTATGTAGCACTTTTGTTTTCTTCCAAAAAAATAGTTTTTTGGCGAGGTACAGCTGCTCATGTGACCATCCTTATAAGGCAAAATCATGGTGCTTACACCTTTACCGTATCATGCGACAGTCGCACAAGGAATTAAGTACCATCGAGATCTCTCATGCTTTCTCAAGAGTGCAACTCTGCGGTCATCTACCGCGGCTTCAAAATTCCGGTTACAAAAAATGAAAATTGAAATCAAGTGATTTTACCTAAATTGAAGTCAAGAGATTTAATGTAAATTGAAACCAGGCGATTTTATGACAATATAAATGAAGGAAATTGTTGAAATTTGAAAGCAAGGGGTTTAGACCAAACTGTATAGTGCCACTTTGCGGCTCGTTCACCGCCTTCTCAGTAACATGGTGCCAAATAATATGTGTGTACCCCTTATGTGGAGCCCCTAGTACGTCCACTATGCTCCCAAACTTGAAAAATCCAGTAGAAAAGCGAGTCTCGCCACTATCTGACCTGTGAGATAGTGACAGGCACAATACGCCACAATCATGTTTCCTGTTTTCATTGCTACTCAAGCATATACAATAGTATATGCGTGTACACTTATACAAAATCGATACGTATAATGTGTACATATGACTTACACCTGGTAGTGTATACGAGAACGATACGTGCAGCATTTTGATTACATACGGGTACGATGTTCTACAACTAACCCATATGATACCAGACAAGGCCAGCAAATATACATATCGACCTCGAATGTTTCCTTGCGATCCGTAGTCTAGGGGGTGAACGGTCGCTCACGGCGTCCTACCGTCTTTGTTCAAT
The DNA here is from genome assembly GCA_008828725.1 of Saccharina japonica. NCBI lineage: Eukaryota > Phaeophyceae > Laminariales > Laminariaceae > Saccharina > Saccharina japonica. The sequence goes on along the minus strand of MEHQ01002320.1, from coordinate 52,941 downwards.
AGCCATAAAACGGTCCCATTTTCGGCCGTCGGAGAGTGATCAAGAGTGGTAGTCGTCTGTTTTCGTCACATCAGCTGCCAAATGTGTTTGTATCAGACGCCTAGTCGGCACCTCCCAACATATCATCGACCGGGGTGTGAGAAATGTGACACTAGGGTGAGTTGGGAACCTCCAACCAGGGCGACGCATTAAGAGTCCATGACGTAATCCTTGTGTTGTCGATCGATGTCAAACTTTTAAATTGGTTCCGTTCTTGGGATTGGCGAGGGGTCGAGAGTTTTTGTTTTCTGTTTTCTACACACCAGCGACCAATGGTCACGAATCGACGAATCAAAAGATAACCTTTGGGATTTTGACGATGCCCAGGTTGTGCCACTCGATAGTGCACACTATCTGTACGAGTATCACAGCATCCCCGAGGGAGACCAGGAAATTATGAGTTCACCCTATGCCGCAGAACATTACAGCGTACACACAAACGATGGCATCCACTAGATATACCAGGTACGACGACTCGTACTGCCAGGCGAGTGTAGGTACGGGTACGATTAATCTCCACGATAAAACACAGATAATAAGCAGCACACATTGCCCTGCAAAAACAACACGGTGTTTACCCACACACGATATAAATTCCGAGTGGTACTATATCACCAGGACTCATACTGCCAGGTATATGCAAGTTCAAGCCCGTAAGACAACACACCGCCCTTGCAGTGTGCGTTTGGTCTGTCTTGTCCTTCTCGTGACGGCTGCTCATTGCACGAATATGCTTTATCTGAATTGTGGAAACAATATGTATGGCCCGCCATTCGCTGCACCGACGGACCCGGCTGCGTAAAAACTATACATATCTGATTATCTGCATGTTCGTATGTTATGTCTCCGTCTTTCGCTCTTAGCTGGTGCAGCAGGGCATCGGCGGATGAATCTACGGCTCTGCTGGCCCGCACAGTAGATGCAGCAGCGCAAAACTGCCTGCCTTCCTGTCGTTCAATATATAAAACACCACACATGGGAAGCAGCCACACCGCCCCCCTGGCCATCTACTATTTCAAAATTTAGTGCTCCCTAAAGTTTCGTCCAGAAGGTGATCTTCACGTCGTACGCATTTGTGCTGTTTCCCCCTTCATAGTCGACTTCGTACGACTGTCCCCTCTCCACGAGGAAACTACTGAGATATTTCTACTCCGTCCCCTGATCCCTTTACTGATACCCTCTACACGCCTGCGCCCGCCAGCGCCCACATCGGTCATGCTCGCGCTTGTGAACAAGACGAAATAACAGGTTCTTTGCTCAAGCTCTAGTGCTCTCCGCAAAACGAAACCGTGGCGTTTTCTGGCGTACTTTACGAAATCGAAACGAAACATGGACGGCGGTTATGAGCCAGGAGTGCGAAACATGTCGTAGATCTTGACCTTGCGTTCGGCCGCACAGTTTCCATTTTACGGCGGCGCCGACAGGGCGGTCGAACCTTCCGAGGCACCGGAGGCCGGGGAGCACTCCCCCGAAGAAATCACGATAAAATTGTAACCATGTGGCGAGGCGTTGCATCAAAACACAGAGAGGGCGGACCGGGCTCGAAAAGTGCGGAAATACCCGCCTTAGATTCCGATGCCGAGCGCCTGAACGGGGGTGTGCGGCGCCGAGCGCGAGTATCGTCATCACCAGCCGCCACGGTCGAGGCGGACACGTGCACAGGCGAATAAACCGCGCGAGAAGGGCTTTACATGCGGGAGAGATCCGGAGATAAATCAAAGTGTAGGATCGATTTCACCACAATCATAGGTATATCAATAAAAAGGAGATATATTAAAGTAGCATGTCTAGCTCGCCGGTCTCCACCCTTGCTGCTGTTGCACGAATAGGGTAGAGAGTTTCCGTACATCAGGCTCGTATGATGGCTTGTACTGCTGCTCTATGGGATGAAAGGAGTTGGACACTGTCGGTGGTCACCGTTGGCAACATTTATGATGTACCGTGTGCTGTCGGCGTGTGGGTAGTCGCCGATCGCTTCGCTCAGGTCGTGAAAGGTCAAAGGTTGTACGGGTATCACATAAATTATTGGTTTTGTTGTGTTCTTCATTATGTATGGAAATATGATAAGCTCCCAATTGGCGCTTATCTGTGAATCTGAACGAAACACGCCCCTGTTGAGTTCTAAACGATGCAACAACATGTGCTTGTTTAACCCAAAACGACCAGCGTGGGGTATGGGTTTTCTCAAATGGTGTACTCGGTCACTTTTCTGACGAAGTACTTAGTACACTATTTTGTAGTAAACTTCTGAACATTTTTGCTTCAAATCCAGATGTTGTTACCGTGCGAGTGCGCAAGATCGCACATCACACAGCGCCCGCTCTGCGAGGACAATGCACAAACCCGCCATACAGCTCACGCACCAAACCCAAGTACAACAGGATTCTTGGTGTAGCATGAACTCGCCTTGCAACAGCAGCAGTGTCCACGGTGGTGAGGGGCATCCCGCATTGATTAAACCCACGCGTGTATATCATATACATACGTATGAACTGGAAAACGCATAATCGACCTCGTCATTTACAGGACTGTATCGAGAACACAGACACAGCAAACGTAAAAAAACATATCAATATACACGACACGGCCCGGCACACAATACATCGTGCAAACACCCACCCCCACTAAACGTCGACTGGCGGGAGACAAGCGCTCAAACAATGGCTACCAGCCCGGTGCACGCTGCACCGCGGATAACACGCTCAACGCGGGAGTGCTCTCTTGTTCGGCATGCAGCCCAGCCTGAACACAATAGCAGGCCGACAGGGTTTCTTCTGTCAATAGCACACAACGCCCGAGCTATGTAATGTGCACCATTTTACATGTCTTCCGCTCTATTATTTTCCGAGCGTCCACTCTAAAACGTTGGCGGCTCGAGGGCAAGCTCTGTTGTGCTACGGTTGTGCTGTCTTTTTTCGCACTCTAAACGAAGGCACATGTCGAACACGCGAGCGAGGCACTCATTTTTTTCAGCGGTTTTAAACCCGCTTCTCCGTTCTCGAATATGTACGTAGTGATTTTCTCGTTGCTCTGTCAATGTTTTTTACATATTCTACGGATAATGTTCTACTCTAAGTTCAAGTTGGCTAACGGTTTCTCGACTTCACGGTCTGAAACCGCTATGCCGACTTTGAGACATTGTGGGCAATGTGACGCAACCAGTATATAAAACACTCAATGTCCTCATTGTTCCTTCTGCACAGACCTAACCCGAAGGTGCTGGACCCCTTCGAAGACCCGAAAACCAATAAACAACTTAATTCGGCTGGCAAGCATGACTCTTGCCCACGTAAAACACACCAGACGAAGTAAGCGCACAAAGTATATTAAGTTAATCTACAAACTGAGCTGACATGGCCGCGGGTATCCACTCAACTACAGCATAGACACTCCCCCGTCCCCACAACTCACCAACTCGTTGCTGCTGACTACACCAGCTGCTGAATGGAGTGCTGCCTGCACCATCCAAACGCACGGTAGTTGTGGGTACAGATTGGGTAGTACGTACACGGTACTTATCGTAACAGTAATGCAAAGTTCCCCTTCGAGGTGTGCTCAGGGGAGTTTCGCAATACGATTTGAAAACCTACAGCACATGGTATGAAATCATATGATTACTGTATCATAGTACGATGTTGGGAAACATCTGCGTTTTCGTTTAGGCGGGTTGAAACTGACTTGGTTGAAGTAGGGGGGGTCGAAACGAGCTTGGTTTTTGTACAGGGGCGAAACGCCTTTGGTTTATTGTGTGAACAAAAATTGACTGCAATTCTGTGTAGATGGTCGCAACATACTTCATTATTTTGTGAAGGGCGGTTTGTGTATTTGTGCCGCGAATAACTTCTTCTGTGAGGGAGGGGGGGGGGGGGGGGGGGGGGGTGTACTCATGTTGTGCACGGCCGTAGTCATATGACCATAGACCCTCGCATCCCTACAATGCCGGGACGGAGCGCGTTGGGTTTTCACCAACCAGGCAGACATTGCTTGCACCAAGCGCGAAACGCCTGAGGTATTGGGCGAGTCGCATGGAGGGTGAGCTGCATCCTGCTAAGAACCGCCTCTGAGGCGGACTTGCATATGGACGACAGCTTCAATGAGTTAATTTAATTTCTGGTGTGGCCACTTCCGGAGACAGCAATGGGTTTCACTATGTAACTGCCTCGCGGACGCCTTACCATATTAACACTACGTGATACGACCATTCCCCTTGTGCGGAACAAAGGTTCTCCACCCGCACAAATGATCTACTCGACCGCCAGCTTGGTGACCGCCAAAAAAAAATAACAAAAAAAAACGGCACCCTGGTTGTCTAGCTCACGCAGCGAGTGGCGTGTTTTACAGCGTCGTTGCCAACCGACGCCAACCAACCTATAAATATATAAAATATTTATAGGGGGGGGGGGGTGGGTAAAAAGTAGCCGGGGTCCCGGATTACTTTTCTCTTCGTTATTTGTTTTTCACTTGAGTTAGATCGGAGGAGTCGAATGGTACCGTACCATTCGGAGGCTTGGTCATCCGAGACAACTGTAGGCCGTACTAGTTAGGAACCCGGCCGATATTATAGTGGGGAGAGAGAGACCGTAAAATTGGGTGGTCGAGATACTCAGGGGGTTGCAGCAGGCTGCGATACAGGTATCTGGCCGAGGGGAAGAATCTCTCTCTCCCACGACTCAGAATACGATAATGACAAGGCAATTCGAAAGATATACAATAAATGTATCACATTCATGTTTCGATGCGTTGGTCCATACTTTTGCGTGCACGGGCATAATATGCCACACACACTACCAGCGACGCACCCGTACCCCATAAACAACCTTAGGGAGAAAGCACAAAAGCTACACGAGTTCCATATTTCGTAACAATCTTGCCCCGAGACATAGGACTCGATTTCGTCCAGATCGCACGTACGACATGCGCCTTTCTTGCACGGGTAATGTGTGCACGAGTGTGATGTTATTGCAGTTACCAAACATCTGCCTAAAGCTCCAACCGTCAAAATGCTGTCCGTCTACGGTATAGCGTTATCAGGTTCGATCACTCATGTCTCCAACCAGTTTTGGCGTCGGCCACGGTGGAGTCTGACAGAAAGAATGTCCAGTGTGGAAAAGCGGCCGTCGCAGTACGCGGTTCGTTGCACCCACACCACAGTCTGTACCATAGCCGGAGCTCCTCCGCAACCCCAATACCAACCAAACTCGGCCCTTATGTGCATGGACGTGCGCCCGTTCGGAGGCTGTGCGATCACGGGAGGCAGTGGGGGGTGGTTGCCACTCAGAGTAACAGACGCTGCCGCGGTTTATGCATGGATGCCGAGACGGAGCTGGGCGTGGATGGCCAACCCAAGATGTCACCGACTGACCATTCGTCGGACATAGCCAACTCAATGGGTATTGATAGGTCGGAGTACAAAAGCATGCTAATGATGTCGTGACATCTCGTACGCCAAAAGCTGGACCTATGTTGATTACCCGAAACACTAATGGCACTTGAGTTTGTTTTAACGGTATGTATTAGTTTCGGTGACGTATAACTGGCACGACGACTGTCATACTTCATGCCGTGGCGTGGATGCAGCTCAAGTACAATAAGCTACGAACACGGAATGTAGCATGCCTTGCTGTTTATATGTTATTTGCATGGCCACTTGATCAACAAATGTAATGGTATTCGAATAATTAGCTGCATAGGGAGTTTAGGCGCTCGCGAATAACGATCAAGGCATGAAAAGTGTCATACTGTATACTTTAATGCTCGTACCATTGACAACGCAGTGATTGGATCGGAATACTTCACTAGCGCTGGACCACAACGTAGTTGCCGCTTGTTACGGCTTTTGACCTGCACGACAGACTTGGAGAAAATATTGTTATCGTCATGTGCAGGAGCCACTTCCCAGTTCTATGCAAGGCTTGTAGTGCCGGACAATCGAAATAGCCATACAAACATACATTGTTGATCCTCATGCCTAAACTTTTGAAGATCAATGGGTGTCCAAACATGCAAAACCGCGTATGGCTGCCCCTTTCGAACTGACGACAACACTGCTACACATACTGACAGAAAGCATTGTTGCTCTAACGAGCGTTGGTCCTGAGTTCGCTACCCTTACAGCAGTCTGAAAAGTACCGCCTCACCCCTGAAAAACGTCGTCGGGACCTTAACAGCAATACACCCAGCCCCCATACAGAGACATGTGCGTTTCGCGAATACATCAAAAACAACTACGTATAAATATATATACCTGGGACCACTAATGTACAGCCATACGATGAACTTTGGATGTACTTGCTCAACATGAACAATAAAATATTGAACTGTAAATGCAATCATGTTCCGGATCATCCAGAAACCTTTCAAAACATACACTCGGTTTTAACGGAGAATCGAGGGGAGCTTGCGGCACAGTTGGGCTGGCTGCGACGTGCTCTCTTGCTGGCCGGTGCATGCACAGTGCAGACACGGCCGTCCTGAATGGGGCCGTGCTGTGAGCAGTGGGTAGGCTGCTTCCCATTGAGTCCCCATCTCGAATTGTGACGACAACTTGCCACTTTGCATCGGCCCTCGAAATTAACTGTTTGACCGGTCGATATGTCGCTTTGATGGTGGGAACACACTGTGGCCGTACCGTGAGTCAATGCGCCCCAACTAGGCACCCTAGTGCAGAAGTCATGTCAGCATCGTCGGCTGAACACGGCCACCACCCCGTCCTCCGCATGTTGGTTACAGTAAACCGTCGTCTTGTTTCCCTCGACATTGGAACACGGCAACTTCATGCAGGTATTGGGCGAGCAAGGCCTGCTGCGAACGTCCACCATGCCGTCCTCCGCATGTTGCTTACAGTAAACCGCCCTCTTGTTTCCCTCGACATTGTACGACTGGCACTTCATGCAGGTATTGTGCGAGCAACGCCGGCTGCGAACATGCACCATGCCGCTATCAGCATGTTGCTTGCAGTACACCGGCGTCTTGCTGTCCTCGACGTTGAAACTCGGCCACTTCAAGCAGGTGCCATGTAAGCAACGTCGGGTACCAACGTGCACCATGCCTTTCTCCGCATGTTGCTTGCAGTACACCGCCGTCTTATTGCCCTCTACATTAAAGATCGGAACCATCGTGCAACCAGGTCGTGAGCAACGCCTGCTGCAAACATACACCATGCCGTCCTCCGCATGTTGCTTACAGTACACCGCCCTCCTGCTACCTATGACATTGAAACTCGGGACCGTTATGCAATTCGGTTGTGAACAACGTTTGCTGCAAACATCCACCATGCCGCCCTCAGCGTGTTGCTTGCAGTACATCGGCTTCTTGCTTCCCTCGACATTGAAACTCGGCACCTTCACGCAGGTACCATGTGAGCAACGCTTGCTGCAAACATCCACCATTCCGCCCTTAGCATGTTGCTTGCAGTACATCCCCGTCTTGCTACCCTCCACGTTGAAACCCGGTTGTTTCATGCATCTCCGTTGTGAGCAACGTCGAGTACGAACATCCACCATGCCGTCCTCCGCATGTTGTTTACAGTAAACCGCCGTCTTGCTTCCCTCAACATTAAAGGTGGGCTTCTTCGTGCAGGTTTTGTGCGAGCAGCGCCTGCTGGACACATCCACCATGCGGTCCTCCGCATGTTGCTTACAGTACGCCGGCAACTTGCTGTCCTTGACATTGAAACTCGGCCTCTTCACGCAGGTGCCATGTAAGCAACACCTGCTGCACACATCAACCATGCCGTCCTCCGCATGTTGCTTGCAGTAAACCGGTGTCTTGCTGCCATCGACGCTGAAACTCGGCCGCTTCGTACAGGTACCATGTAAGCATCGCCTGCTGCAAACATCCACCATGCCGTCTTCCGCATGTTGCTTGCAGTAAAGCGGTGTCTGGCTGCCCTCGGAATTGAAACTCGACCCCTTCTTGCAGGCACTATGTGAGCAACGTCTCATTGTCTCCAGACACGGTCAAGGCGACTGCAGTAAAGATATCGACGCAGACCAGGGGAAGGGTTACGCAACAACGAGTGTTAAGGTGTCGGCTGAGTTGTGACGCTTACTTTTGGTGGACTTCTCGGCGGAAAACGATGTTTAAATTGCTTTCGCTGATACACGCTGATCCACAACGGCCAGACCATATTACTGACCCAATTTAGCGGGAAGCGACGTTGCCTGTCACAGGCCTGAACCCTGAGACACTGCACCGCCTTTCACGTGCTCAAGATCGCACCGAAACAATGTGGTGTCTAACATTCCCGTATTGTTGTTTTGCATTAAGTTTTAATCTGGGCAACCGTTAGTACCTATTGGGTTGATGCTCTTATGCATTGCATGTGTATTGATCCCAAGAGTCGAGTATGTTATGATGGGCTGTGGTTGGCGTTTACATTATAGGTGTTCTGTGGCTGTTGATCACGACAAAACACCGTTAGTTGTTCACCATGTGTTGCCTTCATGTTCATGATCACAAAGTGAATATTCTCAAAGGGACCAAAAGACAATACTATGCGCTGTATTACCGACGAAGAGACAGAGGGACACCATCACGAAAAGGCTTTTGTGCTCGGGACTCCCCAATCTACAAAACAGACGATGGCAGTACCAGCCTGGGGAAAGTATGTATCTAAGCAAAATTGTTGGGTGGAGTGCAGAGCACAGGTCGTGTCGGCCGTGAGCGCCAAATATAAACAATACTGGACAGTGGCATCGACTGTATTAACAGCCGCGCTCAACGCCTCGCAAGGCGCTGCAACATAGGCCATACATAATATTTTCACAGATGTCCGACAAAACTTGGATAGCTCCCCAGACACGCCATAGTCGTATTACGGCTCGGTCACTAAGGATAGGAAAAGGGATGTAACTAATACTTTACACTAGTCTCAGTTGGTGGTCCTATCGTTGGATAAAAGTAACAAGTTTTTCGTGCAGTACCCAACAACTACGTTAAAAGTCCTGCGGCACTTCAATAGGGGAGGTGGGTGGCTCGTTTCGACGAGCGCAGTGGGTGAGTACTGAAACTGACCCAACATTATGCGAGAACAAGGCTAACATGTAGGCAACATTACACCTGGCTACTACCATGCCGTATTCTAGTTTGAGCACGTCAGGTGGTGCGGTGACCGGAAGAATTAAGTAAAACAATCTTCGTTCGCGGAACCTGTCTAACATTCGTATGTGCTACCGTAGCCTTACAACAATCATGCGGGCAGAAATATAATAAGAGCACGCAGTTGCTCACTTGAGGAGGTTAACGGGGCCAAACAAATATTGCCTTTGAAGGCAAAACATGCAACCCTTACCGCGTCGTGAGGTAATTCGCCGATGATTTTCCAGGTATTGCCCATATTGTGTGAGTTGATATTAATATGCAACATCGTGTCGCCATTCGCTCGTGGTGGGTATTTAAGTAGTGCGACCTACGACAGCGACACAGGCTGTGCGATTTGGCGCAGTGAATGCCATGCTAGCGCCACAGCCGGAACTGCATCATTTCGCGTCCGACGACACTGCCGAAGGTTGACAAAGCTGAGTGTCTCGCTGAAAAGTGCACATAGGACCGAGGTACATACATTACAGATACAACTATGGTAGCAAGCAGTAGCACAAATAGTAGCAGCAGCACGAGCATCACAATAGCTCGGTAAGTGTACCACAGTAACCGATGGTTCATGCCCACTGGAGCACCGGTGGTTCACGGATCAGACGCGGAAGACAAATTTCTGCCTAAGATCTATAACAACAGCAGCCGCGGTAGAGGAGAAATGTTAGCTGTAGTTATAGAAGGGACAGAAACACGACACACGATATAGGCGGCCAGAAAAACAAACACGAACGAATAAGTTTGAATACATTCGCCCATAGAAAAAGAAACTGCAGCAGTAGCAGCAGCAGGATCTGAATATGCGAGATCGTCAAAAAACGTAAACGAGCGCGCAAAGCTATCTGCTTGAATTTACTGCCGTAGAGGCAGCAGCAGCACCAGCACCAGCACCAGCAGCACCAGCAGCAGGGTTAACGCGATCATGCGCCCGCAGCGAAAGAGGTTTCATACACGAGCCATGTTGCCGTTGAAGCGTGTGCTACCGCTATAGCCCAAAACACGTATTTTAATCGAGGCTATGAAGCCGTAGGTATGCCGCCAACAGGGGAGCCGAAAACGGGAGGCCGCCAACAGCTGTAGTTCTGGTGATTATAATCTGGGACAGATTGCGCATAGCAGCCGCGACGCTGGGTCGGTAGCGGTGGGCGTCGACACAGCATTCGGTCGTGTGATCGGGAGAACCGGGGTTGCCTGCTGTTCTACATATTGACCACCAGTTGACACCAAACCACAACATGCTTCCATGGCACACCTTGGCATATATTTTGTCAATATTTAAGACAGAGGTGGCGAAAACAAACTGGGCGCTAAGTAGGTTAGCATCGACCGGATTGGAAACACCGGTTCGACTCCAATAGTAGCGGCTACTGTCCCAGTAGCAGGAGTAGTAGCAGTCATGGTGCAGTGGCAGCATTGGCGGCAGTAATGGAAGTCGCAATAGGAGAAGTTGCCCAAACCAATCTTTTATTTTTGAGTAAGGGTGGTTCTGGCCGGGTAATGGAGGCATGGGGGACATTTTCTCTTTACCTAATCAAAATTAAAAAGGAATATTACTGGCGGAGGTCACGACGGTTGCGGCCATCACTGATGTGGCAGTCAAAAACATATTATGGTAATTAGACACGGACACAGGAATAATGAATAGGGGGATTTTACGCGTTTGGCTTGTTCGGATCCGCACGATGGTCTTGATGTGTGTATGGCGGCGGACAGCTTTGTTTTTCCACCAACTACACAAAACGTTAACAGGACACGCCAGGTTGTTTTATAGTAACTTGGTTGCTTCGTGCGAGTCACCACATACTGGGGATGAGGCTACATCTACATACATGTCAGTTATTTACAGCAATGATATACGAAGGTCTTGTCACAAACTTGGAAGCATACGTCAAGCACTTGAAAAAAAAACGCTTTATAAGCAAACGCCGCAACGCATATACCACATCCGCAGCCATATTACCCGCGTTCGGTAGCAAACCTTGCAACCTTTCACGAGAAAGAAACCGCCTCTTTCCCAGTTTGATCGCGAACAGGAAAGTAAAACCCCCATAATTTGCCTCTCCTCTGAATTTGATACACAATCGCGGAGGTTGCACCGCCTTGTTATCGCTGAATAGTTCACGGTCAAGCGTGGAGAGCACATCAAAATAATACACTTTGCTGAGTTACAGAGTGGGGTCATTCCACGAAGCCCATCCGGCCCCCTAGAACTGAAAGACGAGACTAATTATCTACTGGCCTGTAGCGTGCCCTGAGTTAGGTCTGGCCCTCGATCTCGAACTCTAGTCCGCACAGTATTTGTTTTCGTTCGAGCTCGTAGTAAGACCGCCACGATGTCTTTTGGCCCGACGCCGCCGTGATGGAGGACTGGAGGCTAAACGTATCTACTTCACTACGTCAATTATGTGCTCACATCATCACATCATCACATCATCACATCATGTTCAGACTACTACTATTTGGCGAGCACGCACCGTACTACAATTTCGGCCGCTGTCGGTACGACATGTACTGCTGATTGATGCAGTTGTTTATGTGTTGTACCGATCGATCCCGAATAACGGGACTGTTTTTTTAATATCGTACAGCTGTCGCCAGGAACTCGAGCAGCAAGGTGTCTGTCACCACAATGAACTTGAGCACCTTGGTGGATGGTGAACGGAAGTTGTTCTGGTTGTCGCGTAGCCTTTTTTTTTATTCTGAACACGAGGCCGGCGCCAGTACTACAACAACGATCGGCCAACTCGAAAATTGTTTGGGTGCAACCAAAAAATAACACGGCAGAACAATTGAAAATACCCCTTGGCAGCACCGACGGTTTGAAACAAGGGTTCGGTTTCCCTACAAATCATCAAAATTAGGAAAACATTCGAGGTGCAGCTCACCGCGGCTAATCGCTCCTTGTACTCCTGTTTCCATCTTTGATAATAGGAGTACTATCTAGCAGTCTTTCAATTCAGCTGCGATATCACTGGGGCATACGCTGCTACACCGTTCAGTAGTTTGGACGACATGATAATGTGAGTACTGCGGGCTTACTGTGGGTCTACGGCAGTATAGTGGACGTATACACAGTGCCCAGTACCAGTGCCCAGTATCAGGTGTAAACAACTTAAACAACATGGTTTGATTTCGTTGTTGTGGATTTTTTGTGGCAGAGGCGGGAGGGGCCGACGGACATAACACGGGGAGAACGAAACATCAACCGTACAACTGTCGTGTTTAGGGGTGTCGAATATCTGAAAATAAAACGCAAAGCTGTAATTATCGTATCAGTACAGTAGTAGTAGTCGTAGTTGTCGCAGTTTTCCATTCGTAGTTAGAGTGGCGGAATGTCTGCTGTGAGCCGTGCCGGGAGCGCGCTACGCCGTTTCGGCCCCAGATTTTAAAGAGGGCGTGTGTGGTGGTGTGTAGGCAAGGGGACGGCGGCTTTTTAATGGCGCTGCGGTTCGAGCTCGCCCGCGCACGGCGGGCGCCCCCGGCTCCCTGCGGCTGCTGTTATTTCGTTTGTGGGGTGTCAAGGTGTGGTTTATATATAAGGGCGGTTCGGGCGCTAATCCGAAGATATTATCGGGTATGATATTCCCTGACATCCAAAGTTTGCGGTCACGCGTTCGGTTGCCTTGATGGCGACACCAATCAAGCGTAAAAACAGCCGCCGACGGGGTCGGCGGTCATAACGCAGAGCCGCCTTTACTGCAGTTCTGAGTAAATATCTAGGTTAGAGTATAAACACAACCGAGTACATGCACAATGAAAAATAGTTTTTCTACAGTAGTCAGGAAATGCCACTGGTTTGTACACAGTTCGACACCCGACAAGGCGCTTTCGAAACCCGGACGGCGGTATATGCTTAAACCCGGTATACTGTTTATACAAAATAAAGTTTCGCGTAGATTCGTCTGAATTCCTACCCCACAGGCTAGTTTTTCCTTGATCTTGAAACCTTACATCGGTTTAGGTCCAGAGCGCGTACATTACGTGTGATCCCGCTTGATCACACTAATTCCAACTGTAATTTTCTCCGACTTTCGTTTTTCATAATTGTCGTTGTGGTCTCATTGCTTGTTATGGGTTGCATCTTATGCTGTTCCCTTTGTCTTGTGCACAGTGTAGCTCAACCATTGTCCCTATCCTCGAATATGTGGCAAGCTCTACTGCTGTACAAAAGGCCATGGATTCACCCATGCCGAGATGATGCTCTTGTAAACGGGGGACCCTCCAGCCCAAACAGTATGTATCGCTCTTCAAGCCCAAACCAGCTATGGCGCGCCTCTTACGCATTAGAGGCGGGGAATACATACAGTACGCGAGAGATGTGAAGAACTCGGTAATTAAAAAACTGAAACTGAGACTTGGCGGGGGGGATAAGAACACGATATTTTATGACTGGAAATAGTGTGGAACACACCCAGTCGTACATAAGAATTCCAGTCTTGCCAACAATGAGAAACGTCAGGCTCGATAAACCTTTCGAGCAAAACATACCAAGGGTTCCCGCTTTATACATGGGTCGCGGGCGTGTGTATCATAGTTAAACTTAGCGGGAAGCCTGCGGCACGTGCAATCATCATCCACGGGAGTTCCTTCCCCCCTGCCTACCACCTTCGGCTGACGCGGGCGAGGCTCCACTAGAGTTGGGCACCTTTAAGAAAAAAACCGGTTTAAACCGGTTTTTGGAAACCCAGCAGGCGTGCCCGAGTAGACGGTTTTTCGCAAAAAAAAACGCGGTTTTTCTGGCCGGTTTAAACCGGTTAACCGAAATCCGGTTTAAACCGGAAAAAACCGCGGTTAACCGGTTAACCGGTTTAAACCGGCAGAATCGGACCGACTCTTGACTGATTACACTGCTATGTACGGCAGTAGTAATATAGTACGGGTCGAAAATGACTTGGTTCTCGTGTCTGAATGACTTGGTAACTGCGTGTGGGCCGAGAACGATTATTTTTTGTGCGGGCGATATGTACAGATATCATCGCATATTAAAAATTACCTGGTACGAGTATGATACTCTGTTACTGCTTGCAGCGGTACTGGTACTCGTACATATAATACGTACGTGCATATCCTCAGTAAAAGGAGCCGGTACGATAAAATTCCGGGTTGGTCGTCTACATAAAAAAAACGGAATCTTGAATAATGCGGTTTGCGTGTAGAACAAAAAAGCATATACTGGTTGGTATGGTATGTGCACGCGACAATAAGGGCATGGAATCCTGGAAAACTCGCAGCCCCGTGAAATATGAGTGGGGCACGGCCGAGACCGCCCTTGACAGAGTAGGCAGAGCAGGGGTCGGCGAGCACGACGAGGGAGTTGCGTGTCGCCGGGTGGACGTCATCGCCAGTTATCGCGAAAAGGGCAAAAATCTACGTCTAAGAAAAGCTGTCGAGCTCTCTCCGAGCAGCAGCTGAAATTTTGTACATGTATTTAAATTTTGCATTTTTGACGAACACCATTTGGTCATACTTATACAACTGGTGTAGTTACTATATGGTCCCCCGTAAAAACCAGATACATCAGTCCTACAGCCGAAACTATGGTCCCTAAACTATGATCGATATTTATAAACGGTGTGTTCGGTACGGTACGTGCGGGAATGCGCCGGTGGTACAGGTATGCCGGTGGTACAGGTATTTGCTCGGTAGGTTCCCTACCGAATTCATCGGTAAATAACCCTACTAGCTAAATCGGCAATGTTCGGTGTCGAGTTTGTATCGGAATCCGACACTTCGATTGGATCGATATATGATTCCGAAAGGGGTTTGGTCTACCCAACTCGTCCGGTATAGCCTGAATGCCTTACTGAACACACTGGTATGGTTTGGTTCGAACTGCATACCGGTATTCGATACGTCAACAAGTTCGATACGATATCATAATCCGGTACTTGACACATGCGTTTGTTCAATTAATGCTATTTCTTTGAGCCACCGTATAGGTAGTGCGTAGTATTCACTGTTCATCCGGCATCATTTTTCCGGGAAGTTCAAAATATGTGCAGTCACTATTGCGCGGAACATTACCGGATATAAGTGTAAACACTTGTGTTTGCGTTTTTTGGTGAGTTTTACACTCCTTGGAAAATATACGAGTAACCGCTGGAAAATCTGTCTACAGTCATTATGAGGTGTACCGTTGTCCTCGTGTCAACAACTTCACGTAGATCTTCCAGGGACCGGCTTGCTGTATATTTTTACGATCCTCGGGCAAGGAAGACCTTCCGATGGTACTATCTAGGCACAGGCGCCGACCTCTCCCACCCCCTCACGACAACTGAATCCTTAACCCTGACACAAACTCAGACCCACTATGTGTCAGAAACGGGCGAGAAACGCGGGTGGCCTTCGTTCGAAGTTTTGTACAAAGCAAAAATCCGCTTGAGTACGTCAGAGGACCTGGGTACGGCGCAGGGAAGAATATTAACTGTTGCGGCTTGTCCTGCCGCAGAACACACCTACAACTAAAGGTCAGTTGAAACGCAAACAAAAAAGCAGTTACGTAGACGTAACGCAGCTATAAAAGTAGTGTAACCGTCGCTTGGGACTTGCGCAGCAGCATACTCGTGCCCGTCGTCATGTCGTGCGCTGTGGGTATCAAGGACAATGAGGAAACATAAAATAGAAGGGTAACAAACACACGGAGGGCAGGGCATGGAAAAGCTACACGTGTACTCGTACACCGATCATAACCTACCCCACTGGCCACCACTGAACTTCCCGCCGCCCCGCGAGGTGGCGATCGTTTTTAATCTGCCATGCTGTGCTTCTGAGAAAACCTGTACCGTTCTCGACCCGCAAAGTGCGTCTTTTGGTTGTCAGTAGAGGTTTTCCTAGATTTCATTGCACAACAGTAATCACACGATGGACAGTAGCGCGCGGAAAGTTTAGCGTCTCCTTTTCTCCTCAGTTTAGACACTTGGTTGCACACAGCCTCTGCGGTGGTTGTGTTGCTGCGTATTGCTGTCTATGTCTGCGCTTGCGTAATTACGATCAACTGTTGCTGCGAAAACATATATTAGGTGGCGAAGATGCTATGTTATCCCGCTGTGGGTTTTTCGTGTATCATCGTCATAGCTGAGTCCACCTCACCGCACTTTCTAAGGGATTATCTGAATAGTGCGCCGGCGAAATATAAAAACTATCGCGTTCCCTCGCAATAAAAGCCAATACATGTAAAGCGAAATTAATATTGGGTGCGAAACAAGACACGCAATCGAACCCACTACCCAGGACGTTAAATGGCAGCGCTATACGACTGACTAAACCTTGAAGCATGGCTTTGCGTGTTCCCCTCATGTTGATCTTGTTTTCGTCTTATTCCCTGGAGGACTCCTTTAGATGACCGCGTCTCGATGAGTTTTCCGGCGGTTTCTTGTGGTTTTGCCTTAAGGGGCCCCTTCGGTCATGATGAAACAAGAGTACTTGAGTGATGAAAAATATAATTTTTTCTTTTTTTTTACAGCAGCAATACTATTTCTGGTATAATAACACCATCTCAGTACTCCTTACGGAAAACGCCATAGCTCCGGTTCTAATGCTCAGACCTTCGCCCGTCAAACGTATAACTTGTTCGTTATAGTCTCTAGGAGGTATTGGAACCCTTGTATCTGCAAGGGAGGGCAAGGATTGCTGTGTTTGCATCACGAAACGAAAGTGCTCCGCAGCAAGACTTTGATCGTTTCGGAGCTCCTGTTTGGTATCTACACTCTCCTGTGGCCACGTAGGACGCTACGGGCGGTCGAACTAGAAGCCCAGGTACGTTCCCCTACTAGTTCTCGGTGTCCTCGTCGAAAATCTGAGTTAAAACAGTATCAGCAGCCGGAGAAACTGACATTTTTCTAATTCGTCTTGGGTACCAGGGGTATGGCGAGTCGTTTTCGTGTAAGAGGGACTTTTCGTGACGAACAAGGCGTCTGATCGATATGCCTCCCGAGACACAAATGTTGGCCATGATCTAGGCTCTCTAAAATATATCGACGGGCGATAATCTGAGCATTAGAACCGGAGTTATGCCGTTTTCCGTAGGGAGTACTGATATGGTGTTATTATACCAGAAATAGTATTGCTGCTGCAAAAAAATGAAGAATATATTTTTTTCAACACTCAAGTAGTCTTGTTTCATCATGACCGAAGGGGCCCCTTAAGTCGCGAGGCATGCTAGGCCGCGTGAAGTCCAGTTCATTTCAGAGCCGCCTGTGATACAAATTAAATCTGTAGTTCAAGTGTGACGACCAAACATACCATTGCCGGCACCAGCATCTGCTCGACTGTCGTATACCTGGTACATGTTCTGATACTGGCCGCTATAAACAGCCCGAGAAGTGATGCAGACCAATTTGCAGTGGTGGTCCTGAGGATGGCAATAACGGCTAAAATGTGTTGAGCCCAACCACGGCGGCTAATACTGCCTGTAACAGTCCGACGTTTCCGTAGGAGCACATACTTTTGTGTTTATATTAATTATGAAGGGTCCGGTCCCATGGGACTGCAAGGTACATCTGTAGATGTGTTAGCGTAAAACGTTTGTAGGCTTGACTTGCGTTTGCACAATCTGAAGGAAAACACAGCAGTCAATAACTTTGTAATTTGAGAGTAACTACCAATGTTGGGCACCGCGACCGATCGTCGTTCTGTTTCCCGTTTTGTTTATCCGGTGTTTCGTAACCGAATCCAGCCATTTCGAAACCGGTTATTCAGTTCTTGATATTTGGCCAACAGGACATAACCGGCTCGGCTACGAGTTTGCGGTCGGTTATTGCGTCCCCTATCATCTACGCTATATAACGCCATTGTATATATATAGAAACCCCTACATGTCCGCACAGCAGTAGCACGAAGCACAACAGTAGCCATCGCAGCATCACAGGCCACAACAGCACAGCCAGCAGCATTTGACCTCCGCGAACGACAGTGGCCAACGCAGCGCCGAACCTGTTGAGCTTTATGAAAGCAGGGTCGATGCCGGGAGTATTGGTTGAATAGACAGCGATGAACGGGCATCGTGGCCCTTGCCGAGGTGCTATTATTATAGTCGTCGGCGAGACTACCCCGGGAAATCCCACTTCTATCAGCGGCACTCAACGACGGCTTTGTCGAGAGCAAGCATTTGGTCCGTTTCCTGTACAACGATTTCGGGTGGCTCCGCCATTCGACTAAGGAAACTGATTGAACAGGGCGGGAATTATATGTATGCGTGTCTGTGTTGAGTGCTTTGTTTACGAAGTGCTCATCTATGTTGTATTGTGGGCACAGGACGCAGGCTCCGCTCGCCGTCCTGGGCACCGCTAAATCATTTGTGTCGTGGTTCGTGCTCCGCCTGCTCTACTGTTAGCCATACGCTGTGCGCCAATGACAACTCATGC
Source organism: Saccharina japonica (assembly GCA_008828725.1). Classification (NCBI taxonomy): domain Eukaryota; class Phaeophyceae; order Laminariales; family Laminariaceae; genus Saccharina; species Saccharina japonica. Next base: position 34,447 of record MEHQ01002320.1, on the reverse strand, counting down.
CAAAAGCCAAACCTTGAGATGACGTTTTATTACGTAATGTATGTTTCGTTTTTCGTGAATCTTGCAAAGCGCGGGGCATGGTATATAATGTCTGCGCAGTTTATCTCTATGCCCTTTGGCGAAAAACAAGACTTTCCTCACCAAGTGTTTTTATGTTTTTGGTGAGACCGAATAATTGATCGTTATCCTGGACAGAAAAAAGTCGATGGCGCATATGCCGATTTCTAAATGGACGAACCTTGGTATCATGTTCAGCGCAACCATATTTCCGTGGGAGGGGCGTTTCCAGTGGGACACATACTACCAGGTATACAACGTCCAGGCCACGCTGGGCCTTGGAATATTTGAGCTGCATGTGATTCCGATAAGCTTATGTGCTAAACGGGCTTGGCTATCTTTGTAGAATCCAGCCAGGTGACATTAACGTTGCTCCCTGCACTTTGTGTGTGTAACTGTGCAAGCGTTTCTTCACCTCAGCTGCCATGGCAACGCTTGCACCTCATATTTTTGTTTATGATTCAGCAATCAAAGTGTCCTGAAACGTTTCGTCTTTCCCTGCCTCTCCCTCTTTTTCCTCACTTTGCCTCGTGCGGTATCCCTATATCTGCAGTCAAACACGGGGGAATCTCGAGTTGTGCCCCCCGGTCAACTCGAGACATCGCGCAAGGTGCTGCCGCGGGTATTTTGCTGCTGCAGGGTGGACTATTTTTTCGCACGTGACGAACAACCTTCCCAAAGGATGACGAGCCCCCAGATCAATTCCACGACAAAGGAACTTTCGAGGACAGTGCGAGGTGAGCACCTAGTGTGCAGAAATTGCATGTTGAAACACGTTACGTGTCTGCCCATTTTGCTGAGGTCGTGTCGCTTCCCCTAAGTGCATGCTGTGTCGTCGTACCCGGTCGCCATAGTTGCCTGGTGCCCATGGCATCATGCGCCCCAGCTTACGTTGGAGTCGCTCAAGTTGTCACTCAGCATACTATCTTCTCTCGTTCTAGGTCATAACGCAATCCAAACCCGGTGGAGGAGACAATGTGTGCCGTGTTTACGTGTAAAGAAACAAGTTATAGATTTCTGCTTGAGGTACACTTTCTGGTTCGGAAGGGTTCATTTCAAGCCAACGGTGGTCGGTTGGAGCTTAACTGTCCTCTACTATTGGATGTAGTTTGCACGATCGATCCTCCATAATCTAACGCACACCTGTATCCCACTTATTATTTCTTCACTTTCCACTGGCAGAAACGACAGCACTATGACGGACACCGAACCTGAGCCGACCCGGCAAGGTTTCCATCTTGACACCAACAGGGACGTCATGGGTCTGTTGGCCCAACTGCTATCTAACCAGTACGCCTTTTTCGTCGAGGTGTCAAGTGGGTGGAGAAATGCGTGGGGCGAACTCCCCAAAACCACCCTGGCTATAACACCAGACACAACGGTGTCGCAGCTGCAATGGAGCTTCGACTCCGGCCTGGAAAAGAGTCAAATGATATGCACTCTCATCGCGGAACACTCCAGTACGGAGATTTTACAGTACGCTCATGCGAACGGGTGTTTTTTAACCTCGGAGGCATGCTTCAAAGCCGCAGCCCGGGGACACCTCGAGATGATCCAGTGGGCAATCAACAACACTTGGGAGTGGAGTCGATCGATATGCGAAGCGGCTGCGGCGGCGGGCAATCTGCCACTTCTGGAGTGGGCGCATGATAAGCGCTGCACCTTAGACGGCGCTACTTGCAACGCAGCCGCCGGTGCGGGGCATTTGGATATCCTGCGGTGGGCGCGGGATCACGGATGCGGTTGGAGCTTTCGAACGTGCGAGAGCGCTGCCGCTGGGGGGCATCTCGAGTTGCTTCAGTGGGCGAGGGCTAGAGGTTGTACATGGAACAGCAAGACATGCGCGGTCGCTATTAAACATGGACACCTACGCATGCTTGAATGGGCAGTTGAGAACGGTTGTTTCTTGCCCAGACAACCTATGACCTTGGCAGCTAGTGCGGGGCACATACACATCATCGAATGGATTTGGGCCAGGAACGATAACTTTCCCGACGACTCAGATTTATGCGCCGCTGCTGCTCTCGCAGGACATCTCCACGTGCTCCAGTGGGCACGAGCTAGCGGGTTTGACTTTTGTTCCGATTCTTGCAGCAATGCTGCCTTCCGTGGACACTTGTGTATTATCCAGTGGGCGCGAGCTAACGGCTGCGGGTGGGATAGTCGTACGTGTGAAAGGGCAGCCACGGGAGGCCATTTGGAGGTGCTCAAATGGCCACTGTGTAACGGCTGCCCATGTAATGATACCTCGGTCTGCTTTTGAGCAGCTTGCAGAGGTGACTTGGTGATGCTAAAATGGGCACGGTCCAATGGCTGCCGCTGGGATAAGCGAACTTGCACATTTGCCGCCAATGCAGGCCATCACGAGTTGGTTGATTGGGCACGGTCGAACGGCTGTCCATGAAACCGAGCAACATCTGCCTATGCGACCAGGACAACCTTCGCTGTCATTCTCCAGTGGGTGCAACCCAGAGGCTGCCCATTGAACCGCAACACGTTAAAGGGGAAATCACTGTTCGGATGTGAGTCTCTCAATTAGTGTGTGACGCGAATCGGTGTCCTTAAGTAGCTTAGGGGGGGGAATACAAGTTGGCTGTGAGTTTGTGTCGTGTTTCGAAGGTTACTTTACATCGCCCAGACTACAGATGGTGCGATAACAAGCAGGTATGATACTTAATCCGTCGACAATAAGAAGGGTGATACTTGCTACAAGGGGATTTCTGAAACGTTAAGTTGTTCAATCTGAAACCAGCTTGCGTTGTCTTCCCCACTCGATACTGCCGGTGGTGGTAAAGCCCACGCCTGAAATAGTAAATGTCACCAAGAATCACCGGGTTGCTGCAATGCGGGAGAACCGTTACCAGCAGGGCATGATGGAGTAGTTGCGCTGGCGCAACTTCCGGGTTCTAAGTCATTGCTGTCTATCGCAACAGGCCTCCAGAGGCGTGATTTACGCGCCGCAACATTTTCGCCCAGGGCGATAAACACGTTGGGCATGTCCTTCCCACATGAAAGATGATTGATGCTCCTTGTTTTTGGTATTCCTGTGGTAAAAAAACTGTTTTAGGTGTCTACTTCGACTATGCACACTTTATCATGTGGTTTTCAAGCGAATATGGCCCCAATAATCGCATTTGTTTCTCTCCGACGGCCCTTTAGACCCGTTTGAGTTTCACGGGATGGCCACCGCCGCCCTACATACCGTGTGACCTGGTTCCAAGTACCACCATCGGAGTTCAATATCGTCAAAAACCTCGAAGAATGCACCTCAGAGGCCCTGCTCGGATGAAAAACTAGACCCGCGTGCTACACTAGAGGCAGCACGTTTCTGATGAAAGTGTTTTTCAATGACGGGGTAACCCCTTATCAACTGGTCCCACGTATCGGGGGGCAAACCGCTTAGGATTAGTGCGCGATACGTTTTTTTGTGTATGAATGCGTTACCCCAAACCCGTCGGAATTTGGTTATTGTGTTGCAAATGTGTTCATTTTATACTTAGGCCATGGCATTCATTGCTCGTCAGGTAAAAAATATATTTTCTTGCTAAGTTCACTTTTTGGATGACTCACCAATGCTATAGAGGCCCTAACGTAAGCAGCCCCAGAAAATCTGTAGCATGGTCCACCTCTACAGTAGCAAGCGTCACTACTGTAACTGCCGGCATCATCATAATAAATCTATATTTTTAGAGGACGCCGCGAATAATGCACCGAATATCAGATATAGCAATGCGCCCTGCTTCATTTTCGAGATAAGGCTACAATGGTACGCGACAAGTTCCGCGATTGGCCACGAACTTACGACCGGCGCTGGTGGTTGAGGCATAGGGCATAATAGGAGGGGTAGTAGCATGTGTTGTGGGTGAATGGCATCCACGAGGCAGTTTGTTAAGTTTGGCGATGTGTGTTTTATTCAGGCGCACCTCGTTATTCAACGTACCCCCGGTGGTAAAGCGACGATAAAAAGGATACATCACCGGGTGTCATCATGTATACTGTGGCGTGGTATCCAAGGGGGGTGTGCTGTCTTCCCTGTTATACCAATACAATTGTCGTCCTTAGCGGTACCTTATGAAACGAATGACATGCTACTCTCCAGGTATTCGCACGCGACGTCCATCGATAAGATTCGTCTTACGTGGGGCGGTATTCTCCTGGTGTGATAACGCCATGTACTGTCTCGGTAATCATTAAAAAATGCCATATTCCATCAATTCACCGTATTCGCACAAACGGATGTGTGCAGTTTTTATATATTTATATTAAAACAAACCCGATTGTGGTGAAGGCACACAGTACTTGAAACGCTCACCATTGCCTTTTAAGCACGAACTTCTTGTCTACAGCCTTTAGGGAGCTGCCTGTACGAACAGTAACTACTGTAGGTGTGCCGTGCTACATATATATGTAGTATGAATACCACGCACCTCCGCAAGATCTAGATTCGCCATAATCCATTACAGCACACATTATGCAGACGCCATTATAACCTTTTCAGAAATATTTCTCTTTTTCCTCGTTTTCAATTCTCCAGTCTGTGACTGGAGTGGTCATTTGGAAATTCAAAACTCGTAACAGATTTCCCGTGAAAAAAGTGGTCGAGATAATCAAGTGAATAAGTGACCCCCAAAAAGTGGTCGAGATAATCAAGTGAATAAGTGACCCCCAAAAACACACCCCCGGGTACCCCCTCGTCCGCTTGACCCTCAAAGCCCGTTCTTGGCGCACGGCAGCAGCGTCGCGCTAGTTTCTGCACGCCTCGACAGCCTAGCACAAACTATGCGCCTCTGCGGAGTATCAGCATCAGAGGTGGGGTGTGTGCGACACGCCGAGAACAGCAGCAAGCACCGAGCAGATCAACACGCAACACACGCCGAGCACTGAATGATGACCTCTGGGAGTTCCACATCTATGAAGAAGTTTGAACAGGGGGAAGGTGGGTTGTGATGGCCGGCTGCGGGCATAGATGTCGGGAGACATGTCAAGCATGGCAAAACGTGCGCTGTCAAGGGTGTAGGGCGAAAGTGTACCACACTAAAACCTAGTAGTTTGGTGTCAGTCACGGCATGTCAAGGCAAACCTGCTGTCTGTCAAGAGTTGAAAGTCCTGTCTCCCGACATCTTTGGCTGCGGGTATGTACGAGACACATGCCATGTACCACGCCTCGTCAGCTCGCAACAGCAACGAACAGTGAACGGCGACTCTGAATCGGTATGCATCTGCCGTACGCAGTGTGTGTGCCTTTGTACCTTGGACTTCTCGCCGTTCGTAGTTCGGCCATGGTCAACAACAGCAACAACAGCAGTAGGAGCAGCCCTCCTGATTCGGCCATGGTCAACAACACCAACAACAGCAGCAGTGCCTTGGACTTCTCGCCATTGTTGCCTTGGACTTCCTCGCCGTTCGTAGTTTGGTGCCCATGGTCAACAACAGCAGTGGCTCCGTTTGCTCAAACTATCTGCTTGTACTAACAAGTCGACCTGTCTTGGTATTTGTATTTTGACATAACGAAGCACCCGAGCGTCGACTGACTGCTGTACTGCTGCTGCTGCTGCTGCTGCTGTAAAGTCTACGAGTACGGAAAGGCGCGCGCCGAGTGCGCTTCCCTTCGTCTCTAGGCCCGAGCCCGCGGCCAGCCGCTGTAGTTTGGCGAGGCAGAGCCGCACCGATCGTCGGCTGCGCTCGGGGCGAAGCAACGTCGCTGTGTCACCATCCAACTCATCGATCGTGCTGCTGCTGCTGCTTGCTTGCTGCATGGATGATATCTTGAATTTAGAGACCGTGCTTTTTTTCGATTTGAAAATCTGATGGCCCAAGTCGTGGCCGAATCGAAAAAATTCCGGTCAGATTTTGTATAATCGGACTGCATAGGCTAATTCTTGTGCAGTCGGAAACGTGGATCGAAAAAGCCGGTTTCCGATTGGGGACCCAATCGGGCTTTCTTATACTGTTGAAAAAAGAGCTTTTTCGATCCCAACTTTTTCGATTGAGAAATCCAATCCACGAATGAATCCCGTCGAAAAACTCGAGGTTTTCGACGGGATTCGTGGATTGGATTTCTCAATCGAAAAAGTTTTGAAGCTCACCGCATCTCTCTTCACCCCTCCAAACACACGGTCACACACACCCAGCGGCAGCCTAAACACTTCTCTGATGCTGGGTTGACTGCTCTACTGCTGCTGCTGCTCTCTACTGCTGCTGCTGCTGCTGCTCGCAGCGTAGCACCTCCTAGAACCCGCGAGTAGGACACGAAGCAGTTTTCTATTGTCGTATCAACCGCCCCCAGGAAGAGCACAAAAAACTGCAAAATCGGTCCGATTGACGATAGGGAAGGCATCCAGACACCCCCCGTCGAATTTATAGTGGATCGGAAAACGAGTTTTTCGATCCTCTCAATCCGACGGCATAAAAATTAGCCACAGGACGGTGCTTTCGTTTTTGAGATCGTTTGAGATCGAATACTCAAAATCTGAAGCTTGAAAAAACCAAAGGCCGTTTCCTATGCGGTTCGATTTCGAGCTTCAGATTTGTATTTTTCGATGCAAAAAACGAAAGCACCGTCCTATCTAATGCAGTCCGATTGTGAAAAATCTGACCGGAAAAAATTCGATTTGAGAATCAGATGGCCCAAGTCGTCAGAGTTTGGCCTCTCCGTATATATACCCACAGACTTTACAGCAGCAGCAGCCTTATTATTTGACGGTTGTTTCTATACTGCTGTATAAGTACTGGTGGCCTAATACTCGGAGTACTTGGAGTATAAGCAGCACTGTAGGCCCAAATACTCCGAGTATACTGGGAGGATGAGCAGTACTTATACTCGAATACAAGCAGTAGTACTCGGAGTAAAAACATGTAAATTGCTCGGAGTACTCCGAGAAATCGAGAGGATTGGACACCGAAATACTGCGAGTACACAAAGTACCTGAAGCATTTTTTCCCGAGAAAACTCTAACTATACTCCGAGGTAATGGGAGCATCTGTGAATTTTGAAATGCTATAAACGCCAGTCACATGCCCCCAGAACCTGGGAGCAATGACGGCCGAGAGTCTTGTTACTGAGGCAAAGATGCTCCTAACGTACTTCACACTCCGAGTATACTCCGAGTTTAAGTACATTTCGTACTCCGAGTTAGAGTACTGGCCGTCTGAATACTCGGAGTACTTGGAGTATGAGCAGTACTGAAGCCCCAAAAACCCGACATACTCCAAGGACACGAAATATCGAGAGTGTTCATACCCGAAATACTCCGAGTACGAGCAGTATCCCGGAGTATCGAACCCCGAAATACTCCGAGTACACGAAGCACCTGAGATATTTTATCTCCAATATTATACTCCTTAATTTACTCCAAGGTACTCGGAGCATTTGTGCAACATTGAACACAACGAGGAACTACCCCTGAGCCCGCAGGAAAAACGCCGGACAGATACGAGTACTTGCATTTTTTTCAAGACTGGAGACTAGCAACGCGAATGATACTCATTCGATTGCGATACAAGCACAATGGTTTCTAGGAAAGGAATATTGGAAAGTTTGGAGAAACGTGACTCGATACGAATGGCCCTACTGCAAGACTCATACTTGAGGATAACCGTGATCATGTATATTCTTATAATCGAATTATATACTCCAAAAATACGAATAACCTTGTAGATGGATTATGAGTCGTGTATATAGGTAGGTTCCCTATGTGGGTTCGGCAGCAAAGCACATATAGTGCATCTTCTTCAAGCACGCATCCCCCGGCCTGCTGAAGCCCCCATGGCGTCGATCGTGCCGTACGGAGACCTCGCCAACCAGCGACGAAAGCAGAATTGGTGATAAATATTGTAGCTTTCGATGTTTTGTTTCATTGGCACGGAGGAGAAGGAATATTTTGAGCTTTGATACGTTTTCCATTGCTATGCTCGAGTTGAAGAGTCAAATCACAGAAACCTGTAGTGGTCGCCAGTAACCCCCCCACCCATGGCCTGTGTATTCAACGAAACGTATTGCAACATTCTACTAAAATTCCGACGATTACGGGCTGAGTAGGCTTTAATAGATCATTCAGAAATGGCTGCAGTCAAAAAGCACTGCTTCCATCGTATATCGTGTCCTGAATTCTGACTCCGGAATACTGCGTGCAACGCGATGAGCGATATCGTCTGGGCCTAGGTACTCCGACGAAACCTAGAACCGTTGTACTGTAGTTCGACGGCAGTGGGGAGTTCCAGGGTCACGTGTCACGGGGACCCGTCGCGGAACATTATGTTCTTCGAGATGCCCTATGCATATTTATCGTTGCACGCATCCCTGGTTTGTCTATGCCATATGCCAAAGGTTCGCTGGAGCGAGATTGAGGGGTATATTCTGAGCTTTGGCCTTACCCTCATGTTGAAGCTGCCATTTTTCTACTGCTACTGCTGCTGCTGCTGCTGCTGCTGTGTTGTGTGTCTGGTGTGAAACGGAAAACGAACAACGGACGCCAAATACTCGGCTATCACAACTACGTAGTGGCGGTTCTTTGGGTGGCATAGGCGGCGTGCACGTGACGATGCACGCCGTCGCTCTCAGCTTCTCTCGTTTTGTTTCGAATGTGCCGCAGCACTAGCGCAAATCGGGCTGGTGTTCCGTGTGTTTGGTCTCGGCGGGACTGTCATAAATGTTTTCGGTCCGCAGTACACACACTTGTGGAATTAAGCACGCCAATCCGTTTCTTGGCCGTGCAATAACAATTCGCTATTACAGTAGATTAATTAGATCTGATTGTAGCGTACCACCAATACACAGGTATTTCATTATCGGTACAAAATGCGAAACGTCAAGTATTTCATGTTCGAATTGGGTTGAACAGGTAGCTCATACTTCAATATGTCTACTTTTTGGTACAGACACCTGAGCCTTGCCACCTGGGGGTGTGCAAGGATCGGTCAAAATACAACGGTACAAACTAGGGCGAGTCCCCGTAACTGAGGAATCGCTAGAGTAATCCCACGGTGGGGATACCACTCTTGGGCTCAATAATTTCTGACCGGTTGTGCTTCTCACGTGAGTAACCACCGGATACTCTTCGTTTTTTACCGGTATATTAGTTTTTAGACTACTGCATTGGAAGGTTTGGTCGGATTGCGCGAACGAATGTTTCCGGAGTCATGTGAGGAGCCCAGAAATTCTGCCGCGCCCCCATCGCGGGATGAGTCACTGTCTTTGTTATCCTAGAGCAATCCTACGGTAGGGGTACAACTTTTAGGCTCAATACTGTCTGACCGGTTGTGCTCCTCACGTCAGTAACCACCGGATATAATTATCATTTTCCTGGTATATTCGTTTTTGGACTACCGCATTGGGAGTTATGGTCGGGTCGCGCGAACGAGTGTTTCCATGTGATGTTTCGGGTGAGATATTGACCTCCACATGTGAGGACCTCAGAAAATGATGCCGCTCCCCTACCGTGGGATGACTCGCTATGTCATTGTTGCTCGGGGTGCACCGAAACGTTTCTGTAGTCGAGCTGCGGCGAAGGAGAATCGCGAAGTTTCGAGCACAAGAATATCGCTGGTCTACCACTGTGATCGAGCACGTTACTTCGGCTGTAGCACGATTTGTGAAACCATTGCCGGTAGCATGCACGGTATCAGTTCGAGCTGTAAGTGCTTACGATGTTGTAGATGATCGGCTGGACCGTTTCATATTTTCTAAAATATATTTGAAACGATGAAAACTTGAAGCTTAACTCCAAGAATCAGACAATACTATACTACGTTGCGTAGGTTGTACGGCCAAACGTGGCACCTGCAGCTCAACTGAACTCAAACTCGGGTGGTAGGGGATATCACCCCTGCATAGCGAGACGGAACAGTCCACTAGCGGACAACCATGCATACTCATAGGGTCTCGCCCACCGGGTTTTCAGTGCAAGGGAGTTGGGGGGGGTGGGGGGGGGGGGGGCGTACTCATTTGTTGCTTGCCTCAGTCATTTGACCATTGACCACTCATCCCTTTCGAGACGGAGCACCGTTCCTACTCCTAATAAATACACCTCCAACACTTGGGCGCTCATTACGCTGTTTCCATATATTACAAAAAAACGTTTTGCTAATCTTATCTCCTTCCTGCTTCGCCGCCTGTGGCCACCATCTATCTCTTAAGATAGCGATCGTTTTCTCGCTACTTTTTAGTGTACCAAACTGCTCCATGTCACACTCGTCTATTTTCCTCATCTCCTCCTCTAGCACATCCCTTTCCTCCTTGTACCTTTCCCATTCTCCCACTATGTGAATTCTACTCTCTATGCCTTTGCCACATGGTCACATCTATGCATCTACTTCCTACTCCTCCCGGCTACTTGTATACCCCCTTCTTCTTTCGGCCAGGTCCAGGTCCCCTACTCGAAATCGCAGTTTCAGCTTTTTCGCGAAGTCCATTGGGCCGTGCAGATACCTTCTCATTCTTATTCCTTCTCTCAACCCCCCGCATATCTCTGAGTGTTCTTCCCCTTCCACCTTGTTTCTCAGCGCTAGTCTTTCCCTTTTTTCTATCCTTTCTTTTGCTTCTGTCTTGTATCCGCTAAATTTCTCTATGGCCAACATCTCTTTTTGGTTTCCTATATCCTTCCATACCATCTCGACTACGCTAACCCACCTTATTCCAGCTCGCCCTTTGATTACTTTCTTCCATACAGCTTTATCAACTATGGCTGGCAACCTCTTTTTTGGCATGTTCTTTACTTTATATTGCCATTTCAACTTACGAACGTCTCTATTTGTCTTTAGGGGGTACATTCCCAGTTCTGCTCTCGATACTGTATTACTCGTCGTACTTGAGCATCCTAGCACTTTTTTAGCTGTTGTCACCTGTACAGCTTCCAGCTGTTATACGAGCTCCGCGTTCCCCCCCCATACGTCTCCTGCATATTCAAGCTTTGGTACAATAACATTCATCAGTATACATCTCTTGATTCTTGTGTCAAGGTGCGAGTCTGTTAGGACTGCTTCCATCTTGCCTACGTGTTAATTACCCTTGCCTAATATTTGTTTTAGGTGTGCATCCCAAGTGCAATATTTTGAGATATCTACGCCAAGGTACGTATACTGGTGTACGATCAGTAATTCATCTTCTCCGCACTTCCACTTACAGGTTACCGGACCCTCCTTATCTTAGTTACATACAACTACTGCGCACTTTTTGACGTTCGCCGTCGCTCTCCACTTCCTGGTGTACTCTAGTGCCTTCTCTCTTTGTTTCTGCAGTCCTTGGGGTGTTTCTGATATGCAGACGAAATCATCAGCAAACATCAATCCCGACACCGTATCGTCCCACACCGTGACTCCCTGCGATGCTACTTCTACCGCTACTATCATGTCATTAATATATATCTTGAATAGGTTAGGTGATAGCGGGTATTACGGCGGGGGGGGGTAACTCAATTTGTTGCTTGCCTTAGTCATTTGACCATTGACCACGCATCCCTTTCGAGACGGGGGGGGTCTCTAGGGGGCACTTCCAGTCGAAACCTCCGACCTTTGCAATACCATGGTGCGTGTTCAAAGTAGGCCTTGCAATCTTTCTTTGGTGGAAGACATCGTGATACATACGTTTGATTATCTGCCTCGCCCGGAGGACTAAATTTCACCCACAGTATTTTGTTTTTCGACGTTGTCAACGGTTGACATAGTTGTCTACAGCATAAATAAAACTACAACCAGAAGCAGCTTGTCGCTACCGCTTAACAACACCAAATACATACTCAAATCCCAGGGCCGGGTACATCGGGTCGTCAAAAATTGATGGGAAGAGATCCAACGCATTTCGCACTTTCGTTGTTGTGCTTAATTGAGAATAGACGCAAACAATAAGTTTGCGAACAAGGCAAATACAAACGCGAATTCACATCACCAGCCTCAAGTTTTCGTACCACAACGTAAAAGTCGCACTGGGGCCTGTGTTCTCGGTAGGGTATGTCGGTCGAGATCCCGGTTGCACCTGCATTCTTTTAGTATCCGTTCTACTCCAGATTATATTCGATGACGTCAATGGCGTGTGCAATGTTCGTCTTGTCATTTGCCTGGTTTTTTGGGTGATGTTCGACGGCATTGATGGCAGGGATGAATGCCGCCATTTTCCTTATTATGTAGTCCTCAGTTTCCCGCCCCCAGCCATTCGGCCAGTTTAATTTTCGCATTGTGCCTTTTGTCCAGATATTGTTTTCTTTTAGATAAAAACACACCATTTCAACTAGACCGCTAACGGGAATAGTCTTCCTTATCACAATTATTCTACAAATAGTCAGAAATATATGCTGCATCCTCTCGGAGAAGTAAACTTTTCGCCAACGAGTTCGTCGGTCACTTTGTCGCCAACGGCTTTAACCTCAAAGCAGATATCCAGAGCTGGTACGGTCAGCAGACGATTTGCTAAAGCTGCAGAGCCGGAGGTCTGCCCTAATATATTCCGACATGTTGCATTCGAGTGTTTTTTATTGGTCGTAAATCCGCGCCACAAACAATGTTGCATGCGTAAGATTTACAGCCGAATTCCAAGACAAGGCGGTTATATAAATGTGTACAAAGGGACCGAATTGACACAGTCACAGCTATTGGAGGTTACCGGAGGTTTCTATTTCCAACGGCAAGTGGAACTCGGCGCAAATAAATCTTCGATGTTGCCTTGAGTCGTTTCATTTTTCATATTGCGTATGTTGTACGACTTCGCAACTAGCGTATGTGGGAATTGACGCTGGGGGCGAGCTATCTGAGGCGCTCGAATTTGCTAGAAAACGGCACACAGGGTGAACACTCGATTATTTGAAATCGCATTGGGTGGTGCAGAGGTAATATCCAAACACCAAACCACTCTAAGGTCGAAATCAAAATACGAACCAGGGGTAAATAAGCAGCCATAGAAACAGGAGAGTGGCACCAGATCTAGCTTTGTTTTCGTCGAAGGTACTTTGACAGATCCCGAAGACCAATACCAGTCTTTTGGTTAAAAACCAAGGCGTACAACATCAGTGTGGAACAAGTTAGTAAACACATAGCCACCCTTCACTCGCTTGTAGCTGCTGCTTAACAGCTGCACCGACTCAGTGACTATAATAGTTGGTGCCTTATCATTGTGCCATTTTAAACACGAAACCATAACGAGCAAGTGGACATGTGAAACACGCTATTCATATCGTCTAAATCAAAAGCGATACAACCCGTTATATTTCTCCAAGGTTGGCGAAAGCAAACCATTAAACATAGACAGTATATCAAGAATCGATTGAGGAACTACTCAGACAAAACAATTTTTCGTCGGGGTGTCAGTCATCGTCGAACACCGCTACATATGCCATGCTTGACGGAACGAGCCATTAAGGTGAACGCCCCATTTTTTTTATCAGATTGCAATATACTCGTACACGATTGACAACTAACCAATAACCTAGCAGAACCTAGCTGGGTGCTCCATTAACAGGACACACGATGTATCTTTAAATTCCCGCCCTTTTGTGAGTTTCCGATCACCGCCCGAGTTCACGCCATTGTTACAAGCCCACTTTCCTACTTACTGCAAGTTGTATATGACATCTTATTTGAGATCGAGCGTTTTCCACCAAGTATTGTTCAGTCACAACAATACACGCCAGTTTAAGCGACATTATTCAGCCACGAATACTAGTAAGATTGTGCAACTCTTCAACAACCGTTGGTTGCAAGAAGTGCAGGCGCTGACACTAGGAACCGGGTGACGTGCTTTGAAACCAATACTTTGAAGGCTATGTGCGCCGTTTGTCCCCCTTGACATATGTCTCGATACAAACGTGAATCACATATACAACCAGACGCTCTGGATCGTGCAAGGATCAATATGTACCTGCTGTTTATCGTTTAACTTCGTCGCGATTCTCGCGAAGAAAAACAATGTATAACCGAAGCATATGCTGCTCACCATCTATTGACTAATCCACAATTCATCTCGATAGCACATTCAGGCGACATGAGTATTATACACAAATGGCGGTATGTCGTTGTGCGACCCTACAGTAGTTAATACCGTGTACCTCGAAAACAAACTGTATTTCCGTTTCGCGCTGACATATTGCTGATTGAGAGTCGGGCTACACTGGTCACGATTTCAAGCGCAGGCGAGTTTGTATACGATTGACATCGAGAGCATAAGTCGCCGCTGTAGTTCACTCTTGTCCTACCCCGTCGTCGTCTACGTCGTCAAAACAAGGTGTCGTTATACTACAGTAGTCACATGTCGACGGCATTCGATTAAAAAACAAACTGCTTTATGAAATAAGCTTCGTGCTTGCAGTCGGCCCGACGGGCGTGTCTGGATATTCCATGTCATCTAAAACTATTGAAACGCGAGTGGCATGTACACCGCAGGATACACAAGAATATAATGCGTTACTTTGTGTTCTGTTCTGTGAGTTTCCCGTTTGGTCTCACCGCTGCAGGTGCTACCGCCGATCTCTCTATTGCATCCTCTACACGGTGGGGCAACTGTGGATGCTCTACATCCGTCGCACTATCTATGGTCTCTGGATAGGCGGGCTCTACTGTCAATTGCACAGTCGAACGAGCTACAGGGGGCTCACTTCCAGCCGTTGTCGCTGCGGACTGGGCAGTACACCTCTCGGCTGGGCGTTGGGCATCATGGCTCGCCGCGAGGGACTCGAGAGCCGGTTGATGTACGTAGAGATCGTCGGTCTATCTCGCGTCTACTTGCGCAACATATCGACTTTTCTCCTGGCAGCTAAACAAACGGGACGTCTATCTCTGGGTGGTCGACAGTCTGGGTGGTCTTTGTGCGTTAGTGAATAAGTTTCAATACTGCAGGATGAACAGCAGGCCACGCTGCCGGGAGCTGAACGAAAACGCTTGTTAAACATACCCACTCACTACATCGGAGAAACTATTGTGGCCGTGGCCTCTGGGTATACCTCCGGTCCTGGTACTGCCTTTCCCGTAGGTGCGGTTTTTACCTGAAGCCGGGACGCTGCATTCGCGACCCGCTCTGGGATCGAGCAAGCTGGCGTTGGCGACGGCCTCATCGACCCACCCCTGACAGGCCTGCTCCGCATATCCATACCAATGCATTTGTACACGTACATGTATATGGGGTCGTCGATAGATGCTCTGACGGACACCAGAACTACATCAACCCTGCATGGAGTACGGCGAGCATTACCGCCGCCACGGCCACAGCAAAGGTGGGTCCGGGCTCGTGGTTCAAAACAAAAACTGATCTCCCTGCGGTGGCCCCGCCGGTGGTGGGAAGCTTGTGTTGGCCGTTGTCGTGGTTCGACCACACCCACGACGCGATCGATAGTTGTTGCCTGGTTAAAGAAAAGCTGTTGTCGCAAACCGAGCGCATCTCCATAGAGTTCGACGGCAAAATAAAGGGAAATAAAAAACATTAACTGGGGACACCGGTCGTAATCTGTAAAACACGACAGCGAGACGGCAAAGGAGCATGCGAAACAGAAAACATATATAAGGATAAGTTGAAAAGATCCCAAATCATTGTTATATTAGTCGTATCAGACAAAACACGGAGCAAGAGTCAGAAGCGAGGACTCACGAGTGAGAATGTAATGATATAAACCATGAAACACATGTGCGAAGAACAGTCAGGTATATCCGGAGTCCAGAACTCGACGTTACAACAGGGAGGCGCACCACTAAGAACTGTTTCATCCGAGGGAAGAAAAACTCTAATTGAGGGGTTTCGTATGAGACAGACGGGCGTGGAGTGCTGGCGGTTTTTGGATAGTTCTATTATACATTAGCAGGGAGAGAAACAGTATTATTGTGTAGTACTGTACACCTCATCATATTGTATGGCGTAGAGAATACAGCTACGTATTGACAACAGCATTACCGGTAACACCATTATTTCTACTTGCTATCACTGTGCCTAAGTTGCCACTTACTACGAGTACTGCCGGATTGTCGACCAAACTAACTTTGACGACGACTACAACAGTTAAAGTAGCTACTATGTGTTGCTCTTGTTGGAGCCAAACTGAGTAGTGCATATCATGGGAACGTATTTATCTAGTTATGTTTAAATGCGTTCTCATTATCGTCTTCTGAACCGTGAAAAGAGGGAGTTCTCCTTTCAGCCTGATCCTTAATCGCACCCTGCAGCAATCCCCTGAGTAACTTGACCACCCATTGTTACCATCTCTCTCCCTTATGTCTTTACTTTATTAACGGCCGGGTTCCCAACTAGTACAGCGTTCAGTTGTCTTGGATAACCAAGCGTTCGAATGAGGGGTACCCTTGTACTCCTGCCATCTAACTCTACCAAAACTCAATATCAAAATAACAAGTGTTTCGGAGAACCCCGTCTATTTTCGATCCCGCCTCGCCCCTTCGAAAACCAAAATGAGGAGGCTGGGGTTTCAGAAAAAAAGGCTCAAATCACTTGCTTAGCTCATCGACCTAGGGACTTCCTTAACTCTACTCGCGCCGGCAGCAGGAGCCTCGTGTTTGCTTGCGCTTGACGCGGGGATGTTGACCTGGACACGGAGCACTTATAGGAAGGAGATGCTGAATGTGGGGGCCATGCACCCCCCGAGCTAACCATACACTGTCCCAGTCCCCTACGCAAACCAGCCGCAATATCTCGACCAATGAACTTTTGCTTGTCTGTCGGTCCACTAGCGGAGGCCGTTTCTTCGTCTTCGTACAAAGCCACAATTCGTATACATTATCATCGATGGACTGTGCTTGGCCGCTTAATAGTCGGGGTAATGCCTCCCAGAATGTTCATCAAGCAAAAACGAAGAGCAGGAAAGACGTCATAAATTATCTGTTCCAAAACGAAGAGCAGGAAAGACTAAGATATATGCTTGGGGAAATAGTGTTTTGGAACAGCCGGTTCCACGTGGAACTACTGAACAGAGACAGTGTGATGTCAGGTTTGTGTCACAGGTTTGGCAGATTAAAAGGGGAGGCGGGCGGGTGTCTACGGACTTCGCCGGTGTCGTCGTGGATGTACATACAGCTATAGGTCAGTCGCATGCACGACACATACATATAGTTTGCAACAGGTTCGTCATTCCTGCCAGTTTATTACCATGCGCTGTAGGAATTACTGTAGTTCATATTGTGTATGATTTATGTCGTCGTTAATTTGGGCCATGCCCGTTTTATGCTTTTCTCTAATATGCTTTAAAGATTAGAGTAAAAACAGTTGAAACCCGGCAGTAATCGTGACTGTTTATACCATAAACGTCGAATGCGTAAATGTTTCCAAAACTCTATCGTCTCATTGTTTTCAGACATTGGGCGGGGATCGTTTGTCGCTCAACACTCCCACCACAGAAACCGTGCTCCTCCCCGCGGATGACACCTACCCTAAGTGATAGCTTGTGGTTCAACATGTTTGGTCCACTCCGGTGAGACAAGAGCGAACATTCAGAGCGAGAAAATAATAGATACAAATCAATAGTTCTGAAATTTTGCATAATATGCTAAATGTTCGAGAGACGAGTAGTGCTTAAGAATAGGAATGCCGATTCCGTTGTGGTATGTTTATTTCTACATTTTTTAGTTTTTCGTCAGGCCCTTTGAAATCGGCAATGGCCGGGCCTTTCCCATCATGTGTTACGCTCCGATCGAAGTTTAAAACGCAGGGCTATCCACACAAAACTGACCAAGTGGAATCGATACACATTGTTATAAAAATCGGAAGCGTTCGGGAATGCCGCGATATAAAATAACGAGCACCCGAAGCATTTATGTTACTGAGCTTATGTTTCAACCTCGTCTTCGTGTGTGCTCCACCGCCAAAAGAACAGCCAAAACTCAAACTTACCGAGACGTTTATGGCGGAAGGAGCAAAACACGAGTGCCGCAGAACCCGCTTGTAGTGAGCACACGAGCTGGAATAAGTACGTCAGAACATGAACCGTATCAGGTGTTTCGTTCGAGACAGAATTCGTAACTAATGCGCCCAGGAAACGGCTTACTTTGGGTTTTCACTTCAGTCAACGGTATGGCAGAAATCCACCATTGGATACGTCCGTTATCGGTAATGCCATCATAAGTGACCAAGGGTACTGCACCCTACTAATACAACGGAGAACACCCGAGGTAGGTGGGAGGCCGAGCGCCTATATATTCGGTCTGACACTCGGCTATCGATACAATATGCCCCGGGCAGTGATAATCCCATATCCCGTCAACTGATGGACACCACCTTCACGTATGTCGCTGAGTTGTTTAATATTCGGTCCAAGGAGCTTATTATTGCTTTCAATCGGCACCAGAGGGTCGCAGATATCGCAGAAACTGGTTAAAATAGTGTGGAAGACAAGGCCCGCACAACGTAAGCGAAGAAAAATATACTGGCGTAGACGACGATGCAGTTCTGGTACAAAATATGTTGACGAGAAACATGAGTACCTATTCGACAACTCATAAATCGCAGTAATAGTGGACACCTAAAGCGTTGCACGTGGAGTAGAACAATACGCCGAACACGCGAATGGTACACGATGAACGACACGTTGCTATGGTTTTCATAGCGTAGATCTTACCGCGATATTAAGGCGTGTCCCCCACTCCCTGTTTCCAGATACTTACCGTTAGCGCACATTCACCCTAAGTACTATAGTGCAGAACGTTCGGTAACTCGCCGTTTTCAAGCGTGTTAGTGGCTTTGGGCGAGGCGCGCGTTCCGGTGGGGTAGACCCAGTTGTTTATGAGGCTTCACGCTTGGGGAGTTCTGTGTATCACAAAAAACGTGACAACATGCATATCAAAATCACTACTCTCGTGATCTACGAGAATCCTTGGTACGAAGACTATAACTACATAGTGATAATGACGTTGCCGGGAAAATGGGTACTGCAGTTCCTCAGTGAAGCGGCCGCGTCAGTGACGAACAGTTAGGCGACAAACAAATATCATATTTATCTTATCACGGGTCACGAGGACGTCTGTCAACAAATTATTCGACTTGTTTGACATTTTTCCGAAATGGGTGGTAATCTGCCATGCGAACCTCGTCCAATAGACAAGACGTTTGAACATGGACCGCATGAATACGTCAATTATCTTGAACATTTCACGCCAAAGTGAATATACTGGATCGGTTTACTTGTGTATCGCTGGAGCCAAACTTAGTCCCGGCCTAATCCTCTTCTGATCTACAAGAAAAGGTTGGAACCATAGCGTCATGTTTAGTACCGACCACGCCGTCCGGTCTGGTGTTCGTAACGCAAGACGACAAAACGAGAAAAAAATGTCCCTCACGTGTTGTTGGAAACATATCAAGCACATACTTCGCGGCTGACCAATTTTTTGTGTGTTCGTATCGCCTGCAATATCTCGAACACCTTTAGCTGTCCAAATATTCGGAACGGCATACAACAAGCTTACGTTCCCATCAAACGGGCATGAAGCTATGATAGGGCGCCCTAGCGATCGTTGGTCTTGCCTGGGCTTCTCTCTTCGGAGTTTAAACGGCATCGCCTCACCCTTAACAATGTCGTTGGGAGAGCAGTCCCACGGTAGGGGTATCACTCTTTGGCGCAAACATTTTCGGACTGGTTGAGGTCCTGACGTAAGTAACCAATGGATACTAAAACTTTTTTACTGTTAGGTGTGTTTTGGACTACCACATTGGAATTTTTTGTTGGGTTGCGCGAACAAATGTTTCCGAGGCCATGTTTCGGGTGATATATTCAGCTCCTCATGTGAGGAGCTCAGAAATTTCTGCTGCGCCCTTACCGTTGGATGAGTCGGCATATAGAGACGGACACAGCCGGAGCCGTGACCAAGACAGTATTATACCTGGTTTAACTACTCATACCTGCACCGCGGATAGTTTCCAACCAAATTCCTCACACAAATGTTCCGGATGGCTTGGTAACATTTCAGAACGTACACTCAGCTTTTACGTGAAGTCGGGAGGGGGTCACGGAGCAGTTGGACAGGCTACGGCGAGCTTTCTTGCTGGCAGGTGCCTGTCCAACGCAAACCAAGCCGTCCTGGAAGGAGCCGTGCTGGTGGCAGTGGCTAGGCTGCTTTCCACTGAGTCCCTACCGTGACATTCGGCTACAATCTACGACTTGGCACCTTACACGAAAACTGATCAATTGGCTTACCAAAACATCGCCTTTATGTTCGGAACATACTGTGGCCATACCGCCAGATGGTACACCCCAGACCGGCTTCTTCGTGCACGTGTCATGTGAGCAGCGCCGGGTGTGCAAGGCCACCATGTCATCCGATGCATGCTGCTTGCAATACACCGCCGGTTTGCTGCCGTCGACATTGAAACTCGGATTCTTCATGCAGGCGTCATATGAGCAACGCTTACTGCGAACGTTGACCATGCCGTCCTCAGCATGTAGCTTGCAGTACGCCCTCGCCTTGTAGCCCTCGACGTTGAAACAGGGCCTTCTCAGGCAGGTTTTAGTTGAGCAACGCCGGATTACGACGTTCACCATGCCGTCCTCAGCATGTACCTTGCAGGAAATCGCCGTCTTGCTGCCTTCGACATTAAAACTCGGATAATTCATGCAGGCGTCATATGAGCACCGCTTGCTTCGAACGTTCACCATGCCGTCCTCGGCATGTAGCTTGCAGTACACCGCCGTCTTGCTGCCCTCAGCAGTGCAAGTTGCGTTTATCATACAGGTGTCATATGAGCAAAGCTTTCCGCCAACGTTGACCATGCCATCCTCAGCATGTAGCTTGCAGTACACAGCCGTCTTGCTGCCCTCAGCATTGTAATGCGGCTGCCGCATGCAGGGGTCATGTGAGCAACGCCGGGTTACGACGTCCACCATGTCAGCCGCGGCGTGCTGCTTGCAGTACACTGCCGTTTTGCTGCTCTCGACATTGTACCTAGGCTGCTTCGTACAGGTATCATAGGAGCAACGCTTGCGGCGAACGTTCACCATGCTGCTGTGCGCATGCTGCATGCCGTACAACGCCGTCTTGCTCCCCTCGACATTGAAACTCGGGCGCTTTTTGCAGGAGTCATATACGCATATTCTGCCCTCGATGCTCGTCATGCCGTGCTACGCGTGTTGCGTGTAGGACGCCCGAATAATAACTTTGACAGTGAAGCGCCTCCACTGTATGCAGCGATCACGTGAGCACCGCCGAGTTGTGACCGGACACGCGTTAGTGGCGACGGCGGTTGGAATACCTGAGAAACATCAGGTGGCGAGTGTGGTACAGCAAGTATGTACAAGGTTCGGGCTGAGCTGTCACGCCTGCAACTTCAAGATTTGTAGGCAGTAAAAGACGATTAAACGGCTTTCGCAGCCAAGCGCTATATTACAACGGTTACACTATTTTACTGATCAAATTCGGCGGGTAGGGAGACTGCCTGTCATACCGTCCGACCTTCGGACACTGTTCCGCTGTTCGTTTATTCGAGGCACTTGTAAGATACGGTTTGGATTAAGTGGGGGGGGTACAATTTTTTTTTTTGACAACCATGTGGGTCACGGGAGTAGGATGCTGTTGCAGTTTTATATTGGAATTTACCCTCGTTTGTGTATAGTTATGTTTCGGAAGGATCCGTTTTTAATTCGAACATACCTCCTTGTACGTCGAAATGGTAACACTATACGGACACGTTTTTCATGGTCCAGCCTCAATCCGAGCACTGTAGCTCTCACATCCAGCGCACAAAGTTTGTTGCTAATGATTTCGACGGGAGTGGCTATAGCGATTTTCCCGGTGCTCTTTATTTGGTCGTATTTTGTACGCACTTCCCCATAAATATTAGCCTAGTTTTTTACCTCTTACGAGATCATGAGCAGGCAACCCAGCGAATACAATAACACACGGGTACACAACACGATATGTAGAGATCCTAACGTTACGACGCTGCCGTCCATAGGCACCAGGAAACAAAACGATGCATTTGTGACACATCAATCCGCCCTTTTTTTTCATTGTTTTTTTCCATACCATGTATTTTCTTCGCCCTTCTGTCTTTCTTTCTGCCTAGTCGTAAATCAGATCCGGGGTCACAAAGTAGACTCATCTCCCTCCTCCGCCACGACGGTTCTTGCCTTGATTTGTATCGCGCAGAGAGTTCAGCCTTCCCAATGTTCGTCGATCTTCATCGAATTTTGCTCACCCACGCTCTCGCTCTCGCGATTTCCGCTAGCCAAGATATGTTTTTGCGAAAAAAGTCCCTAAGAGTATGCACTCGGCAGGGCTCGAACTCGCGATATTGACTCTTAACAGGCTTCGTGGTAACCTGCTGGCCCACCGCGGGGACCGGCTGGTCACCGCAGTCATATAACTATTCATTTCATATTGTGTTTATCGGAGGCAGCGGTCCTAATGAAGCGTCTACTTTTCTGTGCTGCCGTTGTGTGTCCAAGATGCACACTGAATCTGGACGGAAAGGTAAGCATCAGAGAGCAAGAAACGACTACAGCATACGTTACAACCTCGCCTCGCACCACAAGAAGGTAATATTGTGCTTCACCGCAACTAGCAGCTGCAGCAAAATCGAAGCAAGGATGCGATTTTGTAGGCAGCAGGGAGAGCAGGCGATCCAAAGTTGACGTACTCCAATCAAGCAAGTGTCGATGTCTACATTAAAACTAAGATGTTTTAAAACGTTGTACTGTGACACAGGAATCGTATGATATCATATCATGTGCCGTAGGTTTTCAAATTGTGTTTACGCTCCTCTCTTAAGCACGACCCGCAGAGAAACCTTGTATTACATATTACTAGCAGGTACGTACTACCCTATATCTGGGCATGTCCACAACTACCGTGCGTTTGTACGGTGCAGGCAGCACTCCACACAGCAGCCGCTGTAGGCAGTTGCGTCGAGTTTGCGGGTTGTGGGAACAGGGGGGAGTCTATGCTGCAGTTGAGTGCATACTCGCGGCCATATTAGCTCAGTTTGCAGATTTACCTCCTAGAAACTTCCTTTGCGCGCCTTCTTCGTCTTGTGTGTTTTAGGTTGGCAAGCGGTAGGCTTTTTGGCCGATTTTATATTTTGATGGTTTTCTTTTACTAGTAGGGCTCCGGCACCTTTGGATTATGTCTGTGCAAAAATAATAATGGACACAATAAAAATTAAAATGACAGTAAAGCCACATTCCCTGCAAATGTCGCAAGCTAGACAAAGCGGTTTCAGACAAAGAAACCGATAAACAATTGAACAACTTGGAATACGAGTAGGACATTATCTGCAGAATGGTATCAACAATTTAACGAGCGGCCAGAAATACACTACATACATAAGTTTTAGGGCGGAGATATCGTGTTTAAACGGCTAGGCATACCGAGGGCCTTTCTCCCGTGTTTGACATGTGCCTCAGTATCTAGTACGTAAATACATAGAACAACCACAGGGCTTGTCCTTGAGCCGCCGACCGATTATAGTCGACGATGAGACAATTGTACTAGTGCGGGTGGAAGCGTGAACTGGTGCACCGTACGTAGCTCGGGCAATGTGTGCTATGAACAGAGGGGTTGTTCTGAACGTTTTTTCAGGCTGGGGTGCAGAATGGACAAGAGAGCGCCCCTCAAGTGAGCGCTTTCGCTGCAGTACAGCAAGCACCGGGCTGGTAGCCATCGCGTGCGCGCTTTCCTCCTACCAGTCGACGTATAATTGCGGTGAGTGTTGGTACGGGGGTCTGTTTGCCAGGCCGTGTGGTTTTTGTTGATATTGTCGTTGATGTGTGCTGCGTGTGTTTTCTCGATACAGCCCGGAACATATGGAAGTAACTCAGTCGTTTTTGAGTCCACACGTATGATATACACGTGTCGGTTAAGTCAATGCGGGTTACCCCTTACCGTCGCCAATATTGCTGCTGTTGCAACGTGTGGCTGCGAGTTCATGCTACACCAATCATCTTGTTGTACTTGAGTTAGGGGCTTGGATTAAATGTCGAGGCTGTGCGTTGCTGTCGCAGAGCTGGTGCTGCGCCATGCATGATCTTGCGCACTCGCACGGTCACAACATCAGGATTTGCAGAAATATATTCCAGAAGCTTACTATTAATACACAAAAATGAACTTCGTCAGAAAAGTCACCGAGTACACGTCTTGAGAATTATCATGCCTGCCGCTGGTCGTTCTGCGTAGATCAAGCATATATTTTGACATCGTATCTAACATAAAAGGGACGCTTTTCGTTCAGATCCATAAACAAAACCCTATTCGGAGTCTCTACTGTATCTAACAAAAAACCCGGATAACAACTGAAATATTATTGGTTGATAGCCGTACCACATATGACGTTTGCCAACTTGAGCGGAGCGATCGGCGACTACGCACATGCAGACAGCTCATGAAAAATCGTATCGGTTGCGAACGGCGACTACCCACAATCCCATATTTCTGTTATTTAATAGAGCAGCAAAATGAGCCCTCGTACGACCGTGATGTAGGGAAACTCTTTACTCTTTGCGTGCAACAGAAGATAGGGCGGAGACGTGGGAGCTAGCCATGCTTTATTACTGTACCTCCTTTTATATACCATGATAGTGGTGAGATTAATCCTACACTTTGAAAATCTCCGGATCTCTCCCGCCTGTGACCGCATTCTAGCGCGGTTGTTTCTTTGGCGCGCGTGTTCGCCTCGACCATACCGGCCGGCAACGGCGATAATCACCCTCGGCGCTGCAAGCGCTTGGGCCGGGGCTCGAAATAAAATCAACAGCGGGTATATCCGCAATGTGCGAGCTCTGTCCGCCCTCTCATTGTTTTGACGCAACGCCTAGACACATAAATCATACTTCATCGCCATTTTTTGGGGGGCGTGCTCTCCGGTCTCCGGTGCCTCAGGAGAGTCTGACCGCCTTGCCGGCGCCGCCGTAAGGGGGGACTTTTCGAGGCGAACGCAAGGTCGATATCTACGACAGTTTTCGCACTCCTGGCACATCAACGCCGTGCATGTTTCGTTTGTCGGAGAGAACTAAAGCATGACCAAAGAACACAGTTTTTTTCCCCGTGATCACAAGCGCCAGCATGACCTACATGGGCGCTTGCGGCCGCAAGCGTCTAGAGGGGGTAGGTAATGGGAGCAGTGGCCGCCGTGGCATCTTGCAGTCGCCTCCTCGTGGAGGTGAGACGGTCGCACGAGTTCGACTATGAAGAGGCAAACAGGGAAAATGCGAACGACGTGGGGAGCCTCCTATGGACGAAATGTAGAGGGATATAATTATCTTATAAAACTAGATGGCCAGGGGGGCTGTACCCTGTCTACTTCCTAAGTTTGTAATATTTATTTAAATAATGACAGAAAGGCCGTTAATTTTCCGCGGATGCATCCAGTGTGAGGGCTTGCAGAGCCGTGAATTCATCCGCCAATGCCCTGCTGCACCAGCTAAGAGCGAAAGGCGGGTCATACATATATATGAACCTGAAGATAATCATATATTTGAATACTTTTGAGGCAGCCGAGTCCAACGACGCAGCGAATAGCGAGCCCTACGTATTTATTCCACATATCGGATACGCATACTCGTGTAGGCAGCATCCGCCATGAGAAGCACTACATAGACAACAAAACAACGCACTGCTGTGGCGGAGTGTTGACTTACGTACTTGTACATGCAAATGTCCGGCAGCACGGGTCCTGGTATATGGTATCATACAAACATTATTTTGTGTGTGGGTTAATGACGTGTTGTCTTGCGGCGCACGGTGTGCTGATTCATACATGGTTTTTATCGCGGGTGTTGCATGTAACTCGCACCTACACACACCTGGCGGTACGAGTCTTGATACCTGTATTATCTCGTGGACGCTATCGTGTGTGTATACGACTTGTTGTTCTCCAGCGTAGAGTGGCTATTATATACCTGGTATCCCTCGAGAATGATATGATTATCATACGGACCGTGTGCATAATCGAGCAGTTCAGCTTCTACATCGTCGAACCCCAATTTGTTATCGATTAATTCCTCGGTTCGTAACCTTTTGCCGCTCGTGTGTAGAAAATAGACAACAATACACTTCGACCCTTCGTTGATCGCACTAAATGAACAATTTTTCAAGTTTTGACAGTGATTGACAACACACGTATTGCGTCATGCACTCCAAAAGCGTCGCGCTGATTGGGGGATCCGACCCACCCTAGTGTCACTTGCTTTATACCTCGGTCAATTACATGTGAAGCACGCCGACTAAGCGTCTGATAAAACACATTAGGCAGCTGATGTGCAGAAAACAGACGACGGAAACCATCGATCATTCTCCGATATCAAAACATATATATTTTTTGACGGCGTATGGACGAGGACTGTAGGACCACGAGGGCAACCGCTCGGCCCCTGAAAAACGCATCGCACTGATTGCTTCGAAGCTGCTATGTTTAATTACTGGCTTTGCCCTGTACGATATGGGTTAGTCTATGTACCTCGTACCTGTATGTTATTTTAAATATTGCCCGTATCGTCCCGTATACAGTGCCAGGGCATATATTATCGGTATAAGTTCGCGGAACGATAAAAAAGGGAACAAGGTGGTGGCGTATTGTGCTTGTCGCTGTCTCAGGCGTGAGATAGTGGCGAGACACCCCTTTGCTGGGTTTTCTATTTCTGGGAATTTATTTGACATTCTTTGGTCTCCATACACATTTTCTTCGCCTCTATGTTACTGAGAGTGCGATGAACGAGCCACAAAGTGGTACCATAATGTTTGGTCCAAATCACTTCGTTTTATTTGTAAAAAACATATTTTATTTATATTATCATGAAATCGCATTTTTTAATTTGATTTGAATACCTTGATTTCCATCGAGATAAAAGCACTTGATTTCAACTATCAAACTTTTGTTACCGGGATTTTAAAGCCGCAGTTGAACTCATGGGATAACATGAAAGACCTCGGTTGTATGCTTTTTTTTTGGGCGACACTGCAACCAACATCAGCTGCGGCGAGCGCTCAGGACAGCGGCTAGTACAGAAGTTGCAACCAAAGGGGTGTTGAGAGAGGGCATGCGGCCATTAGGATATGGCAGGGTGGTTGCATGGGTGTAAGCAGGATGTGCTTTTCGCAGTGGAGGTTCTGCCGTCCTTCAACTGCGAAAACAAATGTAAACGAAATTCGACAAAAAATATTTGCATGCCTCCGACGGGGCGATACTCCATGTTTTACAAATAGAATAGCATGCAGGGGGGTTGCTCTGCATGCGGTCCCAGCGATATTTTTTGGAGTTTTGTTGGCGATTCCATTCAAACAAACTCCACTGAATGAGGCCATCTTTGGTTCACGCATGTGGTGTGTCAAATGGGCGAATCCCCGCTGCCCCACCTGTCTGCGAAGTTTAGTGATAGTGATATTTTTTGGAGTTTGGTTGGCGATTCCATTCCAAAAAAACTTCACGGAATAAGGCCATTTTTGTCTCACGCATGTGGTGTGTCAGATGGGCGAGTCCCCGCCGCCCCGCCTGTCTGAAGTTTAGTGATAGTAGCACTCATTCAATCCGCAATCAATCGTAGTATAATGTACTCGTGGTGCTACTACTGTTGTGTGCCATCCGTGTGTCAGTAGGAGTCTGCCACCTTCATCCTGCAGCAATGATTTGTACTGGAACAAAAATACCACTTATGACTAATGCTGTGCCTGTCTGTACTGCTGATGCTGCTGCTGTAGTTGAAGACGTCTGACGCACTCCGCTACCTGGCGTTTCGATCCAATCAATAATCCATAGAGCCAGAGGATATCCTTGACCGTACACAGGGTTTGTCCGCTGGGCGGCGAGCGGCCCGCCTCGACCCCTTCCCCGCCGCAGGGTATATCCTGTGGAGTTCGGCGACAAATACTTTTCTTGCACGCGTACGGCTTATAATATGTATTGCATTCAAATCGCCATCAATCGTAAAAATTCCGTGTGCGTGTACGAGTATGCCAAGATATCGAGCAGTACGATGTCGAGCGTCGTAACATGTTGTGTCGTTTCATTTGGAGTTATATAAGGAACATCATTAAATCGTGGATGATAAACTCAGACTCACCCATGGCATGCGCCATGAACCATCCATACATGTAGAGTCACCGACGGTTGATTGTGCTTCGCATCAAACCCATGAACGACTGTCTGATCTACTCCGCTTTCTGGCTATTCCATTCAAACACCATTTCATGCACACGTGTACACGGGGTTACTGGGCGGGGCACGGCTCGGGTCTGCGCCCCGACCCGCTCCGCCCGCTGCCTTCCAAGTGAAGTATCATTAGTGTAGCTTGTACCTGTGCCTGGTATTCATCATGTACGTTTGTTTTTGTACGTAGGTGGTAAATACGTAGCCGTACGCGAACTTTTAATATCATGTTACTGCGGTGGGTCCTGGGCCCTGGTCACGCACGAAACAACTAACAATCGACGCGACCATAAGTTAAGCCTAATAGAACAACTCAAATGAAACATTAGCATTGCATTTGTGCGTGACATAGCGACAGATTATTGGATGCCAGTTTAAACGTTGGAGCCAACTTTAATGTAGTAGACCAACTATCAAAATGATGGTTGATTGGAGACTGATCGATTTAATGGGTGCACTTGGATTCAGTAGCAAGTTGTAGGGGAAAGACAGGAAAAATACGATGGAACTACGTAGACGTCAGAACAATGTTGAAAAGTAGAAGATTTAGGGATTATGTTTTTCGACACTACAGCACCCAGTGATAAATCCCTCGGAGTTTGAAAAAAAAAGAAAACATGTTTTTGCAAGATTTTTGTCGATGTTTGCTGTTGTTTGTGTTCGTGTCAAAGGCACCAACGCAGTTGCGGATCATACAACTCTTCAGTTACATCATTAATCCCCATGACTTTCAAAAAAAAAATAGTAAATTAATTTGTATAGGGAGTTATAAATTATTAGATTTTTAGTATCCGGATAGGCGACTATAAATAACTAAATTTTTAGTATCTGCAGTCTGAAATTACTTTAACTTGTAAGCTGGGTCTTGAATGACCTGGTATTTGTATCAGTGATGAAAACTAATCGAATAAATATCGGGCATCCGAAATGACTTCATTTTTGTATGACGGGTCTGAGTTGATTTGAAATTGTATGGGGGGCCTGGAATGACTTGATTATGGTAAAGGTGGTCTGAAACGACTTCAATTTATATGGGGGGTCTGAATTGACTTCAAATTGTATGGGGGGTCTGTATTGATTTGTTTTTTGTACGTTGGTTTGAAATTACGTGAACTTGTAGGGAGGTCTGAAATGGCTTTTGGTCTTTGTATAGGGGGTAGGCAATGACTAGGTTAGTATATAGTAGGGGCTGGAATTACTTGACGTTGTACGGGGGGTTTAAAATGACTTGATGATTGTATAGTGGGTTTGAAATGACTAAATATTGTAACCTGGTTCTGAAATGACTCGAAATAGAATGGGGGGTCCGAAAATACTTGAAATTGTATGGTGGGTTTGAAATGACTCGAATTTTGTAAGGGGGGGTTTGAAATCACTTGAACAACTCGTGTTCAGTCGTGGGGGGGAAAAAAAACAGGAAACAACGAGGGTCACGCGTTTAAAACCCCGTTGACCGTGTTTTTTTTCCTGTTAGAGTCGCAGGACGCTTACAATAAAATTTATTAAAACCGGACGTACACACTAATTGCACGAGTAGGGTAACAGGTAGTACAGGTGCCTGTCTACACGAGCGTCACGGGTTCGAGACCTGTGTAAGACTGACAATTTCATCATTTTATGTTAGAGTAAAACAAAGTAGAGAGATAAAATTCTGAGAATATGTTGGATAAAACGTACGATAGTAGACAAATTATGAGAATTTGATGAAAAGTGCCGGCGGAAAAGTGAAAACAAATTCAACTCTATAATCAACTAAAACACGGTCGACGCTTTCTTGCAAGGGTTCCTTATCAGGAGAGACTTTGCCACAACTAGAAACTCACATTCGCTCGTAATAAATATCCCACACTAGCTTTACTCCAGAAGTCTAACGAAGCATGAACGAAACAAGGAAGAATACATGTCTAAAACTAGACTCATAAACGAATTTTATTGAAAATGAGTGAGACAACTGATTTTATACTTGTTTAGAGATGGTAAAGGTATCGGTGTTTTTTTTTAAGTTGAAAAAGAGATGCGAAGGGATTTCGGAACTCGACGTCGATTCATGAAGCAGTCTAACATAAGCTAGACAGCCGCCTAGATGCAAATTTCAAAGTATTAAAAACTACGTACAGCAGCACAGGATCAGCAGTAGTACAGCAGTTGCGCATAAACGTACATTTATTTACATTATTGTATCATACAACACCAGGTACAACAGGTAGGTGGTTGGTGTGCCTACGTGCAGCAGTGAGCTTATGCTACCAGCAGTACGCGACCTGGTACACATACAGCAAAACAGTGGCGGTTAAAAACACTTGTGCAAGCAGTTACACTATGCGTTTCGGACACTACTCATACGTATGATATCACAGTGCGTGTGACCGAAGATAGATACGAGTTGTGCGTGTATCCCTACTGCTTTACGGCAGTGTCATCACTAACTCCGTTGGAGTAATCTCAACTCTTGGCATCAGGGCTAACTTCCAAATTTCACCACAACGCTGCTATACTGCTCTTTATGAAATGTTGGGGGTTGCGCGATTCTGACGGCCGTTTAGGCCGCCGGCGAAGGCCGCTCGTCTGGAGTTTCCATCCCTCAATCAATTTGGTTGTATACACCAAGCACATGGTGAAGTCATTTCAGATAGGGCAGGGGGTGTGCACGGCATGCACGTAGACGATACCCTAGCATGCAATATGAGTAATAGCTAACTCCACGGTGGTCTTCACTGTTCACATTCCTCCACGGCGTCTCCGGCCCCCCGGAGTCAACTGCATTCACACTTCTACAAGCAGGCTTGCATACCATGTACATTTCAGTGTGATCAATGGCAACACAAGTCACACCCACACGAGTACCTGTAGTTATGATGAAAACCCGCGTCAGAACAATCGACACCGCTGGTAGGAAAAGGTCGTAGTCACGACTTCGATTGCCCGGTAGGTGTAGGGGCAGGTTGTACTGTCCGTCGCTGCTGTACCGAAATAAACATTAACACCTTATCCGACCCCCAACCCCAAAAACCTCGGCCATAAATATAAATATTAAACTTGAGAATGCATTATTCGTAGCGCAGACTCGCCTGCTGTTTGTACGCTCGAAATTGTGGCCACGTTGGTTTACCAGCATAATCTTCGTATCCGGCGCGGGAGTGCCAACTTTCTTCATATGTGAGTTGAGGTGCTACCTGCGTCCTGTGTGGGCTGGAAATTAGATGCGTTCTATACCGATAAAAGATGGAGGCTGTGAGTGTACGTGGCACCGGCGGAACAGAGCCACCCCGCCAAATTTTGTAGAGTAAAGAAAGGGTGCCGCGTCGTTAGCCCCTGCTGGAACGGCACTTTAGGTTTTGACATACTCCACACAAGGCCTGTCCACGCTTGATGACCTCGCATTTTGTACACACGGTAGGTCCATATACGAGACAGCACATGTATACCAGGTATAGGGGTAGGTCGCTCGCTCGTCGCGCCGCCCTCGCTGCTGCTGCCCTATGATACGATGTAGTAAAAAAGATGCGAGGGTTGTGTGTTCGAGTACTGCTGCTGGATGGGATAACGAGAGTTGAATATAGGGGGTGGTTACTGGTTTGCGCACAAGTGCGGTGTCGGTGGCTGTAGGCGTGCAGACCCCGATCTCAAAGGTCTGGTCGTGAAAAGCTTAAGGTGACGGTGGTTCCTTCGGCCGAGACTCCCGGTTTTGTATAGAAGCGGCGTGCTTGATTCGCCCGGTCTATTCGCAGTTATCTCCTGATTTTTTGGGGTCGATTTGGTGTATCGTGAAAATCGAACTTATTTTAAATAACAACTAAAAAATAGACTGGTGTGATCATGAACCAGTTCACAGCAGTACGAGTACGTAGCAGCACGACGCACACACGACGACACACGCGGTGCTCTCATCCCAGCAATCCCTCTTCCAGCCTCTTGATCATGGCCGACGGTCAGTCGCAAGTGGCCGAGCGCTCAATGGCCGAAGGTGGCCCCGCCGCGTCCCTCTCGGGCGGTGCTTCCTCTCCCGCAGCCGGAAGAAAAGTAGGAGACGAGATGCTTCCCGACAGGGTGTGGAAAAAAACCCCAAGGAAAGCTGAGGGACACATGAAGCATTTTTGAGAAGATGGAAAGCATGGTGCCCCTGTCCAGCGACGACGAGAGCCCTGACGGTTGCAGCGGAGCCTGTTGTACGAGCGATTGTATCCTCTTCGTGCGAGTGTACTGTCCAGGTAGGTGCCGCTGCCGAGTGCGTCGAAAGATAAAGTCTACGTACGGTTTTGAGGCCTAGCTTGTCATTGTATCTTGCTCTTCTTTTGATACTTCCTACGTACGTACGCATCCTTCCAGATTCTCCTACGCATTAAACACCAAAAGATACGTTATTGTTCAGACTACACGCATGTACGTAGAAGTACCAATTATCTTGTAACATCATACCTTGCTATATACAGGATAAAGCAGATCAAGGACCGACTTTGAACAGCAGCTCGTTTATGGCACCCCATGACCAGCTTCAGCCTCTGCAGTGGTCCCTCTGGCCTCGGGAGACTGCGTCAAGTAGGCGCAGCCAAGAAAAAGCCTCCATCAGCGAGGTTTCAGCCACTTACCTACGAGGATGATGTAGATGAAAACGGACGCGCCGCGACTCCACTAAATTTTGATACGAACGAGTACGAGCAGATTGATCTCGCTGTATTTCGGCACCACCCGCCTGGGTTTCTTACGCGTATACCCGGTATGTATGTGTTTTTGTTTATTAATCGCGTACTGGTCTCCAGGTTTCTTCCCCACATGCCCTCGGTCGTAATCGTAACGTGGTACAATATAGGCGATCCACAGTAAGTCGACTGCACGTCCAATTCAAAGAATGATCCGTGCCGTAACGGAGCTACTGGCTCAATGTGGACGTTCAAGAAGACGAGAGGTTCAAGTACAGGCGCCGGAGAAACGAGAAGAACCAGAGCAGGCAACGGCCGGCATCAAACTCTTCCATGGACGTCGTCGAATGGAATTGAGAAGAGGATACAAAAATAACGCCAGTACAGAGAGAATGTGGATGGGCATGGTCGACAGAGAAAACAGGCACAAGTCGGGTGTTTGATGCAACATCCTTGGCGAATACAAGCTGGTAGTCGTGCTGTAAATCCATAGTATTGTTCGTGGTGTTCGCAGTTTGTTTTTCTGCAACCAGCCCCGGTGCGGTGTAACAGCGATTCGATGCAATAAGTCGCGTTATTATTTCTAAATATTTAGCGGCAGGATACCTCGGACGGGGGCTCCAGCGGACATTTGGCGTGGCTAAAAAGTGGTCATGTGCTGCCAGTGCTGGTGGTGCTGTGTACTGCTGTCGGGTATAGTAGCATCTATGCAAAACCTTGAAACTGTGAACATTGTGGAAAAATACCATCTTCCAGGCAGGATAAGTAACAATGTATGCACCAGACGGGCTTGTATCGAGATACGAAATATCGATAATTGATTTGTATTCACGCGGTACAGTAGGCATGGAAAGGTCAGAGTTTTGTACTGGCAGAGCCTCGCGCAACACGGCTCCCTCTCTATTCAGATTAAAACGCGATGAGTTGGACCCATCAGTCTCTAGTGTCTATTTTATAGTCCTGTTTTATAATGCAGGACCGAAATTCTTGGATTTCCGATTTATGACAGAAACAAAACTAGTTTCTGAATAATACGAGTACTCGTACTCGTAGAGGTTGCAAACATTTCATGGGTTGAAATGCTGCTGACGTATTAACAAAATATCGAGGACCCTGGCAGCAATAATAGAACTCGTAAGCACGATAAGCACGAACGTATCACATGCTGCTCGTGGCTTTCACCCACCAGGCTACAGCCAAAGTGACAAACTCGATCACAGGGGCGGACAAACGATATTTTCAGTATCTTCTATGACTATCTGTTTACCCCTGCCGCAGCTAGCCGTTCAGCAAAAAATTGATGCAGCCCTTTGAACAATGCCATAGGCTATTAACTGTGTTGAATCGAAAGGCAGCGTTAGAGGCGAGTCACACCCCAGCGATTTATGAATTACGGAGCCCAGCCCCAGCGCCTACACTAGGATTTTGAATGAAACCTACTGACCCAAACGTAGCACGGCTGAGGTTGTCGAATCGGAATAAGAAATATGACGTACCTGTTCAACCCAACAAGTCGATAAAATAATAGGCGGAGTTTCCTTTTTGCACGGAACATGAAAAACCCGTATGTTGGTGCCAACGTAGTGTTAGGGGCATTCTTATCGCAGCCATTCATTTCCAAAATGTCAAACTTTTGTTTCGCAAAAAACAATCTGTTTTTCCTTTTTTTCAATTGTTTTCCAATCATTTACCCGTCTAAAACATTTTCCATCTG